>VDFB02193867.1:310505924-310528865 GCA_007258455.2 Sequoia sempervirens
GTACAGGATGCTTCGATTTGATGGATCCAAGTGCAGGCAAGGAGCTGGAGCTGGGTTCGAACTCATCAGCCCAACAGGCAAAACATTTCTCGCCGCTCACCGATTGTAGTTTTATTGCACCAATAATGTAGCAGAATATGAGGCCCTAGTCCTTGGCCTTCTCATGGCTTTGGAGAAAAATGTAAATGTGCTGCAAGTTTTCAGGGATTCTGCACTCGTAGTTAAACAAATCAGAAAGTTGTATTCCTGTCATGATCAGAGACTCACCAACTATAAGCACAGCGTCTAGGATCTCTTAGAGGGCTTAGATGCATTCAACATACAATTGATCCCTCGTGCTCAGAATCGCACAGCTGATGCCTTGGCTCAAGCGGCTAGCACGTTGCAACCCCTCTTTTTGTCTGGGCTCAAGAAATTCACTATTGAGCTAATATCCATGCCATCGGTCCCAGATAATGTTACCCACTTACAAGTCTTCAATGACGACAAGCATATCTTTCAGTTCATCACAAATTCTAATGTCTTCACAGCTCAAATAATCGATGAGGCTGATCCACAGTAGGCTTAATTGGACATAGAGGGGGTTATCAACCTCAAAACTAATACAATCTCTAGAGGTATGGTTCAGCTGGAATGCATATTTGATTTGGATCAGATCAAAGATGAAGATCAGTAAACAAAAAAAGAGGCTATAAGCAACCAGTGCGATGCACACAACCTTGGGACAGCCGACGAGATCAAGAACATTTTTATCGGCAAGGTGTGCACGTCAGAGGAAAGAAGAGGAATCACGGGTGCGTTGCGAAGATACCATGATGTGGTGGCATAGAGCTACGAAGATTTGAAAACTTATGATACTTCTGTCATTGCACACACTATCCCTCTTAAGACATAAGTGAGGCCATTCCGCCAGCGGCAGCGCCCTATCAATGCCTTGCTGGAACCTGTCGTTTATAAGGAAGTGCAAAAGTTGCTTTCAGCAAGAATCATTTTTCCAGTTAGACACTCCATGTGGGTGGCCAACTTGGTCTCGGTCAGGAAAAATAATGGAGAGATTAGATTGTGTGTGGATTTTCACAATCTGAACCGCGCCTCAGAGAAAGACAACTATCTCGTACCCTCGCTCGATGAGGTGCTGCAAATCATCAACGGCTTCCAGATGATGTCGTTCCTTGACGGATACTCTGGGTATAAATAGGTAATGGTACAATATGAGGATCGCCACAAGACGGTGTTCACCACTAAGTGGGGGACATTCACATACAGAAGAATGCCTTTCGGGCTCATCAATGCTGGCGCTATGTTCCAACGCGCCATGGATATCACCTTCAAAGACCTAATTGGCAAGTGCATAATCATCTACATGGATGATTTGGCCGTGTTTTCTAAGAAGCGGGGTGATCACGTCTCTGACTTATGCAAAGTATTTCAGAGATGTAGAGAGTTTGGGGTTTCCCTCAATCCCAAGAAGTGCATTTTCGGAGTGACCGAAGGCAGATTGCTCAGGCACATCATTTCAGAGCAAGGAATCTCCATTGATCCTGAACGCATCGAGTCCTTACTCAAAATTCAGCCCCTGGGTAGCAAGAAGGAATTAAAATATTTCTTCAGAAAGATCAATTTTGTTTGGAAATTCATCACAAGTTTTGCAAAAATTGTGAAACCTCTCAATGCCATGCTCAAACAGGACGCCAAATTTGAATGGACACTTGATGCCAAACAATCCTTCGAAGAAATCAAACGGGCTATCATTGAGGTGCATGTGTTGGTTAGCCCGCACTATCTGAAGCCATTTTACATCTACTCATTTGCTTCAGAGCATTCTTGTGCTAGCATGTTGACCCAGAAGGATGACGAAGGAAATGACCATCTGATCACCTTCATGAGTGCTCCCCTCAAAGATGCCGAATTGCATTACCACAATATTGAAAAGCAGGCGTATGCTCTCGTCAGAGGGGTGAAGAAATTTAGACACTACATTCTACGCAACAAGGTGTTCGCCATTGTCCCTGACCCAGCAGTTAAGACACTACTCATGCAAAATGAATTGGGCGAACGAAGAGCTAAATGGGTCACCCTGCTCCAAGAGTATGATATTGAGATCTAACCGATGAAACTAGTATGAGGGCAGGCACTCACCCACATAATTTCTGAAACAGCAACAGAGGCTGGACCTGAACTCACGGTGCAGCAGTACCAGCTTGAAGATGTCTCCCAGGGAGAATGGTACCAAAATGTCGTCTACTATTTGCTGAACCATAAGTGCCCGCCGCACCTGTAAGGAGTCCAAAAGCGGGCCTTGAGATTGAAAAGTAATGGTTACATGCTACAGGGTTCCATTCTCTACAAGAAGAATCATGAAGGCATTTACCTGAGATGCCTTAGTAAGAAAGAAGCAGAACACATCTTGAGGGAGTTTCACAATAAATTTGGCATGGGCCATGGTTCGGGTTCTTCTATGGCGCATCAAATATTGAGAGCGGGGTATTATTGGCCAACTGTCTTCAAGGATGCCCATTGCCATGTTCGTTTATGTCACATGTGCCAGACCACTGCCACCGAGGAGAGGAATGCTGCTGTCCCACTGTAGCCTATGCTGTAGGTAAGGCCTTTTACGCAATGGGGTCTTGACTTCATCGGTCCGGTAAGCCCTCCATCATCTGCGGGACACAGGTACATTCTTACCGCTACTAATTATTGCACTAGATGGATGGAAGCAATAGTATGTAAGCAATGCATAATTGAAGTAGTTACTAATTTTTTAGAAAGTTTCATTTTAAATCGCTTTGGTTGTCCGTATGTTTTGGTATGTGATAATGGACCTGCATTTGCTTCGTTAAAATTTGCTAGTTGGGCGTTTGACTACGGGATTGCCCTTAAATTCTCGTCCAATTACTACCCTCAGGGCAATGGCCTTGCCGAGTCCACAAATAAAAATCTAATTACCATGATCAAGAAGTTGCTAGATAGGAATCCCAAGGACTGGCATACCCAGCTCCGTTCTGCCCTTTGGGCTGATCGCACTCACCACAAGGCTGCCCTTGGTGATTCTCCGTTCCACCTAGTCTATGGCCTAGAGCCCATATTCCCCATCCATCTGAAGATTCCTACTGTTCAGTTCATCAATAATTTTTATGAGGGAGGAGATCGTAGGGAAGCTCAGCTAGCTGAGCTCTTACATTTAGAGGAAGTCTAAAATCATGCAATAGAAAATTTTGCCAAACATCAGGGCATAGTGAAGAGATGGTTCGACCGCCAAGCCAAAATCAAGGCCTTTAGAATTGCAGATCTGGTCCTGTATTGGGACAAGGCCCATGAAAAGAAAGGGAGACACAAAAAATTCGCCAAGCTTTGGCTTGGCCCCTTTCAAATAGCTAATATTTTGGGAGATAATGCCTTCCTCCTAAATACCTTAACCGGTGAGAACGTCCCATTGCCAGTCAATGGGCAGCACCTGAAGCATTACTTCCAAGCTTGAGCTCCATCGAGCTCTTCATTGTAAATACCTGTACATAGGTTAGCGTAGTTGCTTTCTTGCTTGTCCGCATTTTGTTTGCGTCGCTTTTTGTTTTCTCTCTCCCGGTAGTTTTGTTTCGAAATATGTTTCCCGTTCCTTTGCAGTGGCCGTGCTTGCTTGACAAGTGGTTCACTTTGCTGTCTATTCTTTGTGTTCTTTGGTTAAACATTCACTCTAGATTATCGATCTTTGAAAGCTGTCCGCGAATGATTTCCTTGTTTGAACTCTGCTCAGAACTTGACCCTTAGCTGAATCTTCTTACCCACATCTCAGATCTCGCACAAAGCACATGATAATAATTTCTGAAAGACCGTACTATGGTTGTTATGACACCTTAGTGAGTGAAAAATCTTAAGTCTGCTCCAGTGACCACTGCAGTCTCAAACCCATTATAGGCTTCAATTCTTACCCGGTAGAACTAAATGGTAAAAGAGAAGTGAAATATCAAAGCAAAAAAGTGAAAAAAGAACTCTAAAAAAAGGGGAATAAATGACCGTATGGGTGTTTGGATAACTCTACCAAGGCTATGGATTCCCAGCCGTCAGTAGAGCAATATCCATGAGATTATAGCGACAACCCCATTGGGGCTATGGACGCCTGACTGGCAGCGGGGCAATGTCCAAGTTACTTTTGGTGTTAGACGATTTATGTAGCTCACTCGGTTGGCTTGGTAATCCTGGTCACCATCCCTAGGAAAGGAATGAACCCACTATGCACACACTTTCAAGATGTCTTGTATGCTGACCCAATTAAGGATCTCGTTCTCTCGGATTCATCTTTGGAAGCCGCTCTTGGTCTGCGAAACCAGAGATTCTAGGTCCTGAATGAATATTTATCCCTAGAATGCTCGAGAGTGTTCTCCAGTAGAGTCCCCATTTGTTGTGCCCTTAGCACACATGCCTCATTTGGAATGGGGATCCTCTTTTCTTTTGCCTTGTCAGGTCTTTTGGGGCTGCCTCATTTTGTGTGCCCATCTCCTTTTGATGTTCTGCATGGTCGATGTTGCTCCAAAGTTCCATTATAAATCGATCATGTCTCCGCTTTTGGTTTTGTTGCCTTCCGGGGCATCGGAGAATCCCTTTGGCATTTTGGCCCTGAAATGGCCCCGGGCCCTTCCAAGCCCGGGTCTCCGGGGTTCCCTCTTCGGGTTTCCCCTCGGCGTTCGCCGAGCGTCTTTCCGGACCTCGGGGTCTACCCTGCCACCTACTGTCTGAAACTTGTTGCAAAATCTTCGGGGCGGCGCCTGCCCCTCCGGGTCCTGGACTCCGGAAGTCCAATTCCGGACTTCTATCTTAGTTTTGCTGTCCGCGAGGGCAAACCTCCTTCGGCAACCTGCCCCCGGGTCCCCCCGTCGTCTTCGCCATCCGCGATGCTGTCTCGCCCGCTGACTACCATGGGATCTTCCAGGCCAGACTGTCTAGAGTTCTGTTCTCGGAATTCTGTGATGGTTCCGCCGTCCGAGACGGTAGATCCCTTCCGGCTTCCTGCCCTCTGGGCCCCAGGACGCTCCTCGCTGTCACCGCCAACACGAAATTTTTTAGGTGGCGGATTCCTGCCGGCTCCCCGAACTCTGGGCCCCGAACCTCTCACCGCCGCCGTCACCTAATCAATGCAAAAATCTTACAGCGGCCACCACCTCACGTCTTCCTGGCCGTCGGGCCCCAAGGTCACCGCCGTCGCCGCCGACCTAAATTCAAATCTGACCAACTTTCTCGCAGCCGTACAGACATTTATTGCGGGTGTTAGTGGCAGTTGGGGTATAAAATGCCTAATCCACTGAAGTCTTTTTCACAATCAAGATTGGAGCCAATTGAGAAGTGATCACCTAGAGCCCACCGCGATCAGCAGCGTCACGATCGTCAGTGTCAACATCATTTCGTCGATCCTCGGTAGATTTCACGTCTTGCCATTTAGCGTGTTTGACGTAGGTGACCCGTTTGCCCTCCCATGTGTGTTTTTCATGATTTTGAAAGATCTAAATAACTGAACAATTAATTAGGATGGCATAAAATGGAAGAGCACCAAATTGCGTTCATAACCCACATGTTCAAAATCGTCAAAACCTATCAAAATGTCTTCGCCGTCGATTCGGGACTTCTCCCTGCCAGGGCTGTTCTTCGCACAGGGAAAATGCCCTTCCTGGGCCCGAAAACTGCCTTCGCCATCAAAATTCAAACTCCAAAGCACTCACCAATGGAAATCTTTCTCTCTGGGCCTGGTGTTTTAGGTTTCTTGGAATAGGGTTCCGCTGCCATTTCGCCACGCCTCATCTGCAAACCTGCCCCTACTTCCCGACTTCTAGGCCCCAACGTGTCTCTCGCTGCCCAAACTTGAAAATTGAACATGCACACTTTGGCCGTTTCGGCCCCGGGACCCCGGAGTTCTGTCTCCAGAGTTCCGCAAACAGTTTGCCTCCTTCAAACGGAGGGCATCCTTTGGTGTCCCGCCTTTCGGGCTCCGCCTTTGCTTCTGCCTTCAAACTTTGGCAATGAAACTGCTGCACCGTTATGACCTTTGGGTTCCAGGCGTCGGATTTCCCTGCTTCATTTTCCGTCGTTCCCAACGGCGAAGTCTTTCAGCAATATCCCCAATGACGCCTGACCCCCAAACCCCGCCTTTTGCTCCACCATTGGCTTGTTCTTTTGCGGCGACGACATTCGCGTCCCCGGGCCCTGGCTCCCAAACTTCCGCTAGCGGAAGTCCGTCACTCTACCGCCGTTGGAAATCTTGACCCGCCTTTTAGCTCTCTGGGCTCCGAAGCACCGTCCGCCGCAGACTATCACCAAATCCCCATCGGCTGTCTGCTCCCTGGATCCCGGTGTCCAGGATTCCATTGTTAGAAGTCCGTTGCTCGATTACTACCGCTAGCGGAATACCCCGCCTAGAACTCCGCCCTTTGGGCTCCGGCCTGTCGGGTGTCATCAAGTTCAGAAACGCAAAATCAGCTACTAGACTTCTCCCACCAGGCTTCCGTCCGATGTTCTCCGTACTACGCGGCGAAAGTCAAATGTCTTCCCCACCTAATCGGCCCGAGCCTCCGAAGTAAATTGACTTATCATTGGCCGCCTTTTGGCCCTCTGGGCCCCAGGCCTCAGACTTCCATCGCTAGATTTCTACCTTCTATCCGCCATCCCCAACTGCCATCTCCTGGCAACTTCCCAGCTTGAAACCTCCGGTGCCCCTTAAAGCCATCCAAAGGATTTCCAAATTGGAATCCGGCTTCGACCCACGTCCCAAATTGTGCTCTTCTCCATTATGGGCCTCCTAAACATTAAAATTTGGCCAAGAAGGGTCTCCGAGAGGTTTCTGCTGCGTTTTCCCTTCCAGACAACATTTCTGCCAGGGAAGTCTGGCCTTTCAGGCCCGGATTGTCCAAATGCCCTGAAACAAAGATCGATAACATCTAGAGATAAGATTTATTATATATTTGATTGATTATTTAGATGTTGTTTACAAAAGATGAACTAACATGAACGCTTTTGATGTTTTATTGCGCCGACTTTGCCCTTGCTTGCAGAATATATGGAATCGGCTGCAGGAACTTCAGGGGCCTCCACCGAAAAGGACAAGGGAAAAAAGTCAGGAAGGACCCCTCGGGGAAAGGAAGACAATGATCAAATGAAGTACCAGTTCCAGGGTGAGCCGCTCCACTCAAAGGTCTCAATAGACTGGAAGGAGATTTCAAATATAAATATCGGTCAGGTTGACATAGATGAATTCACTCAGAGGGTCAAGGTCAACCCGACAATGAAGAACGCCTGATTAATACGGCAATGTGGAATAGCCAAGGCCCTTGGCTTCCCTCCCTCTCTCGTGGCACCCGAACTAGTGATGGCTTGCCGAGAAGCCTATCAAACAGACACCAGAATGATTGTGGATAAGGAGGGGAACATCCTCGCCGACATGTCACCAGAAGGGATTACCAAAACATTTCACATTCCCACGTTCCAACAGATGGAGGTCCCTACATTAGAACAATGCCAAGTGGCGTGGGATGCTAATCCATCAGGGTGCAAAAAGTCAATCAACCTCTTTTGGATTAAGGAAAAATGGGGCAGCGCTGTGAAGGTTCCCCAAGAACTCTTCCGTAGCGATTTCCACGAGGACTACCATGATCTGGTGACCATGTTGAGCAGAGTCATGGGTCTTCCAACGGCTGCCTACTTCCAGGAGTGGATGGTATATTACATTGAATAGATCCTATGGGGGAATGAGGACGTTACAACCAAGGTCTCATTCAACTGGGGAAGCATCATTAGCAACTGCTTCCATAAGTAGTTTGTCAATGTCAAGAAAAATTCTAAATTCTATATGACCTCTTACCTAGTGTACTCCCTGGCAGGTCAAAGACAATACAGCAGGTTATTTGTGGCACCTAATTAGGGGCATAAGTGAGGGTTCAAACCGTTTGACAAGTACCCTCAACTCCAATACCGCAATTTCAAAAGGGAGTACTGTTGGGTCAATGATGCCTTCATTGGCCATATCATCAGATTGATTACTGG
Organism: Sequoia sempervirens; assembly: GCA_007258455.2. NCBI lineage: Eukaryota > Viridiplantae > Streptophyta > Pinopsida > Cupressales > Cupressaceae > Sequoia > Sequoia sempervirens. Next base: position 310,513,947 of record VDFB02193867.1, read on the forward strand.
AGACTTCGAGAGGAGGGTCTCCCACAGTGCCAGGGTGCTCTTAAAAGAGTATGCCTTCCTGTTCATCCAATTCCCCAAGTTTACCTACATCCGGGCCTAGGGTTTCATGGAACGGCCGAATAGATTTCCACGGTACCCAAATGATAGGATCATCCTCCTGGAGCTTTCTTGATAGCTCCAACACATCCAGGCAATCTTCAACAATAAGCACATGGCAGGGATCTCCTACCCTATGGCCCTCGGCCAGGGCCTGTATCGACTACATACTTCCCAATGTGCTAGCAACTCTGAGAAGGAGCTCAAGGATTACAATTTCAACTGGTACACTGCCCGCCCACGGATGGATCCACATGGCCATGTAAGGAAGGCGCTGGGGCCAGCGTATGCCCACCAATACCATATTGAAGATTTCTAGGCCGACTGCAAGGATGACAAGGAAGTGCGTGCAAGGCACTACATACGCATGACGGTCCTGTTCCTAAGAAGGGCGCAACCGTTCTGGGTACCAGACCAGGCCGAGGAGGATGAGTCCATGATCATGCACCCAAGGTACCCTGCAATCGCTAATCTACCAATACCGTCAATCGACTGGGATGAACAAGAGGTCGATGACCTATATACCATAACCTAGCCGATTCTAACTCGCACCAGGGAGTGGATCAATGGGTAGGTGGCACACCTAAAGTGCCAAGGGGTAGTACTGACATATGAAGGGCTCAAGAGTGAGCCGAGTGCCACGGAGGACATTGCTACCACCATGTCAACTGGTGGGACCTCCAAGTCTCCTCCAATCACTAGGTCCCAGAAAAGGAAAGGAACAAAGACCGCATAGTCTCCCGATCCCAAGGAGCAAGCAAAGAAAGATACGGGAGGCTCATCTCCTAAGAGACTAAAACAAATGGTGAGTGCGGAAGAACCCCGACCTCCTTTGGCTCTTTCTGCTCCTCCTGTTGCACCACCCACCTCGCTAGCTATGGTCACCGCATCTCCGCTGGCAGTGGACATTTTTGTCCATCTTGCTTCTTCGGCCCCGGCCGGGTCAGTAGTCTTCATTGACTCCTCTTCTAGCATAACCACTCCTCCTTCCTCTGCTACCATGTCTCCAATTACATCCCTCCCTCTGGCAACAATAACACCGCCTATTTCTGCTGCCACTATGCCTGAGGTTCTTACAAGACACATGGAAAACCTCCCCCCGAAGCTCTCACAGATCTTAATGAATCCAGCTCTCCAAGCAGCCCTTGCCCAGGTCCTTGCAATAGCTCAACCTTCACAACCGCTAACAGGGCCGCCGGCTATGGAAGCTACAATGCAAATCTTGAAAGAGTTGGAGGAGCAAGAGCGAGAAGCCTCAAGGTCTATGGAGGAGGTGTCTGATGAATATCATGAGCACCCCGAGTATGAACACCGAACTATCGACAAGGTGGTCTATGAAGGAGAAGAGACAGACTCTTTCAAGAGCGAAGATGAAGAGGGTGGCTCGGGAGCCAAGGTAATCATTCAGACTTTTGATGAGGACTTTGAGGAGGAATTGGCACAGCAACTAAAGAATGTTGGGGAGGAGACAGAAGAGTCACCATAGGGTGAAGAGGGGAAGCCACCAGAGGAGCAGCCACAAAAGGACCTATCTGAGGTTGAGACCCTTGCTATCAAAAGCCCCGAGGCTGAGGCCACTGAAGAAAAGAAAGAAGAGGCAACGAAAGAAGAAAGTCTCACCTGACAACCGTCCACCAAGCTGCCCGTTAAACGCCTCGTGTTCATTCGTGACTTCAACGAAGAGGAGGATGCTGCCCTAGAGAAAGAAGAACCCCAAAAGGAAAAGGAGGCAGAGGTCTTGCCTCTGACTGAGAAGGGTGAGGGCAGCCAGGATGCACCCAAGGGTAAGTCTGCTATGCCCGATTGGTTGGAGAAGCAACTTGAGAAGAAAACCCTAGTGCTGAAGGACCCAAGGGCGAGATTGGAGGCCATCTTGGCTCAATCCTAGATCACGACAAAGAAGGAAAAGAAGCCCAAAGTCTGATCTAAGGTAACCATGGATGCTTCCAGTTCCCGAGCGGCACAAATTGCAACACCTACAGTTGGCCAGACAGGGGTGAGCTATAATATCTCCACCATTGACTTGGGAACAACAACTAGAGAGCAAAAGGTTGGGCACCTTGAAGAGTCAGTGGCCACGGTGGTGCACCTAATAAAACAGGACAAGGTCTCCAAGGATGAGCTTAAAGCGCAGGTTGCTGCCCTAACCAACTACATACAACAATAGTCCTCAGTGGACGACCTGCCTACCACCTCCATAGCCGCACTACAGTTGCTCTCCAAAAAATAGATTGACAAGATGGAGAGAAGGAAGAAATTGGAGAAAACTACTGAGGATTGGTTCCGACAGGTCACATACATTAGAAACATGGGAATCAGCCGGGCTGTGCGGATAGCCAACAAGTTCTTGGACTTGATGGAATCTCTGGAGGGCACAAAGAGACTTTGCACCAATTTCCCTGCAACCTATGACTCCACCTTCCCAAGGATCGAAGCTATCCTTGAGATGCCTGAGGCCACGTGGGAGGAAAAGCTGGAACTTAAAGAAGATCACTGGCTAGTAGATGTGTGGCGCAGAGACCTCGACAACCGGAAGGAGAGGTTGGAGAAAATCCTGAGTAGAGTGGATATAGATATTGAGTGGATCAAAGAAATCCAGGCGAAATGCGCTGAATATCTCAAGTTGATGACGGGCTATGATATGCCCACCGTGCAAATGGATACAAAAAAGATCAAGCCATACTTCCAAGAGAAGATGAAGGATGGGACATCCAGAGAAATCACAACGGAGTTCCTGAGTTTTGCTACTCGTGCCTTCGACCGATCAGAGCTATTCAGGGACCAAGGCTCAAAGTATGATGAAGATTGGAAAAGGCTGGAAGAGAACGCTAAGGAGTGGAGCTACTAGGCATTACGATGTGAAATCCTTGAAATCAACAAGCTCCAAGTCGTCATCCTCAAGTACATAGAACACGCAGCTTCCAAGGAGCAAGAGGGCAACCCAGCCAAAGAAGAAGACCTTCCTGAATAGTAGCTACAACAAAGAAAACAACAATCAGTTACAGGACGAAAGAGCTATAGTGTCATCCACAAGAGGACAAAATAGGGAAGAGACAGAAGTGTAATTTTAAATTGTAATATATTTGGGGGTAGGTGAAACCCTATTTTGTAATGAATCTTGGCCACATAATAAGAATGAATCTTGGCCATTCATTTAACTTTTGAAAACTATAAATAGGGCACTCCTCTTATTTGCAAAGTGAGAGTTGAGTTGTTGTAAAGACATGCTGATGAAATTTATAAGAAATATCATTGACTTGGTGTATTTTTTTGGTTTCTCCCATGTGACATGATTCATTCTCCAATATTAGATGTTTAGCTTAGATCTTGTTGCTGTTTAGTTAGCTGTTTACTTTCTTTGGATAAATCTTAGGAATGCTGTTGGGTGATTGTGAAATTCTCTGCCTTGTTGATGATCCCTTAGTCCATACTTTTTGCTGTTTGCTGAAGGTAGATAGTTGTGCAAAGTTAGTCTAGACTTAATTTGAAGCTGCCCCAAACATTTATCTTTGATTCATACATGTATGTGGTGGATGAAGGATGAAATATCTGTAGCCCTTAGAAGATAGCACAATTTCCATGATACTGTGAAATCCCTGGTTAAGTGGGATATTGTTTTAAGGAATTGTCCATTGCAAGAACTCCATTGTCACTATTTATAGCAAGCTTCATACTTAGAAACTTTTCCTCTCCTTCGCCTTTTTCCTTTTTTTTTAGTAACTGACCTATGCTAAGGCTCATTGCACATTGTAAAGCCAAACCCAACAAATAAATGGAGTTCAAGATTGCTGTTTGAACCTACAACCAACTCACAATAGCTTTTATCCTAAGAACTCCATTCTAAGATCCAACTTCATGCTTTGTGTCCACACTTTGTATTTTCTGTAAGACCGCCTTGTGATTCCAACAAATCATATCAAACTATTGAGGTATCTAAGCACTGTCATGACCTAACATCCGAGAGACCTTGGGATAGTGTTCTGCAATTCGATTGTGGGAGATTGTCTTTCAAGAGAGGTAGTGCGCATATGTACTACCTGTGTTGAGAAGTGCATAAAAACACCATCAACAGTCCTCAAATTTGAATGATTGTTTGGTAGCCCTGGCTTGAAGGTCTTTCAGAGCGACTTTGATTTCCAACAGATCCAAGTTGGCCGATGGCGGGTTGGGGGGATATTGATGATAGGATGATAAAGGATCTTGTTGAGAAAGCATCGGATTGTTGAAATACAGATTTAGATGGTTGGATGATGATATGCCTTGCTAGTAAGATGGGGGATTTTGTTGATACGAGGGCTGTTGTTGTGGGGTATAGTATGGATTTGTTTGATAAAAGTGTGGGGTAGGTTGTTGAGGAGCTTGGATGGGATGTTACGTATTGGTTTGTTGGCATTGAAGGTATTGTTGTGATTGTTGGGAGGTCGCATAAAGCGGTTGTTGGTGAAATTGCTGCTGATTGTGATAGTAGTAGTGTTGGGGAGGTTGTTGTTGTGATGTCAAATGTTGTATGGGCCGAGATGGGATATTGTGTTGTGGTTGAGCCTATGGACGCAAAATGGATGCGAGAAAGGGGGATATGGTCTGAGCAATAGGTCAAGATGGATTTCCTTGTGGTTGGTAGGGTGGTTGTTGTGAAGAGGCCAAAGTATTATGTATAGGTTGTTGCTGATGAGATGGTTGAGGTAGCGTAGAATTGTTTTGTAAAGGGGGTTGTTGGGTACCACCCAAAATGTTCAGCTGGGGTGTGCCTTGTGGGGGTAATTGAGGTGGAATGTTGGATTGGTGAAGCTATTGAGATGGTAGATTTGTGGTCCCAGGAGGTGGAAGTGATGTGGTAAAGGAGGTGCCCCCAATGTTGACTGTAGGTTGATTCGAAGGAGGGGGTGTTGTTAACGTTAATGGTAGAGGTTGTGGAACATTTTGTGGCATACCATAGGCAAAAGGATTATTGGCATCATGCACTTGAGGACCTCCCATAACTGAGGTCGAAGCGTGTGGGGGATAGTTAACCTGGTAGAGAATGACATTGCCAAATTCAGGTTGATGCCAACCCTCAACTGGAGGAACATTGGGGAAGTATGAACCTTCTGGTGCATTTTGTGAACCTTGGAGTACATTAGATGGGGAACCCCTATATTTGGACAAGTCAACACTCGAGGGGGGTTTGACACCCTTCTTAATTAGGTGGGCCAAGATTTCTTCCCCATGTTTTTCAAGCAGACGGTCAGTCATTTACACATTGGCGGGATTACTAAAATGTTCCTCAAGTGTGAGTTCAGGTTGATTAGCCATACTCTCTTCACCGTGTGGTGAGTTGTTCTGATTCTCGGTGTTGGAGTGTGATGAAGTACCATTATGAGGATCTTGTGGGACATTCTTAGGATCTTGAGCAATATTCACACCATTGGTGGGATTTGTATTGTTATTAAGGTCCTGAGACATGTTTGCTTGGGAAATTTGACCTTGTTGTTGTTCCATTTGTCTCTTAACTTGTGACCTAGTTCGAACGGGCATGCAAATGTGCTATGGGTGGATTATAAAGAGGTTTTTGCTAAATGACTTGATTGTAGTTGGATGAGATGTGATTTTGATAGGATTTGGATTTTGATCAGATTTTGTTTGGATATATTAGATTAGATCGGATTTTGATGGGATCGGATTTGGATTTGGCAAGATTGGATTTTGATTGAATTGGATTGGATTATTAAGATCAATAGGATAGCATTGGTTGAACGGATGCGATTTGATTGATTGGACAATTTGATCGAATGATTGGTTTTGATAGATTTGGATTATTGGATGGGTATGATTAGACAATGAAAGATGTGAGAGAGACCTTAAGTTTGATCAAAGGAAGTTACCCTTAGTGACCCAGAGCTTTGTTTGATTAAGAGGATGATTATGGCACCAAATCCACCTTAAGATAAGAATGGATTGATTGGGCCAAGGATGATAACTTACAACACCGAATTCACCTCAAGATGGAAGCGAATTGATTGGGGTTAAAGTTAAAGAATAATAATCAAATTCAAGTATTATGGTCAATTTGGGTAACCACTTTGTAATACAAGTTTAAGGCAGTTCGGTTATGAGTGGTGTTTGGTGACGTAAATGGTAAAATAATGATGTTTGCTAGGTGATGGTATGGAATTTTGAATGGAATATGAGGAAATTAGAATGAACGGGTAGATTGAAGATGATTGTGGAGAATGCATGGGGATTTAGAATGGTTAAACAAAGATTTGGAATGATAAGATGGAGGTTTAAACTAATCAAATAGAGGTTTTGGGAGGCTTAGAGTGATGAAACAGAGGCCTAGGATGATGAGATAATGGTTGGAAATGATTAAATGATGGTTTAAAGGCTAAATGGATCCAAATGGGGCAATTTCGGGTGTTCAGGAGGGCAAATCCGCCCCTCTGCAGTAAAAAAGAGGGTGCTTCCACCTTTCTGTAGCAAAAAAAGGGCGCTTCTACCCTTCTATAGCAAAAATAGGGGCCCTTCTGCCCTTCTGCAGCAAAAATAGGGGCGCTTCTGCCTTTCTGCAGCAAAAACAGGGGCGGTTCCACCCTTCTGCAGTAAAAACAGGGGCTCTTTCGCCTTTCTGCAATAAGACGGAGCTTGGTTTTGATGGAAATGGCTATGGAAAGAACTCCAAATGACAAAATAAGGCCAATGTATCAAAAATTTCATGGGTTTTTCACAAGAAAACACTTCGAGCAAGCACAATCCTATGATTAATGTTAAGGGTATGGCCAGGAAAGGTCTTAATCTAGGATGCACAAGGCTTCTAGAGAGTCCTCGATATACTCTCGATATGTGAGGCACAACCATGAACACCAGCCCGTCACAAGCATGAGTCGAGAACCCCACCGAGATACTGAAAGGCTCGAACCAACTCTTCACGTCTATCTAAGTATCATCCTAGCTTCGACGCTAAGCCAATTATGATGTGACTGGATTGGGGTACAACTTTCATTCTCCCTCCTTTATATACCCCATCAGTACGTGTGGTTGGAATCATCCCTTGGGGTGATGAAATCCCCAAGCAGGTTTCACTAGAAAGAAGACACTAACTGTTTCCAACTACTCCCGAGTCTCACACAAAGTGCAAGGGGAAAGTGAAAACAAATTAATGCCCCCTTGGGTGACACAATAATAGACAAGCACAGTAAGCAATAAAGGTTACTTCCCCCTAATTAGAATATGTTCAAACAACAAGAATAATTTTTTCAAGAATTTGATCAAATAGATGGCCCTGCAAGCACATGTTAGCTATTTTATCCTCTGTTCTTGTTCAATTACGCCACAATATACTCCCAAACTGTGCTATTTTGGGGCGTAGCCACCTTTCTATGGTAAAACAGAGGTGCTTCCACCTTTCTGTAGCAAAAATAGGGGCGCTTCTGCCTTTCTATAGCAAAACAAGGGTGCTTCCGCCTTTTTGTAGCAAAAATAGGGGCACTTATGCCCTTCTGTAGCAAAAACAGGGGCGCTTCCACCTTTCTGCAGCAAAATGTTAGAGGAAAAGAGCCATTCAAAAATAAAAATGGCATATCTACCCCTCTACAGGAAACTTTATTAGATTTTGAAAAAGAAAAGTTGTATGCCCTAATGCAAGAAAGTGTTAGAAAAGATCTTTTAAGCAAAATGAAATATACGCCTAACTACAGTAAACTGTTAGCCAAAATCAACTTTTTAGATATAGGGTGTGACCGCCTTTTTGCAGCAGATAAGAGGGCGCTTCCACCTTTTTGCAGTAAAAGAGAGGGCGCTTCTGCCTTTCTACAATAAAAGAGAGGGTGCTTCCGCCTTTCTGCAGCAAAAACAAGGGTGTTTCCACCCTTCTGTAGCAAAAACAGAGGGCGCTTCTGCCTTTCTGCGACCTTTTTCTGTAAAATACTTAGCAAAAATGAAGGTTAAATGCAAGAACCCATTTGTGGGTCCCACCGGGCATACCAGAAATGTGTACCTTAGAATTTTACCCTACTCTAATGTGCAAAATAACTAAAAATGCAAGTGAAAAATACTAAGAACACTTCAAAGATTAGCCTAAAGAGTGATAAAAATAAGGAAAATAGATGAAATACAAATGTAAATCAATTATACCTTCCTTGCTGTTGAAGACTCCTTGGTTGGCCCTCGATTTAGATGAATTTGTGTGCTCCTTAGATGGCTTTTGATGTAGCTAGATGCAAGATTGAATGTGCAAGAAGATCAAAGTGGATGGCTAAATTATAGTGAATACTTGAGAATGCAAATTGGCAGCATGAGGTTACTCAAATCAAAAAATGTTGAAAATGCCCTTGAGGAGGGGGTATTTATAGAAGAATTTGAATTCTCTAGAGAATTCAACGGTCAAGATTCATTCAACAAGGTCAAGATGAAGGGCTATGGTGAGTTGAGAACTCACAAGCCCTCACATCTTGACATGTGGATGGTGAGGTGGCTAAGGGGAGATGAGGTGTAAGTGAAGTGGCCAAAAGGTACATGAGGTGGAGGAAGGACAAGTACCTTCCAAGCACCTTGGGGAGTGAAGATTTATTCAAAAAGGGATTCCTTGTCCCCAAGTGAGAGTGAAAGGGACATTTGAATAATTTTGGAATTCCTCAAAAATCTCCATGGGAAAAGGAGAGGTGGTTGAAAATATAAATGTGAATTAAAAATTCACATTCTTAGGAGAGTCTAAAGGATAAAAGGTGAGCTCCAAAAAGGTGGGACTTGGTCACATGTGGATGATGTGACAAGTCCAAGGTTCTAGAAGCCATAGAATCTAGGATAAATAAATGTGAATTAAAAATTCACATGGGAAAGAGGGTCAATGCTAAAAAGAGGTAAATGCAAAGGTTGACTAAAAAGGTGGTGCTAAATATGGCTAATGACCTTGGTTAAGGTTGTGCAAATATTGGATTAGAATAATTAATGGAAGATTAGAGGCAAGTGGCAAATGTAGGAGGATGTGACATTAATATTTTGATTAAGAGGATGCACATCATAATTATGAATTAATTAAATTAATTCAGATTAGAGCAAGATCATGGAGGATGTGACAAGAAGAATTTTAAATTGATTTTAAATCAAAAGGGTAAAAAAATGACTAAATGAAATAAATTGGTGTATTTATTTAATTTAGAGAGGAAGAAGGTGAAAGATAAAGTATTTAATTATTAAATTAAATACTTTACAGATATGAGACAAAAGGTGTAATATTAATTTAATAAATTAATATTTAATATGATAGACGAAAAGGGAGTAAATTTAATCATATGGGAGTGATTAAATTTAGATGTCTACAGTATGTATCAAAATTAAATTTATTTATTTTTGTTGGAGCAAGGACTTCAATATATGGTGCACTCATATTTTTCAAAATAAAAATTTGATAATCTACTATTTTTCCACATGTGCAGAACAAAAAGCTTGATTTTTGGTGAAAAACCTATGTTTAATAAAATTAAAAAGCAAATACATAATAAAACCAAAACATATTAAAATTATATTCATTGGATAGCTCGTTCTAAGGACTACTTGATTCCAGTTGGGTCTGTGAATTCTTTGCCATTTTCATCTTCAAACCGAGCTCCGAAGTGCAAAAATCTAGATTTTTTTGTGAAGAAGGTAAAAAATTAGGGAAATAGGAGGTTCGCTCGAACCAAGGGGGTTCGAGCGAACCCCCTTCCAAAAAGGGGGTTTTAATTTGAATTTTGTTTGTGCATGCATTAAATGGGTTTGCATGAACCCTGGTTCAAGCAAACCCATTTTTGGTTTGTTTGAACAATCTAGTTCGTTCGAACCCCCAAAATGTAAATTTTTTGCATGGGGTCATTTTTTACAAGTTTTCCTTCCTCATTTGAATTGTAAACCACTTTTGGGGGTTTACCCCTGTCCTACAAGTTAATGTTGTTTCCCTAAGGATGAGAAGGTCTACTGCTACTATGAATACAACTAGAAGTATTCCTCGGTATAATAATTGGTATACCCCTAAGTTTTATGGTTATTGTTTTAGATGCAATGCATTTGGTCATAAGTTCATTAATTGCAAGATGGTGAAGAGAGAAGCTCCAAATTTCATGAGAAAAAATCCTTTTCCACCTTTGAGAGATTTAGATATAGAGTGTTATAATTGCAATAATCTGGGACATAGAAGTGCAGATTGTAAAAGTCAAAGTCAGACTAGTAAAAGCTTGAACTTTCCTATGTTCAATGAGAAGATTGAATACTATTATTGTCATAACTATCAACACAACAAATTTTTGTAGAGAAATATCTACTAAACTTGGGAAGAATGTAGTTTATGTCTGCAAGAACAAAAATGAAGAAAAAGTAGCAACAAAGAAGAATGAAGCCAAACAAGAATGGAAAGAAGTGAGTAAAGGTAGAGTTCAATCAAGCATGATAGCTCAAACAACATTACATGCAGAAAAGAAAAACCTACATGGGTGATAGATAGTGGCTGCTCCAACCACATGACTAGTGATAGGAACAAGTTCAAACAACTAGAAGAGTGGAACGATGGTTTAGTTAAGCTTGGTAATAATTCCTCAATCAAGATAAAAGGTAAAGGAACCCTGAGTATTGATGGAAAAATACTCACAAAGGATTTCTTTTATGCTGAAGGGATGAAACACAACTTACTTAGTGTAATTCTAATGTGTGACAATGGTTATAAGTTTTCATTTGATTCCAAAGGATGTGAAATCAGGAAAGAGAACAATGGAAGATTAGTTGTTGAAGGTAAGAGAACAAATGGAAATTTCTACAACTTGAAAGAATTCCATGAAGCTCAATGTATGATTAGACAAGTGGATGAGACCTGGTTATGGCATAGGAGGTTAGGTCACATAAATTTTGACAACCTTGTCAAGGTTAGCTCAAAAGGATATGTGAGACACACGCCAAAGATAACCAAACCAACAAACACTATTTGTGATGAATATAAAAAAGGTAAGCAAACTAAATTCAGTTTCAAGACTAAAGAGTACTCAACTATAAGGCCACTTGAGTTAGTACATATAGATTTATATGGTCCTACAAGGACAATATATTTAAATGGTGATAAGTACTTTATGCTCCTGATAGATGACTACTCAAGGATGATTTGGGTAACTTTCCTGCAAGATAAGTCACAAGCATTTAAAAGATTCAAGGTATTCAGAAAAATGGTTGAGAAAGAAAGTGGTTTCAAGTTGAAATGTTTAAGATCAGACCGTGGTGGAGAATTTACTTCAAATCAGTTTGAAGATTATTGTGAACAACATGGGATTAGAAGAAAATATTTTGTTGCTCGAACACCTCAACAAAATGGAGTTGTTGAGAGGAAGAATAGGACTGTGAAAGAAATGGCAAGAACTATGCTTAATGAGTCAAAATTTCCAGATGTTTATTGGAAAGAGGTTGTTCATACAACAATATACACACTGAATAGAGTCCAACTAAGAGTGCACAACAAAAGGACACCTTATGAGCTATGGTATGGTAAGAAACCTTTTGTCAAACATTTCAAAGTTTTTGGTAGTAAATATTTCATTAAGAAAGATGATGATGGGTTTAGTAGTTTTGATGCAAGATGTGATAATGGAATATTTTTAAGATACTCAACTCATAGTAAGTCATATAAATGTTTCCAAAAATTCCTCAAGAGAATAGTTGAGTTTGTACATGTGAGCATAGATGAAGATTTGCAGTAGTCAAGGGAAAAATTAGAAAATCAGATTGAAGAACATCATAGTGAAGGTGAAGAGAAATTTGAAAATGAAGTAGTAGAAATGCCTCCAAACAAGCTCCCTAGCAAGTATGTTCAAAAGTACCACCCTAAAAATTAGATTATTGGAAGCAAAGATAGTGGTGTGCAAACAAGAAGACATGCTGGAAATGATGATCACGTCAACTTGTGTCTTCTAACTGAAATAGAACCAAATAATTACAGTGAGGCCAATAAGAGTGAACATTGGATAAAGGCTATGAAGGAAGAGCTACAATAGATTTTAAGAAATAAGATATGGTATTTAGTTCCAAGGCCGACTGGTAAGAACATCATTGGCATAAAATGGGTCTACAAAAATAAGGTAAATGAAGAAGGTAAAGTGTTTAGAAATAAAGCTAGACTAGTGTGCAAGGGATACTCTCAAATTGAGGGCATAGATTTTGAGGAAACATTTTTCCTAGTTGCAAGACTAGAGGCTATTAGAATGTTTTTAGCATTCTCAGCTTATAAAGATTATAAGGTTTATCAAATGGATGTTAAATCTACATTCTTGAATGGTAACATTGATGAGGAAGTCTACATGGAGCAACCTGAAGGGTTTGAATCACTTGAGAAAGGAGATTATGTATGTAGATTGAGAAAAGCTCTATATTGATTAAAACAAGCACCTAGAGCATGGTACTCTAGATTGGACATCTATTTACATCAGCAAGGCTTCAAAAGAGGGTGCGTTGATAACAATCTCTACAAAAAAGTGGAAGGTAATCACATGATTATCATTGTTGTTTATGTAGATGATATTATCTTTGTTGGACGTCATGATGATTTGTGCAAGAAATTTGCTGATCAAATGCAACAAGAATTTGAGATATCAATGATAGGTGAGCTATCCTACTTTCTTGGTTTGCAAATTTCACAATTAGACAAAGGAATTTTTATTTCACAAATCAAGTATGCTAAAAACATGTTGATAAGGTTTCAAATGGATGATTGTAAGCTTTCTAGTACACCTATGGTGACTGGGTGTAAGATGTCCAAGAATGATGATTCACCAGAAGTTGATCAAACCATGTTTAGATCCATGATTGGTAGTATTTTGTACCTTACTACCTCTAGACCAGATATTGTACAAGTAGTTTGTATGGTAGCTATATTTCAAGCTTCTCCAAACCAATCTCATTTGAATGTTGTAAGAAGATTTTTCAGATATTTGCAAGGTAGTTTGACCTATGGTTTATGGTATGCTAAACATGATGACTTCACTTTGCAAGCTTACATAGATACATATTGGGCTGGGTGCATAGATGATAGGAAGAGCACGAGTGGAGGTGATTTCTTCCTTGGTGGTAGATTGGTCTGTTGGCACAATAAAATAAATAAATCTATCTGATTATCTATAGTTGAAGCAGAATATATAGCTGTTGCCTCCTATTGCTCTCAAGTTGTCTGGATGAAACAAACACTAAAAGATAACCAAGTAGAATATTCAACACTTATTTCCATCATGTGTGGAAATTCTAGTGCAATCAATATCTCTAAAAATCTAGTCATGCACTCATGAACCAAACACATAGCTATTAAGTACCATTTCTTGAGAGAAAAAGTAAGTGAAAAAGAAGTTCAACTTGAGTATGTGAATATTGGTGAGAAAATAGCTGATATCGTTACCAAACCATTGCCCAAAGAGACATTTGAGTATTTGAGAAAGAGATTGGGAGTTGTATCTCCCTCTTCCAACACTTAGTTGGATCTGAAAGTTTATGATTCAGGGGGAGCTTATTGTATTTCATTTTCCATCCCTGAGTTTGTTCTACTCCAAGGGGGTAGAAGTGTCAAGTGTGAAGTTTGACAAGCATTGGTTCTTGAAGCAGAGATGGTAGAGTGCTCTAATAGTAATTTTTGTTGTTGCTGCCCTTTACATGTTTCTTAAGAAAGAGGATTATTATTGTCCATGATTATTTGTAGCTCTTTATGCTGGCACATGCATTATCATTTTTTTACATGTAGACTATCCATGCTGTTATGCTCATGATAGGGGGAGACAATCTAAAAGTGGTGTGTTCAGCCAGTTTTTTATTTAGTTTTATGCCACAAGGGGAGAATATGGTCTGTACGTTATGCCAACACAGTGGTCTTTGATCTGAAAGTGTTCTTTATGGAACCCTTTGCCATTGTTGTCAAAGGGGGAGAAAGTATCTTGAAAGGAGGAGAAAGTCTTTTTGTAGGGTGATGTTGTGAAGTTTATTTGGAGGATGTGGAGATAAAACTTCAATTGGTAGCATAGTGATTCATTTGGTTGACATCAATGCCAAATGGGGAGATTGTTGGCATTTGAGTTTTGATTGGTTGGCATTAGATTTCCATTGATGTCAAATCAATGAATACAATGTTTGTATGTAGCTATAGAAATAGGTATAGCTACATAATCATCTCAGTTTGCAGTTACAGTTGAGTGCAGTTCAAGTAACAGGAAGATGATTGGTTGGCGACAGGAGCTTCACAGTGATGGATTTAACAGAGTCAAAATTACTTTAAAAAGCTAGTTGCAATTTTAATATGCAAAAAGCTTTAGAGAATATTGACATGGCATACATGTGGCAGAGAATTTATGGCATGATGATGTGTTAGTAATAACTTGGTGAAGAGGTGAATATTTGGCCGCTTAACTCATGTTTATCTTGCTAGGGTTTTATGCATGCATAGATTTTTGCTAAGTGCCGCTATAGAAGATTAGATTTTCTTCTATCAGTTCTTAGAGTTTATGATAGCTACAAGATAATACGTAACAAAATTATCTCTTAGTCGAAGTTTTTTCTCTAACACAAGGTAGGGCTGTTTAAACACTAAGTCGACACCTCACTTTTGGCAAGGTGGCGATATTAGATTTTTTTATTTTTTCTTAAAATTTTCTTTCCTTGCTTTTGGGCTGCATTGGAATGATTCAAATAAAATCAGATTTAATTTTTTCCTTGCTTGATGAGAAAGTCTCTTTTACTATAGCTGTTCTAGATGAAGAGATTTTAAATATTTTCTTCATATCTTCTGAAGTTGTATTGTGGACAATATAATTTGTTAAAAATATTTTTTTTGGTTATTCTTTGCTTGGAAAAGAAGTTTAT
>VDFB02193867.1:310528965-310602643 GCA_007258455.2 Sequoia sempervirens
AGACTGATGATAGATGATAAAAGATCCCTGGGGGCGGATCAAGTGATTGACCTTGCCTACGTGAAAGCGCAGGGGCAATGTAATTCGACGAAAAACCAAAGATAAATGATGGATAAAGGATAATGATAGGATGAGTGGAGGATGATGATAGGATGAGTGAGGATGATGATAGGATGAGGACAATCACTTAAAGCTCAGGGATGGGATAGTTATCCAAAAAGATGAATTGGGAGGATGATATGATGGGATTGATTCTACACCAAGTTTTGGGATTTAATGGGACAATCAGATTTTTCTAGATTTGGCAATTTTCAAAAATTGTCAAATTTTTCCATTCTAGGAAACCTCATGGATGTACTTTTGGGAGTCCAATTTTTTTTCAAGAAATACCCAATATTGAGATAGGATGAATCACCAACTAACATCCCAAATTCGAGATATGCATTTCGAGTTATGAGAGAACAATTTTTCAAAATGCTGGAAAAAAACACTAAATTGGGATTTTGAGGGTCAAGATGAAAGTTTGAGGCCCCGAAAATGTTGCAAAATGGGTTCCAACGGATTTCAAAGAAACCAATTAGGAATCCACTTGTTATCTCATAACGCAACCACCTGTCAAATTTCAACTCAAACAGACACCCGAGTCAAAAGTTATGGCCTTCGGAAGTTTCGGTGTAAAAATCAAAAATGAATTTTGAAAATTTCAACACATGGTTTTGATGGTAGGGGGAAATTAGAAAATGGGTCGGGATTAATTTTTTGAAAAAGACAGTAAAAATGTGAAATTTTGGCGGGGGGCAATGGACGGTGGGATAGGGGTGCGCCACAGTGGGGCGTATGTGCCCCGGGCTCGGGCGTACACGCCCTGGCCACGGGGCAGAAATGCCCCAGCTAGGGCGAAGCCGCCCCAGCCGTAGGGCGGACACGCCCCGCTAGGGTGGTGCCACCCCGTCGGCGGGGCAAACATGCCCCGGGAGGGCAGAGCCGCCTCAGGGAGGGGCAGAAACGTCCTGAGGGGGCGAAGCCGCCTTAGGAGGGCGAAGCCACCTCGATTGGGCGGACATGCCCCAGGAGGGTGGAGTCACCCCGGGAAGGGGCAGACACGCCTCGAGGGGGTGGAGTTGCCCCGGGAAGGGGAGGACACACCCTGAGGGGGCAGAGCCGCCTCGGGGAGGGGCGGAAATGCCCCTAGGGGGCGGAGTCGCCCCGGGAGGGCAGAGCTGCCCCGATGGGGTGGACACACCCCGGGAGGGCGGAGCTGCCCTGGGAAGGGGCGGACATGCCTCGAGGGGGCGGAGCTGCCCCGGGGAGGGTCGAAAACGCCCTGGGGGCAGAGCCACCCTGAGGAGGGGCGAACACACCCCGAGAGGGCAGAGCCGCCCCAGGGATGGGTGGTCACGCCTTGAGGGGGCGGAGCCGCCGCAAAAAAGAGAGAAGAAAGAGGGATGGGGCGATGGACATTGAGAAAAGATAAGAGATTGAAAAGATGTGTAAAAGAAGTAGAGGTGATGGCAATGAGATAAATGGCATTGGGTTGCATGGAAGGAGGCCTATAGCCAAATACCAATGACAAGGGATTGTGAGATGGGATGAGGATAAAGATGAAAGAATGGATGAAGGATGGGAGGGATTGTTTGGATGGATAGGAATATAAGGATTGGGAGATGAAAGGGATGCTAGTATAAATAGATATGAAGATAAGGATGGGGAGATGGAAGGGATGCTGTGATAGATGGATAGGGATATAAGGATTGGGAGATGAAAGGGATGCTAGGATAGATGGATATGAAGATAAGGATGGGGAGATGGAAGGGATGTTATGATAGATGATGTCTCCAAGGACTATGTCACAAAGGAAGCAGATGCCCCCACTCTAGATATGTCATATATGATGAGGCATGAGGGATGGGAGACAAGTGGATGGGAAGAGGAGATAACTAGAGGAGGATAGGATGGGTGACCAAGGAATACAACAGAGCATGGATGAATGGAATGTAAACCAAGAGGTGGCCAAAGCATGTATAGATAGGTGCCCCTATTTTGATCAAGATCACAAGAAGGATGGAGGGATGGGAATGGGATATGATGGTAGGATGCGGAAGATAGGTGGGATGGGGGTTTTATGAAGAGGACGGATAATAGGAAGATGGGTGCATAGTAAGAAGCATAGCGGGAGGGAATGCATATCAGGAAGTTGCCCCCAAGTGTAGATGGGGATTTACGCATGATGCCTGTTTGCCAGGTTTTCATCATGGTACTTATGCCAAGGTGCTTGTTTGCCAAGTTTTCACCATTGGACGAATTATTTCTCTTTAATATTTATTTTTTAAGCGTTTTTTTATTTTTCAGATTTTTGGATAGTAGGGGGATGAAAATGGATAAGGATAGGGATGTGGATAAGGGAATTTAGAAGATACATGATAAGGATATGGATGAAGGACTCAAGCATCAAGTTCTATATGAGGTATTAAGAGCCCATGTTTGAAGTGACTGTTGGATGTTGGTACAACCTTATTAGGATAAATGGATTATGCAAGAGGATGAATTAGAGGGATTTGAGAGGGGAGATACATGGGATAATGGATGGGATGCTGCAAAGGGTATGGATGGAATGATGGGGGGGATATGTGATGGGGATATGTGTTCAGGACCAACATTGGCACATGTGGTGGTGGATGTGAAAAGATAAGAGGATTAAGGGATGTAGAATGTGTGGATAATGGAGGAGATGGGGTGGTGAAATTTGGAACATAAGGACCCAAAACAGACTTAGGAGATGAAAGGGGTGTATGACTAGCTTTTGGATTAGCAACTTTGGATGTTCTTATAGATTTTTCATTTGATTGCATTGCATATTTTTTCTTTGGGATCCACATGGTTTTGATCTTTTCTTTGGTGGGCCTTTGTGGCCTACGGATTTGATTTAGATTTAGATTTTTCTTCTCTTCACGATGTCTTTTGGAGGAGACATGGGGAGCCTTAGATTCATGTGGATGTTTGAATTTATGCATGTTTTCTTTAATAGCCAAAGTGCATTTAGTAGCAATGGGATGGGTGTGAGGAGATGGATGATGTGGAGCGACGAAGGTAGGAGTATGGGGATTATGTGTAGACAGAGGATGTGCGGGTATGTGCCTTTGTTGATCCTGATTAGGGGACATGTGAGAGGGATGTTTATGATGGATGAGATGGATAGGTGATGAATGGATGAAAGGATGAGATAGAGGAGGTGATCTTGGGATATATGGACCCAAGATGGATGGAGTGAATGAAGGATGGGATATGGTGGATGGAGGGATGTAAGGACCCAAAATGGATGGAGTATATGAAGGAGGGATATGGAAGGTGGTTTTGAGGCGATATGATAGAGGAGGGATGGAAACATATGATCTAGTGGGGCGATGGGAAGAGCCAACATTTCTTTTGGAAAAGGCTCATTGAGGACGTCTAGAGGTTGTACCAACATCTTTAGATTGTTAGTCTTGGGAAATAGGTCCAAGACCTTGCATGCAGACTTTTTCTTTGACTTGGATGGGCTCTAAAATACCTTGCTCATGAAGGCCTAGACCTTTTCCTTGATAGTTCATTTTCTTGAGCATGTGATCCATGATAGGATTTGTGTTATTCTGGAAACATGATGCGAGTCCATCATTAGGTGGAGGATGATGGATGGTAAATACACCGTGTTTTTCTTCTACAAGGAGGCCACCATGGAAGAATGTGAGAGTACCAAGGGGATATGCAAGTGGTGTAGGGATAGTAGTTTTAGGCGATGATAGGGGATCATGAGAGGGAGATGAAGGGATAGCAGCATGTGGATGGGTGATATCAGGAGAGGGATTAGGGGATATGATAGGATTTGGATTTGTGGTAGTGGGACCATGCAATGGAGATGGAGATGGAGTGGTGGAAGATTGAATGACAAGGGGATCATGGGATGGAATAGATGGGGGACTGTGATCTTGAGGTGGACTAGATGAGATGGTAGGATCTTGATCTAGAGAAGGGGATATGTTGACATGCTTTGGATTAGGCTCTTGGCATGACTCATCATGTGCGGGAGGCATGATAAGGGAATCTTGGTGGGGCTCTTCAAGTAGGGAAGATGGAGGGATGGAGGATTCAAAACATTAATGGGAATGGATTTTAGTGACACTAGGAGTGGAAGAAGTTAATTGGATTAGGGTGTCGTTGATGGGTTCAATGACTCTTGGAGAAGGAAGTGGGTGTTCAGTGGGCTCAACAGATTTAAAGGATGTGATGGTAGGAGATGGGGGCTCAGTGGATTCAGAGTGTGTGATGGTAGGAGATGGGGGCCCAGTGGATTCAGAGGATGTGATGGTAGGACATGGGGGCTCGATGGATTCATAGGATGTGATGGTTTCATCAGCGATTGGTGTTGAGTGGAGAAGGGTCTTGTCACTAATGACCGTGGATGATGGGTTGGGATGAAATGATTCTATAACTTCAAGGTATGGAGTGGGGGATGTCTTCTTTGTTATAAATCCTTGGAGAACTTCTTGAGTGAGGAACTTGAATGCTTTAGGCTGAGATGGCGTGGTAGGAGTGGATGAAGGATTATGGATTGGTGGACTAGGATTAGATGGGGGAATGGGATTGTATGCAGGACTGGAAATAGATGGGGGATTAAGGTTAGATGAAGGGTTAAGATAAGGGGATTGGGATGGTGAATTAGGACATGAGGATGTGGGTGGTGGATTGTAGTAAGGGTATTGGGATGGTGGATTAGGATGGGAAAATTGAGATGGTGAACTGAGATAGGGAAATGTGGATGTCGGATTAGGATAAGTTGATGTGGATGTTGGATTAGGATAGGAAGGTACGAATGTAGGATTAGAGTGAGTAGATTGGCATGGAAGATTAGGGTAGTGGGTATATGCGGATGAAGGATTTAGATAGGAAGATGTGGATGCAGGATTAGGATAGGGTTATTGAGATGGTAGACTAGGATAAGAGGATGCGGGTGTTGGATAAGAGGATGATGTAGATGAAGGGTATGATGGATATGACGGATATCCCTTGTCAAAGGTAGCAGAAGCAACATGATTAGGCATGGACAAAGACATAACGGGATAACTCGAGGGGGTGATTGGATTTTGGAAAGTGGGTGGAGAAAGCTTACTAGCAATGATAGTGTCAAGGGGATCTATGTCATATTCCTCTTGATCAACAAGACTTTCGTTATCGTTGTCAATGTAATTAGGGTTTCCCTTGACCACTATTGATGGAGGATAAGGATTCATGATGGTGAAAGGATAAAGAGGATGGATGAAAATATTTCGGATGGGATCGGACTAAAGCTCAAATCGAGATTTGGGTCAAGCTCAGATCAGGATTGGACTAAAGCTCAGATTAGGATGATTGGATAATGTGATGGGATTGATTCTAACGATCGACACTGAATCTGCTTCAAGATGGAAGTAGATTGATTGGGTTGAAGGTGATGTGATTGGATTGGATTGGATAAGGTTGATTGGATTTTGGTTGAATAGATCAGATTGGATAGGATTGTGGTGATAGAATGAATGTGATTTGATTGATTGGGTAATTGGATGTTTTGACAAAATGATTGGATTTGATAGATTTGGATGATTAGATGGGTATGATTGGATGATGAAATATGTGAGAGAGACCTTGAGTTTAATCAAAGGAAGTTACCCTTAGTGACAAAGAGCTTTAATTGATTAAGAGGATGATCACGACACCGAATCCACCTTAAGATAGGAATGGATTGATTGGGCAGAGGATGATAACTTACGACACCGAATTTACCTCAACATGGAATCAAATTGATTTGGGTCGAAGTTAGAGACTAATAATCAAGTTCAAGTACTATGGTCAATTTGGGGTAACCACTTTGTAATACAAGGTTAGGATGGTTGGTTATGGGTGGTGTTTGTCGGTGTAAATGGTAGGATTATGGTGGATTAGGGAGAAATTAAAATAAACGGGCATATTAAAGATAATTATGGAGAATGAATGGGGATTTAGAATGGTTAAACGAAAGTTTGGAATAATGAGATGGAGGTTTAAAATGGTCAAATGGAGGTTTTTGGAGGTTTAGAGTGACAAAACAAAGGCTCGGGATGATGAGATAATGGTTGGGAATGGTTAAATGATGGTTTAGAGGCTAAAAGGATCCAAATGGGGCGATTTCAGGTGTTCAGGAGGGAAAATTCGCCCCTCTGCAGTAAATCAGGGGCGTAATCATCTCACTGCGATAAATTAAGGGCGTAATCACCTCACTGCAGTAAATCAGGGGCGTAATCGCCTCACTACGGTAAAAACAGGGGCACAATCGCATCTTTGCGGTAAAAATAGGGGTGCAATCGCCTCACTGCGGTAAAAATAGGGGTACAATCGCCTCACTGCGGTAAAAATAGGGGTGTAATCACCTCACTACAGTAAAAACAGGGGCGTAATCGCCTCACTGCGGTAAAATAGAGGCTTGGTTTGATGCAAATGACTATGGAAAGGACTTTAAAATGATAATGATAAGGCCAAATTGTTAAAATTTCACTGGTTTCTCACAAGAAAAATACTCTCAAGCAAACACAAACCTATGATTAGTGTTAAGGGTATGGCAAAAAAAGTCTTAATCTAAGATGCACAAGGTGTCTAGGGAGTCCTCGATATACTCTTGGTACGTGAGGCACAACCGTGAACACCAGCCCGTCACAAGCGTGAGTCGGGAACCCCAGCGAGATACTGAAGGGCTCAGACCAACTCTTCACGTCTATCTAGGTATCACCCTAGCTTCAACGCTTCGCCAATTACGACGTGACTAGATTGGGGTATAGCTTTCGCTCTCCCCCCTTTATATACCCCACCGGTACGCGTGGTTGGAATTGTCCCTTGGGGTGATGAAATCCCCAAGTAGGTCCCACTATAAAGAAAACACTAACCGTCCCCAACTACTCCCTAGGCTCACACGAAGTGCAAGGGGAAAGTGAAAACAAGCTAATGCTCCCTTTGGGTAACACAAAAAGACAAGCACAACAAGCAATGAATATTACTTCCTCTAATTAAACTACGTTCTTAGATTAATGCAAACAACAAGAATAGTTTAAAAAGTTTGAGCAAATGGATAGCCCTGCAAGCAAATGTTAGATGTTTTATCCCGCTTCCTCCACCAACTTCACAAGAATATGCTGCAAAAGGTTAGCAAAAAACACATGTATCCTTGCAAGAACAATGTTAGGGAGAAAATAGCAATGAAAACTGAAGCCAAGATAACAGTTTTACCTTCCAGGGGGCCCAGTCGCCCTTCTGTAGCAAATTAGGGGCGTAATCGCCTCACTGTGGTAAAAACAGGGGCGTAATCACCTCACTGTAGCAAATCAGGGGCGTAATTGTCTCACTGTGGTAAAATCATGGGCACAATTGCCCCACTGCAAAAAGGTGTTAGGACAATTTTCAGCCCAGGGGGGCATAATCACCTTACTGCAAAAAAGTTAGCACAAAAAAACAATTTTCAACCCAAGGGGGCATAATCGCCTCACTGCAGAAAAGTGTTAGCACAAATAACAATTTTTAGCCAAGGGGTGCAATCGCCTCACTGCAGCAAAAATAGGGGCGTAATCGCCTCACTGCAGAAAAGTGTTAGCACAGAAAATAGTTCTCAGCCCAAGGGGGCGTAATCGCCTCACCGCAGAAAAGTATTAGCATAGAAAATAGTTTTCAGCCCAAGGGGGCATAATCGCCTCACTATAGGAAAAACAGGGGCATAATTGCCTCACTGCGGTAAAAACAGGGGCGTAATTGCCCCACTGTGGTAAAACAGGGGCATAATCGCCCCACTGCGGTAAAAACAGGGGCGTAATCGCCCCACTGCGATGTGTTCCTGCAAAAATCTCAACAACATCAAATGTGAAGTATAGGAACCCGTTTGTGGGTCCCACCGGACGTGCCAGAAATGTGATATCAAGATGTTTAACCTATTCTAAGCAATTAAAGTGCAATGGAAAACATAATGAAACACCTCATGATTAGCCTAAGGAATTTGAAAATACAAAGAGGAAAGTGTCAAATGAAGATAAATGATTATACCTTCCTTCTTGCAGCTAAAACTCCTTAGTTAGCCCTTGATTTGGATTGATATGTATGCACTTTGATGGCTCTTGATGTTGCTAAAAATGAAGGATTTGACTATATGTTTGGATGTAAATGCAAGTGAATGTAATTGAAGACTAGATGAGTGCACAAAATGGCAGCATGTAGTTATAAAATGGCTAAGTCCCCTAAATGCCTTAGAGGAAGGGGTATTTATAGAGAAACTTGAATTCTCTAGAGAATTCAATGGTTGGGATTTATCCAACAAGGCCAAGATGAAGGGCTAAGGTGAGTTGAGGACTCACAAGCCCTCACATCTTGACATGTGGACTATGAGATGGCTAAGAAGAGGTGAGGTGTAAATGAGGTGGCCAAAAGGTACATGAGGTGGAGGAAGGACAAGTACCTTCCAAATACCTTAGGGAGTGAGAAGATCTCCTCAAAAATGAATTTTTTGTCCCCAAGTGAGAGTGAAAGGGACATTTGAGGAATTTTAGAATTCTTCAAAAATCCCCATGAGAAAAAGAGAGGTGGTTGGAGAAATAAATGTGAATTAAAAATTCACATTCTTAGGAGAGTCTAAAGGATAAGAGAGGGTCTCTAAAAAGGTGGGAATTGGTCACATGTGCATGAGGTGACATGTCAAACATTCTAGAAGCCTAGGGAAGACAAAAATATGAATTAAAAATTCACATGGGGAGGAGAGAGACATAGGATGAATAAAAAAGAATTAAAAATTCCTTGGGGGATGGGGAGAGTTGACTAAGGTACTAATTAGGTTTGACTAATTAGTAATTAGAGGATAATTAGGGGTTAATGAGGATTAGAAGCCAACTTGTAAAAGTTGGAGGATGTGACACATCCTAATCAAGGATTAGACATGTGCACATCCTTAATGAAGAGATTAGGAGATGGATTAGGATTAGATGAAAATGACATGTGAGGAGTTAAATAAATGTAATATTTATTTAATTCATTTGATGAAAAGGGGATTAGGGAGGGTAAGGTATTTAATATTTAATTATTAATTAAATACCTTAGGGATTTGGTAGAATTAAGGATGTTAATTAAATAATAGTAATATTACTTAATTAACTTGGATAAGAGGTTGTTAGATGAAAAGTGATAAATTTGGATAAATTAATTGTCCAAATTTGGATGTCTACAATTATAATAAAAAATTTATTATTGATTATTATACAAAATTTTATTAAAAAAATATTTAAAATTAATTTATAATTATTAATCATTATTGATTACTTTATTATTATTATCTTTAAAATACTTGATTTGACATATGCTAGGAGATCTTAGTTATTTCTCTCTTATGTTGTTTTTATATAAACAACATTAGTGTCATGGGTGGTTGTTGTGATATTTGTGAATTGTAATGATGGTTTATGTTTTTCTTTTAACGCTTCAGATTTTATGAATGAAGGCTGTTAAGTAGCAGCTGTCAATGGAATTGCAGAGGGGAGGGAGATATAACAAGAAAGTGAAGATGAAGAGAGCATGTTGTTGTATGT
The DNA here is from genome assembly GCA_007258455.2 of Sequoia sempervirens. NCBI lineage: Eukaryota > Viridiplantae > Streptophyta > Pinopsida > Cupressales > Cupressaceae > Sequoia > Sequoia sempervirens. The sequence continues at coordinate 310,538,565 of VDFB02193867.1, forward strand.
GTGGGGATGTGGGATTTGAGGAGAAGCTCTTCAAGTACAAAAAATACAGCTAGAAATTTCAGCACATGTAAGTTTTGACAGTAATTCTACAATATTTATTTGATTGTGTTTGTTAAGATTTCATGCATTGAGGTGTGACCTGCAATCACAGGTTTCTGGTAGTGGTATACGTTCCCCAAGCTTTGACCACTTGTCTTACTCCAAACATGGCTGCTAAGAATAAAAGGATTTTACTGCTTAAAACAAGTCATAATTATTCAGGTATTCAAACAATCTTGTAAACTAATTCTAAAAGTTTTTGAAAATTGTTATATACCAATGTTTAAGTGAAAAAGTCATCAAACTTAGTGTTATGGAATTTGCTAAGAAATTTTGGAAATACGATGGACAACTTGGTATATACATCAAACTTTTTCCACAATCCTTAGCAAGGTAGTTGACACTTTTTCTATCATATCGAAAAGAACAATTTCTAGAGTACACCATCTGCGATTATAAAAGAACAATATTTTTTCTTTCTGGAGTTGAGAAGTAAAATCTATGAATCAAAGTTTTCTGGGTGTTGATTATGTATGAAAATGAAGAATTAACAAACATTTATTAGGTAGAAAAACTCTTATAGAAATCTTTGGATTTCCAATAAATTTTGCAATCATAATCTCGGGTGAACAAGATTTTAGAGTTTGAATAGTTATTGTATTTCTTGGTGATTGGAGTGTTCCTCCACTCTCTAATAAATTGTATTATTTAGGAATATAATTCTGATATTTGTACAGGTCAGCAAGAGGTGATTACAAACTAAAAACCGTTGATTGAATCTAAAATTTTTGTTGTGAGAATCCTTGCTCAGAGAAATTTGCTAATAGTTTAGATGCTAATGGAAATAGAGAATTCTTGTCAAACATAAAAATATGGCTATGCAAGAAAGGAATCATATAATACATGTGGTTGTCTCAAATGCCACTACAATGCATTTATTTTCACTAGTTTATCTGTGTGATACGATAATATGATCTCAAAAAGATCTAATTTTAAATATTTCAAACATGTGGATCTGAATGAGATGGTTCAGCAACATTATGTAAATAAAAAAATAAAATCAAGCATCCACAAATCACAAATAATATATCTGTGAATTACATCACATACCCCTAAATTATGCATTGAATTACACAAATGAATAGAGGATATTCCATGCTAAGTGCAAGATGAACATCTCATAGTTTCACAATATAAATACTTTTTGAAAAAAGAAACAATAAATGAAATATAGTAACAACCAGTAGAAGAACTACCACTTCTTTCAGAATTAAATTCAATCTTAATACAGAGGAATTTCAACTGTAAAACTTCCCAAGAATGTAATTCCTACGCTGACCTGGAAACTAGAATAATGTTGGATGTGTCTAATGATTATGGATCACTCTTACAATGACGATGGCTACAACATTGATGCTTTTCCATACCTCTACACAACTTTGGAAACTGAGACGATCATATGTTACAATCACCAGTGTTAAATTTAACTGTTTGTAGAGCTAGTAAAGGTTTAGAAGAGGGTCTATGGCATAAGCAACAACTACAGAAGATAAAAAGGAGGTATTATGGGAGTATCGAATAGAGCCCACACTTAGGAAATCGGGTGGCCTGGGCAGAAACCCGCTTGCCTAATCATAGGATAATCTTTGTTATAGTGAGGAAAATGAACAAACAAAGTAATTAATTATCTACCAAGCATCCCTATTTTCATCCCTAAAAAATTCCCCTCCTCACTTGAATGTATACAGTGCAAATTTATATATAAAATAAATGCCCTAGTTTCTCATTGCCATCGTTGTGTGCAAGGGAAGTGGCCGTCAGTGGACTGCTCCTAAAGATTTGGATCAGCTAGACGAATGTATTCAAAATCCTGATATTGACAGGCACGATGTTATTGGGTTTGAATGTCTTGATTTGGTCAACGAATTATCTGCGAAGGCTTATATAGTTATGACCAAGCTTTAGGGTGATTCAAACTTCCACCAAATATGTGGCCGTGCATATGAGAATTGAAAAGGATTGGATGACTCACTGCAAGAAAGTGGAGAATAGGACCAAAGTCAAAGAGGGAAAGAATTTGAGAATTTGTAGTAGCAAGGAAGAAATTATGCAAAGGGTTGCGAATATTCCTAGGCTGGAGAAGCCGTCTGTTGTTTACTTGGCCCTAGCAGATGATGTTTTGGAGGACGGGACTTTGCTGGAGGGATGGAGACAGGAGGTCACATTTTAGATTTAGACGCCAGTAAGAAAATTCTAATAATGTGCAGCTTTTGAAATAGGGACAGAAAAAAAAGAATTGCAATTGAAACCAGGGCAAATGACTTACCTGAAGATTCTCCAGAATGCCGAAGAGGTGTGGAAGGTCAATTAGGAATGCAACGTCAGGGCACCTCATGACAAAATGCTACCTATGGAGACAGACCTCAACATCCTTCCTTCACTTGGAATTTTCTAATTTTGAGCTACTAAGGATTTAAACCACACTTTTGTTATACCCAAGTTAAAAGCTCAGCTGCATACAAAGTCTCCAGCAGATGTTAGACACCAAATTACACCCAATTACTCTGTTCTCCATGTTTGTCGTCAGCCCTCGCCGTATTAAGTTTTGGTGTCTTGGTGTCTGTTGTATTTTCAATCGAAGTGGAGTTACTCTGTTAACAACCTAATCCATCTGCATCAAGAAGGCAGATATTTTTTTGACCGAATTCCATCCAAAGAAAAACAACAAGAAGTAATGAATGGTCATGATATATCGTAGATGGTCTTGCATTCTTTTTTAAACCGTCGATAGAGAAATTTGATTGGAAAACTTCATTGAGGGAACGCCTTCGACATAATAACAATTTCCAACTAAAACCCTTCATGCTTCCATTAGTATGAGTACATTTAAATATCAATGACATAAACTAATAGTGTATAATATATTACACACACACAAATATATATATAATTCTATTTTCATTAATGTATGTAAATATATACACATGTGAATATATATAAATGTTGATGTATACCCATCATATAGTTATGTAAATATATATCCATATGAGCACGCGCACACACACACACACACATATATATGTGTGTGTGTGTGTGTTCCTTTTTTATAACATATATATATATATATATCATACAAGAAAATGGTTACCAATTATCCCAATTTATTTGCAACCCAACTAAAATGAGGAAAACACAAGAAACCTTTGGGTTTTACTACCTTCAAGACGCTACTGACAACTCTAGACATACATTGATTAAATGAAGTCAAACACTTGGGTTACATAGTTCAAAAAAAAAATAGATGGCATTGCTAGGAATCCCTTAGACTATACCTTTCTCCTAGGTGATACTCTCCATCTCCCTCTAGAGGGCATGAGAAAATGATCCTACAATTCCACTCAAGAAACAACCAAGTAGTGAGTTGTTAACATTTACGTCATAATCATATCATTGCATATTCATCAATAATCCATTTAAATGTAGAAAAAATCACTCAAATAAAATTCATCATCGAATTTGTTGTTCAAAATTTCACTAATCACATAATTCATCATTGCAGTTACCATAAAGTAAAAAGTAGATTGTAATTTAAAGGCAGGGTGTAACAATACATTAACTATTCGAACTAGGAAGAAACCGATTTAGAGAAACACTGTTGTGTACTACAAAATGATGAAGAAGAGAAAACCACAAAATAAGAATAGATCAAGGAGAAAGGGAAATAGAAGAATCTGTAGAACCTAAAAAGAAATATTATAATGATCCCCTCAAATTGAAGGAGGAAAATATGCAGTAGAAGGAGATCCCAAGATGGCAAGAATAGTAGCCTAAACAATAAAAGCCCTCTCTAAATTTCAAGACTTATTCCCAAGAACCTTTACAATAATGAAAGGAACCAAAGAAGATGCAGGAATGACAAAAATTCAACTTAAAGAAGGTGTTAAACTAGTCTGAAAGAGACCTTATATATTGAATCCAAACATGAAGAGAAAAGTCAAAACAAAGATGAACAAGATGTTATCTGCTAGAATCGTTAAATTGATGGAGGATGTTGATTGGATACGTCCTATAGTGGTCCAAAAGAAGAAAATTGAAGAAATAAGGATATGTGTAGATTTCAAGGAGTTAAAGAAAGCTTGCATACATGATCTCTTCCCAACCCCATTCACTGAAGAAATCTTAGAATTAGTTGTGGGGAGAGAGATCTACTCATTTAGTGATGGCTTTTTCGGATACTGCCAAGTCAAGTTAAGGGAAGAGGATCAACCTATGACCACTTTTGCAAGAGAATGGGGATCATGTATGTACACTCTGATTCCTTTTAGACAAAAAATGCCCCTGTAATATTTAGTAGAATAATGATTAACACCTTCAAAGACTTCATCCATGTTTTTCTATAAGTTTACTTGTTTGATTGGGTTGTTTATGAGTTAGTGAAAGATCATGTGCAAGTACTCCACATGATGTTAAATAGGTGTAGAAGCATGCAAATCTCAATGAATTTGAAGAAATGTACCTTTGCAATACCCTTTGGGACCTTATTAGGCCATATCATATGTAAAGAGGGACTAATGGTGACCCTATGAAGGTTGCACTAATACTAAACTTACCGCCACCTAAGAATGCACCAGAAGTCAAGACATTTTTAGGCTACACTAGATACCATAGGAAGTTAATAAGGGGATATTCCAGTACTATTGTACCACTAGAAGAACTCTTGAAAAATAATAAGGGAATAAATATCGAATGGAATGATGAGTCCCAAAACTCTTTTGACACCTTAAAGCAAAAAATTGCGGAGCCCCAATTCTAATATTCTCCCATTGGAACACCTTTCCATGTGCATGTAGATGCTTTTGGTATAGCCATAGGGGAAATACTCACACAACAAAAAGGAAAAAAATACCAATCCATAGCTTTTGCTAGTAGGAGTTGTCTGCCACAGAAAGGAAATATACCACCACAGAAAGGGAAGCACTAGCTATGGTGTATGTGCTACAAAAATACAAACACTACATTTTCTCTACACTATTTACATTATTTAAAGATCATAAATTGTTGAAATGTCTACTTAATGAGCCAGTAACCCATATGTAGATGGTTATTTCTATTTTAAGAGTTTGTTTTTAAAATTATGGTAAAACTCAGGAAAAACAATCCAAGACCAGATTACTTGTCACGTATTGAAACCAATGAAGAATCAGATGCCCAAGGAGAAGATGAGCATGCCTATTATGCATCATTGTGGTACTGAAGGAGCTAGAAGACATTGTCATTTTTCTTTCTACACGAGAATTTCCCAAGGATATATCACTGCAAGATAAATAATTAATTCTGTAGAGGATTGCATCATATACCTTGGTATAAGAAGAGATACACCATCTTGGGAGAGATGATATTTTGAGAAGAGTGATTTACAAACATGAGATGAAGTCATTTTAAAAATAAGTGCATGAAGGAGTTATAGGAGGACATAACTCTAGAGAAAATACAACTAGAAGGGTAAAATTTGCAAGTTTATGGTGGCCAACTCTTCACAAATATGCCATAGAATACGCAAAAGGATGCAATGTTTTCCAAAGGGTAGGAAAACCTATTGCATGGGATGAAATGCCACTTAGACTAGTATTATCTCAAAATTAATTTGAAAAATAGGCCATAAAATTCATAGGACCAATTGAGCCTTTGACAAAACATTCAAAAGCCAAATTCAGTATCATTAGAGTGGAATATTTGACAAAGTAGGTGGAGGTAGAACCAACAAAGTATTGCACCATAGACTTCCACAAGGTTCATATATGATAATACCATACAATGTATGGATGCCCTCTGATCATAGTAAGTGATCAAGGTAAAGACTTTGTGAATAATATGATAAAGGAACTACTTCAATATTTTATGACAACACACAATAGGAGTTCCCCTATCGTCCACAAGAAAATGGGGCAAGTAAAGCATTAACCAAGATGTATGATGGGAACAAAAAAAATTGGGATGTAAAGGTACTTGTGATAATATGGGCATATCACACATCCTACAAAAGGACTAGTAAGTTCACACCTTTTCAGTTAGTCTATGGCATTGATGCCATGGTACTAATGAACTTCATAGTTCCTAATATATGTAACACACTCACTTTACGGTTGGAAGATTATCAATCTTTGGCATATTTGGGATATGGTGTTGTACACCATTGCATAAAATGATTTATTATAATATTGTAATTAAATAATTATTTAGTTGTGATGCACCTTGGTGGTGTGGTTAATCACACTAGGTAATTATTTGGGGACCACTTGATGTTGTATTGTAACATTGTATTATTATTTAATGTGTGGGAGACATTGGGGAAATATTAAATAAAGTGAAGTCTTAGTACCCAGTATTAAATAAGGGGTTAGTGGTTTTGTATTCACATGGTTTTGTGGTACATGGTTTTACCTTACCACTAGTTGTATTTTGTGTGACCTTGTGTCTATAAAATCAAGTTACACATATGTAGTGGTTTAGGTTTCTTGAGTGGGTTGGTTGTCATTATTGAGTCTTTATGAGGAGTGCATATGTGAAGCATGGCATAAGATGTGTGGATTCATGCTTGGACACATGGGGATGCATTGGAGGTCTTGATGCTTCAGAGGTATTCATTGTAACTCTTGTATTGCTTTATTGTTGAATACTATGATGGAGTATGGATGCTTTTGGAGGCTAGGTTTTTCCAAGGTATATCTTGTGTTATCTTGTGGCTTGTCTATTTGATCTATGCATTGTGGTTACTTGTATGCATGTTTATCTCTCATGGGTTATGTAGGAAATGGATTAAGATCGTGGGTCAAATGCAATATTTCCTAATAGGCATATCAGATAGAAGACTTGGATAAATTGGATGAGTTCCAATAGATTGCAATATATAACCACCAATTAGAAAGGAAAAGAAAAAAATGACATGATAGAAACTTATGATTGAAACAATTTAAGACAAGAGACATTATATTGTTGTATGATAGTAAATTCAATAAGCAAGGAAAGTTGAATGGGTAATGGTCAAGACCTTATTACATTCACGATATCATTGAATCTAAAGTGGTGAAACTAAAACTATTGGATGACACTCTCATGGTAGGAAATGTTAATGGTGTATGACTTAAGCACTACCACTTACAAGTATAATAACAACACAAGCCCACATAATCAAATCCTTATATATTATGTACTATAGTTAGATAGTTCAAAAATCCATTAAACTAAAAACATAAACTTTAGAAGTTAAATGGTTAGGAAAACCTGCCAACGAGAAGAGCATTAAATTCCTATCTACCCATCCATCTATATAACAACTCATACCCCACTCATTCAATCACTTGTTTCTCTCACATTTTACACTTTGAGCTATTTTCACTTGAGTGTAAAACCCTAGAAACTATCTGCACCCTAAAAAAATTCCACTCATACCATGGCCTCCCCTACAATTGTTATCATTTATGAGAGGCCTCACCTAAAATAATAGAATTACCCCTACAAGGCCCTAGAAACAATCAAGTATGTGGCATTCTCTCAAATCCCTCATAATATATTATACTTGGAGGATGTTTAGAAGTATATTCATGTCCAAATCATAGAAATTGACCACATGAAGCTAGAGAAGCTTTGTCTAACTCTCCTTGAAGATGATGAAAAACATAAAAGCTAAATTATATGGTGATTGGTCAGAAGAAATTGGAAATATGGAAGGACTATCTATATTTTTGTGATGAGGAGGCATGGGTTCATATTGTGCTAAGTCGGGTACACGATGAATTTAAATGTACCTAGACAAACCATACCATATTACAAAGGGTTGTTCATGTGGTGACTAGGCTAAGAATGGTAGGTGACATTCCCACCAAGAAAAGAATAAAAAATAAAGAGGTATAGCTATTGATCAAAGCAACTTTTGATCGCCAAAGCATGAACCTCAAAATAATAACAAACTTTTGATAGCTTATAAAATTTACTATTTCAACTGAGAAGACTCTGCCAGAACTACCACAATTCACACAACTTACAAAATGGTGGTGGAGGGAAAATACTTTGAATTCTACAAAGTCATGAGGGAGAAGCTAATGGAAAACATCCAAAAAACAAAAACCTACAGGTACCCTTTTCGGTATGGTAAATTGCTCATTTTCTTGATGTTCTATTTTCTTAACAAATTGCCAAATTTCAAAGGAAAAGTTTGGCAACTTAAGTAGACCGTGTCGATGCAATTCAAGTATCACATTCATTAGTTCCCTAACACTAGAGCATACAAGACCAAAAATTGAGGGTTCTTCAAAACCTTCTAAGAGCAAATGCATGAGAGGAAAGGATTCCCTATGCATGCACTACACAGTACATTAACACAATTACATTTATAGTGGACAAAGGCTATGCATATATGGAGGTGGTAGAAACATGCACTCTATGGATTCCATGGCTACCATGGAGTCTCTTTTGGAGTTGGAATATATGTGTCTATCATGAAAGGAATCAACCATATGACTAGTTTGGCCCTACCTCTTTTTATATTTATAAATCTTGCTTCATGAATAAATATAACACATTTATGCACTATTGAAGTAACATATTTTAAATATTCTAGTAATGGTATTTGTATTGCATGCAAATGATATAAATTAAATATGAATAGAGTATAACTTAGATCAAACCAAAAACATGCAAGCATCAAAAGATCAAGTGTAGTATGTTAGATTGATAGCTTGGATGTGGTTTCTCATGATTACAATAGCATGATGGTGTGATCAAATAATATTCAATAGAAATTTCAACAACATAATAGTAGCATAAGATTGGATTCACGCAAATGGGATGAGAGGCCTCTCGTTTATAGAATTTGCATAATATAAATAAGCAGCCACGATGTATTCGTTAATGGATTGCTAGGATGGAATAAGGATGATGGTTTGGATCAAAGTTGTAGTCATGTGACATGTGTCACATGAGGGATAAGTGCTAGGTTTAGGATGTGCATTATGACAACATCCTTATGTGCATGGATAGGATTGAAAAGTGTGATATTAAGTGAAGGTATGAGATGAAAAGTTAGTTTGACTTTTGGTAAGTGTAGATTCAATGAATCTAGACAAAGAGTTAGTTAGACATGTGAAGGGAGCATTTTTCATACAAGGACAATTTTAGATTGTGATCCATGTGAATGGAATCAATGGCTAAGATTAAATGGATAAGAATTGAGGGATAGAGTGAATTAAATAATGGAGGAAAAGGTAATGGGAATTAATTAGCCTAAATTAATTAATTAGTTGGGGTTAGAGGATTTGGGGATAAGGCTATACTTAATTAAAGTTGGTGGATAAGGGTAATGGATAAATTAATCTAATAAATAATCGATATTTATTTAGTTAAATATTAGGATAAGGGAAAAGGTTAAATTAATTAATTAAATAATCAATATTTAGTTAATTAAATATTAGGATAGGTAAAGTCAAATGTGGTTAGGTTAAGGTCACATTTCAAGTGTCTACATTATTCCAATTAAAATAGAGAATTAAGTTGTAGAAGGGATGGCATATGACATAAAACTTATACTAAAATAAAGTGACAAGATGACACAACCCAGATTGTTATTATTATTTTCACAACCCAAATTATTAACATTTCATTTGTCACATATAATTAAATCTTGGACTGTGCATATAATTTTGTTTTTGTCTCTATAGAAAGTAATACATCATTTAAGCATATATTGTATTTACTAGACATATCAATTAAAACATCTCAAATTTCCCATTTCTTCATGTATGTCTTAATATATAATTGTCCATAATGGATTTTTTGTGCAATCTCCTCATCATAAAATAAAATTAGTGGAACCATAGGAGGAGAGGAAAATGGAGCATTAGATTCCCCCAAAAACCTTATGTTCTATGTTATCATGTGCCTCGACATTAGGAATGACTTTTATCAAATTGTAGTTTGGGGGAAAATTGGAAGATGTTATAAATTTAATTTTACTATTCTCAATGAGATCTCGTATCTTATTTTTGAAATGAAATAATTTTTTGTGTAATGAATTTTAACTATGATAGTAAAATTTTTGGTCATTATATGATCTAGGAAGTGGTTAGTGATATTGAATTGATAGATGAGAGATAGTTTAATTAGATTAGCACTCAAAAATATTTTAATCACATCATCCATGTAATCTTGAACATTAATGAACTTACTAGGCATGTATGGTTTGAAGTAATGAAAATAAGATGCAATGCTAACTTGATTCACATTTTCCTTGCAAAAAAAAATTAGGTGCACATTACTCTTGATATAGGGAAGAAATCACTTGAAAACATGGTTTGTAATTTATCATCATCAAATTGGTTTTTTAATTTTCTAAATAAAGACTAAAATCAAATGCTCGTTACTCTTTTATGTGCATATAGTAAGATCATTAATGCTAATTTTCAATACCTTTTTATATGAAAGTGATATAATAAAATAACAAACAAAATATTCAAATAACTTAATTAAACTAGAAGTTAATGAGTAAAACCATCAAATATCATAATCCTTAAAGGCCCTTGGTAATAAATTGGCTAGATTTAGAAATCACCATATGTAAAATCAATATGATCAAGGTGGGATAATTATGGAGAGAGGTTATCATTGATCTATGAAATGAACTCCACATAGTCCACGCACTCTAGGCTACACAATAATATAAATGGAATGGAGGGATGTATTTAGCTTCATCATTGAAGAATACATATCAATGAAGAAAACTTTAGAGTGTATTTGATATATGATTTGGAAATAGTATTATCTTCATCATCAAAATATTTTGATGTCTATGTTGGATCTTTGCTCTACAAAGAAGTTTGTGGATCTAGGACAAAGTTGCAGTCATAGATCACTTATATAAAAAATTTAATGAGTTTCTCTAAGGCACAATAAATTCTTACACAACATCTGCCCTCTCCCATAGAGCCTTCTTAGTCTACAAAAGATATATATAAAAATATATAACTTCCCCTTATGTGTCATCCACCTTTGTATACCTCTTTGTTATGGATGAGACATGCAAAATCTTTGGTATTGTGTATTGCAAGATTGCAAAGTTATGAAGGACTACTTCCATTTCCTAATCATGTACTGACATCCTTTATCCTTGGTGATCCACAACAAAGTGTTTATGCATTGAGTGAAGAATTCAAAGCTTGTTTTCCACATTTTGATCCTTCATAATGAGATAAGGCTTGTCAATCTCAATTGTTTCAACATCCTCATCAAACTTGTGGAACCAATAGATGGATTTCCTTCCTATTTATATTTGAAAATATTTTTTTTAAAGTTTAATCATGATAATCTTCCAAGTGTCCTTAGATTTCAATTACTGTTGTCAAATAAAGTTTGCACCCTTGCTAAGCTATCAACTATAGCAACCTATTGACACATGGGAACACTTCGAGGTTGTGGGTGACCTGGGAATGAAGTGGACCTCCAGCAAGATTATGGGCTAGTTCCCCTTAAGATACTTTAAGAAAAACTGAAGAGTGACAAGGGAAAGAGTAAGAAGGTTGTACTTAAATCCAAAACTTATCACTAACAGGTGATACACCAAAGATCAAAATATGACAATACTGCTAAAAACTCACAGAAAACCTCAATGGAGCTAAACAATCTCACAATACAGATATTTATGTTTAAAAAACGAGTCTATGAAAGGTTCTAACTGTTCCAATGCTTAACACAAGGAAAACAAAATGTTTTCACAGATATAAACATAGTAGAAAGAGATCACTAACATAAACCAGCCTTATGACATAATATTCTTTGCATTCAGTACTAAAGGAATCTGATAAAATAGAGGATTACACATGATTTTATCATGCAACTCACAAGCAATACTAAAAGAACAAAGAAAATCTGTGAAGGAAATGAATTTCTATTGAGAAAATAAGGAAACTCTTTATTACATATCTATAGTATTCATGAAAATGAGTTACAAAGTTTGAATAATGCTCTTTCAACAATCTTCTAACCAAGAACTGCCTTACAAAAAAGGAAAAAATGCCATATATACAACCAAAGAGTGTCAGCCCCTGCCCTAGGGTTTTCAAAAATGAGTTGGCACTTGGACACGTCGGCCCTAGAAGCGCTTGGGATGAAGTCAATGAAGCATTTAATGCACATCCCCTCTCATGTTGGAAAGAGATCACTCCTAGGGATATCTTAGATCTTTTATAGCCGTCGCCATTAACTTGCAGCCTTCGAGTCTACCATGAAGATTTCATTAGAGTCACCTTGAATGCTTTGCGACATGGTCATTAATGTCACTCCACCTCTCCAGTCGTTATCTCCAGCTACTATTGTGACTCATGGCTACCTCACCTTCGAGAAGCAACATCAGATCTATCGTTAGATTTAGCGCCATTACTTCACCGAACACCTCCAATCCCAGAGTAGAGCAATGTCATCATGCTTCATCGATCTCATTCGCAAGGGGGAGTCGAACAGTCAAACTGCCTGTGATTTTCCCTAGCGCCTTTTGATTGGTCGAGTTTGTGCCTGGTAGATTCCAAGGTGGTCAAAGGTTGCTTTAGAAGGACTGCATGTCGGCTAGACTGTGGATGTCGGGGAGAAGTCATAGCGGGGGGATAGAGTCATACCAACATGCCAATTCATTCGGCAAGACACACGACGGTCGGTAAGACCTCATGGCGAGCGGCTAGGGTTATATCGATCTCACAAAAAGCCATCAGCAAGACCCCATCAGGTCAGAGAGACCTCATGGCGAACTCCTCCACTCTCCCTGAACTTGGACCTTTTGGCGGAGTTGGAGTCGAGATGAGAACCGAATAGGAACTGGAGTGAGAAAGGGGCGGAAGCAAAAACAGATGAATCCCGATGGAACTGGAATCAAGACCAAATCCTCCCCTGAAACTTTCTTCAAGTTTCAGATTCGGATTTTGACCCAGTCCCACCCATGACAAAACTCAAAAGAAGGCGAAGGAAAGGATGGAAAGGAAGAAAGACAAACAGGAAAAAACAAACCCTGACAAAATACAAAGGAGGAAAAAGGGAGGTGGAACTAGGATCGGGGAGGAACCAGAAACCAAAAGATGCACAAGACAAAACTCAAGAGGCGAAACCCGGACCGGATCCGGAGTGGGGGAAAAAACAAAGAGCGAGTGGAACTAGAACCGGAACTAAATCCGGACCTGAAACTTTCTTCAAGTTTCATGTTCGGATTTCATTCCAATCTCACCCCCGACAACATACAAGGCACGAAGGAAGAAAAAGAAAAACATAAGGGGGAACCAAGGAGGAGGAGACATCCCTCTATCCCAGGCCACGAAGAAGAGGAAAAAAGAACAAGCAGAACCAGGACTGGATCCGGACCTGGAACTAAAAGAGGAAACTGGAACTTTGGAAAAGTTCCAATGTTTGGTTTCGGTTCGACCCTGCCTCCGATAGAAACAAAGGAAAAGGGGCCCGACAAAAAGAACACGACAAAACTGGGGTCGAAACCGGATCATAAACAAGAACCGAGATTTTGGAAAATTTCCAAGTTCGGATCCCGACCCGGTTCCACCCCCAAAGAACAAGGAAAAAGCAAGAAGAAAGCAAAATAGAAAAAGGAAAAGACAGGGAAAAACATAAAAATGAAAACCCACCCCTAAACTGAAGACCTACACGTTGGGCTCAAACCTCTTGGGAGCCACATTTAATCCATGTGTCGAATTTTATCATCATTTTCCCCTGCATCTACACAAGAAGCAAACAAGTTTAGAAAAAAAGTGGTCCTGATGCAAGTGTTCCTCCATTTGGTCTTCGAGAACCTCTGAAAACATGGGTTACCCTACCTGATTGAGCCCATAGGTGAAAAATGGGTAACATTTCTGGCGACTTTTGCTAGATGTTTGCCTGCTAAACATGGAAACTAGTAGCCTAGGCCTATCCATTGGGCATGGAGTCATGGGAAAACTCAGGAATAAACTTGGAGTAGCCTTGTGTATGGCTGCAACTCATTTGAGACTCATAGAATAGGTTAGGATGCTAGGGAACCTATTGAAAAGGGAAAAAACTGAAGTGAAATTATTTACCGTGCTGGGACAACACTTAGGGAATGAAACTACACCTATTCTCTAGAATTTTAATAGCTATGTACAGATTTAGGTCCATACCTCAGAAGCAATGTTTGAGGTGAATACCATTCACTGGTATTGGTTCCACTATACCATCTAACCTAGATAGCTGGAAAGCATTATGTTGTTTCTCCTCAGTAATGATATATGGCCCAGTCCAAAGTGCATCAAATTTGGAGTGTCTTCCAGGCCTACTTTTAAATTCATCCCACTTTAGCACTATGTCACTTCTTGGAACACTCTGAGAGATGCCTTTTTATCGAATGACCTTTTCACTTGAGCCTGATATTGCTCAATCCTTTTCACTGCTTCAACTCCGAGTTCTTCAAGCTCAATCAACTGAGCCAACCTTGCTGTCATAGGCTCCTCCTCAAACATATCAAGCTAGTTTACCAGATTGAGGGTTGGGAGTTCAACTGAAATGGGCAGTCTTGCCTCTCTTCCATATACTAACATGTATGGAGAAAGTCCTATAGACCTTTTTGACGTAATCCTATCGGCCCATAAGGCTGATTTTAGCTTGGTGTACCAAACTTTTTGATTGTCTTCCATAGTTTTCTTAATGATCCTCAGGAGATTCTTGTTAGCGGACTTAGCCTATCCATTGCCCTGCAGATAATAGTTAGAGGATGTACTCAGATATATAGCATTTTTAACAGCCTGGTCAGAAATTTTAACACTCACAAAAGCAAGGGCATTGTCTGACACAATAGAATCTGGGACACCAAATCTTGCAACTAGCTCTTCGTAGAAATTTAGGACAGCTAATTCATTAGCTTCTTTGAGTGCCACAGCTTCAGTCCATTTTGAAAAATAATCAGTGAATGTGAGTATCCACTTGTGGCTTGCACTCAATGGTGGGTTTATAACCCTAATAAAATCCAAACCCCATTTCATAAAGGGATGATCAACTTGAATTGGTTGCAGTGGGAGGGCTGCCAACTTCTCTTTTCCAGCAAAAATAGCACACTCTTTGCACCTTCTTACCCATGCATGAGCATCTTTGAATAAGGTAGGCTAGTAATAGCTTCCTTTCATTATCTTAAGAGCTGTGGATCTCAGAGAAAAGTGTCCACCGGCTGATCCTTGATGGAATTCATGCAATACTTTATCAACTTGATCAGCTTTAATACATCTTAACAGGACACCATGAAAATCTCTTCTAAATAGCAAACCATTTAAAAGAACATAAGGTATGGATTGTAGTCGATAATACCTTCTTTTGGATCTAATCAAATCAGGAGGGAACTCTCCAATCAATAAAAAATGTGTCATTTATGTAATCCAACCGATAGGAGCAGGTATAGCAGTTTGTTGTCCATCTTGGAGTGCTAAAACAAAACTTTCTTCCTTTACACTGTTGTTGCTGTCCTCAGTAAGTTGTTCATAGAGACCTCTCCCTCTTATCAGTTTGGTAACCTTTATTTCAAGGTCATACTCCATCACCTTTGTGACCCAACTAGCTCTTCTATCACTCAAATCTTTGTTTAATAAAAATTCTTTTACACTGGGATGAGCAACCATCAATATAATCTTGTTATTGGAAAGCATGTGCCTAAACTTCTTTAAGCTTCTTATGAAAGCAAGAACGTGCCTCTCTACAAAAGTGTACTTTAACTCATAGTCTTTGAGTCCCTAATTGAAGAATGTCACGGGCTGTTCGGATCCTTCATTATTTCGCTGTACAAGTATGGCTGAAAGCGAATCAATATTTCCATAGGCATATAAAATGAAATATTTAGAAAAGTCAGGATTTAGAATTGTAGGAGCGGTTGCCAATGCCTCTTTTATAAGCTCAAAACTCCTTTTCCCATCCTTAGTCCAGCTGAAAGGTACATTCTTTCTCAGCATGTGAGTTAGTGGACTTATAATCAACAATGTCAGGGATAAACCTCCTGATAAAGTTAATCCTACCAATAAAGCTCTGCAAACACTTTTTATGCGCTGGTAAAGGAAGAGCTAAAATAGCACTTATTCTTTCAGGGTCGATAGTAATACCTTGTTTAGATACCACATAACCAAGCAATCTTCCTTCGTGAACAACAAACACACACTTTTTTGGATTAAGTGATATCCCAAATTCCCTGCATTTTTCAAAAATCTGCCTCAAATGACTCAGATGATCCTTAGCCTCCTTAGAAAAAATTGTGATATCATCAAGATAGACGAAGACTTGCCAGTGCATATTGTTATCAGGCATAACAGGCCTAACTACAATCTTGATATGTCGATTAGTTTTATCACTGCAGATCTCCTTTGGAATATCATGTTCAACTCCCACAATAGCTAATCTATCAGCATGTTTATTCTGAGCCCTGAGAATGGAAATCAAATTAAATGCCTCAAATCCTTCTAAGAGGTCCCATACCCTATTCTTGTAAGACTTGAGCATATCATTTTTAACAGCATTAAGCTTTCTCACCTGATTGACAACCAACTTGCTATCACCATAAACTTTTAGACAACAAATACCTCTCTGTCTCGCCCACTCCAAACCCTAGATTAGAGCTTCATATTCAGCAGCATTGCTAGAGCAGCTAAAACAGAATCTGAAAGCTTGATAGTACTTCTGACCTTCTGGTGATGTCAACATACATCCACCACCAGTACCTACTCTACTCCTTGAGCCATCAAAGTATAGCTCCCACAGATCATTTTCATGCTGCTCACTATGCTGCTCTTTGTTCTTTTCAACATTCAGCATAAAAGAGTCTGTCTGATGCATCATATAAACCCCAATGTCAACCTCCTCCAGTTGCTCACTTGTACCAACCTCATGAGCTTGAGGTGCCCACTCTTTTGGGAGAACATCTGATGTTCTTTCTATTTGAATCTCAGCCTTTTGAACAGCAGGTTGCTCCGCTTGTACACTTGTAAACAAGTTGGCATTGATCAGAGATGAATTGTAAGGCTCGACATGAACCTTGGCTATGGGTTCTGATTTAATAGTAGCTCTGGTGTTGTATCTAGTTCTAAACAGCATGTGAGACCAATCAGAGGATAGGTAACCACCTATCTTAGCCATAAAATCCTTAGATAAACAAAGGGCAAAGTACGGGGGCAACTCAATAATGTATATATCTTGAGGTATTGCAAAATTGGGACAGGCATGTAGAGTTAAAATCAAATTTTTAATGACCCCTACTGTGTTTATAGCAGTACCGTCCAATTGCACTACCCCCTTTTCTAGTGGCTCATATTCAATTCCCAACTTATCGACAATTTGTTTGGGCATAACTTAACTACTAACCCCTGAGTCAATCATACAATTGTTAACCAGATGATCTCCTATGATTAATAACAAATAAAAGGGAGGTGGCTTGGCCTTAGCAGCTTGTTGTTCGTTATTACCAACAGTAGTATTAGTCAATGCAACCTTCTCCTTTTCTACACTAGGCTCATTTGAGACACTTAAACCTGATAAGGCCGATTGAAGCAAGTCCTTTTGACCCGAAATACTTAGAGAATCCCATATTGACATGGGTACATTAATTTTCTTCATATGCTCCAATATATTAAAAGATGTACCAGGTTTAACCTGACTCTTAGGGGGAATAGCATTACCTTTAACTGAAGGAGCCTAGGCTAATAAATCAAACTGTTGGTTGATTACCAAAGGCTGGCCCCTTGGTAGCACTCGGATCTGGTCAGCTTCTGACGGGTCAGGAGCACCTTGATTCTGGTCTGGCCTTTGTTTTGATTGAGTCTGAACTATATTAGGTTGATGTCCCTCATCTATTGCCCTCTTCTTACTACGTGTATTGTCTTCAATTGAAGAATCAACGTGGACCACTCCACAAAATTCTTCCCCTTGCCAGTTTAGGAATGTAGACTCATGTGTCTGTTGCTCTTGCTGTTGTACTTCAGTTGTCATAGGCGCACTATTGTTCTGAACCATCAAGGCTTGGTTAAGCATCCCATTTACACAGGTACTCTAATTGTGGGGTTGATTACACGAAAAGCACCATTCGTAATCTTGAACTAAATTGTTCTGGATAGGTACAAACTCTTTGGAAGTGTTTGCAGCATTAGAATCATAAGCTTGATATGGCCCTGGGTGAGAAACGGATTTTTGGCCTTGACTATAAGGCTGATAAGATGGTTTGTTGGTTTGAATTTGCTGGTAATTAGACTGAAAGGAGGGCTGATAAGGTTTAAAACCTTGATTTTGCTGCTTTCTTAAATTAACCATCTCATTGCCAAAGGTAGTTAGAAGGCCTTTAATCTCTTGTAGTTCGTTAGACTGAACTAGAAATGAGTTTAATTGACCCTTAGGCTGGGTATCAAGTGCTGGAAATGCGAGTGCACTTGGAATAACAGTCAAAGGAGGAACTTGCATAGGGGTTGGAGGCTGAAGAGCAAGAAATATTGGCATATGTGGTCTTGGGGCAATTTTACCAGCCTATATGAGGCTGTTTTCAGCTCTAACAACTATACTATATGCTGCAGGAAGTGTATCACCTCCCATTCATTGAATCATTACAGAAATATCACTATTTAAAGCTCTTAGATAGTATAAGAATGCATGATTAGCAATATGTCTTACCGTTTGTGGGATTATGTCCCACGTACTTTGGAAACGATGATTGAAATCTGACATATCTTCATGTGGAGCTCTTTTGATTATGGACAGCTGCTCCACCAATGACAAGTGGTCTCATTTATCTTCAAAAAACTTGCACAACTGGCTGCCTAACTCATCCCACGTGGCTATAGAGTTGATAGGTAGGCCTCTGAACCATTGTAAGGCTTTTTCCTTGAAGGACACCGTCGACAATCTAAGTGCAACATTTTCTTCAGTCACATGGTGAACAACACACATGTTGGCAACATCTTTTATATGCTCTGTTGGGGTGGTATGATCCTCCCCATAAAAATATGGTAAACCTCTTAAGGAAGCGACAGGAATTTCATCATGCTAGGTCAGGTTCAGTGGGCTACCTTGGTTAAAAGCAACAAATGGCTGATTTCTTACTGTTGGAATCATTGTCACTGGCGTATTTTTAGTAACAACGATAGGAACAACAGTATGTCCTCTCACAGAAGGACTCGACTTGGATCTTTTGAAATAAACAACTATGTTCTGAACCTTTTGGACTTCTCCCCCCTTCTTCTAGGCGGGGACAACTGCAAATACTCAAAAACAGATGAATTACTCCTAGTCTGCACTCTTCTCATGAGCAGTAACGCATTGGAAATGCTAAAACTGAGCTCAGAGTCGCTAAGTATGCTAAAATTCCTCTTTTAAGACTGCAATTTCTATTGCACATACCAAACAGCAGTATGGTAATTTTGATTTGAGACTGAAAACAACTCTCAGTCCCCCGGGCGTGCCAGAAATTGTTATCAAATAAAGTTTGCACCTTTGCTAAGCTATCAACTATAGCAACCTATTGACACATGGGAACACTTCGAGGTTGTGGGTGACCTAGGAATGAAGTGGACCTCCAAATTATGGGTTGGTTCCCCTTAAGATACTTTAAGAAAAACTGAAGAGTGACAAGGGAAAGAGTAAGAAGGTTGTACTTAAATCCAAAACCTATCACTAATAGGTGATACACCAAAGATCAAAATATGACAATACTGCTAAAAACTCACAGAAAACCTCAATGGAGCTAAACAATCTCACAATACATAGATTTATGTTTACAAAAACAAGTCTATGAAAGGTTTTGACTGTTCCAATGCTTAACACAAGGAAAACAAAATGTTTTCACAGATATAAACGCAGTAGAAAGAGATCACTAACATAAACCAGCCTTATGACATAATATTCTTTGCATTCAGTACTGAAGGAATCTGATAAAATAGAGGATTACACAAGATTTTATCATGCAACTCACAAGCAATACTAAAAGAACAAAGAGAATCTGTGAAGGAAATGACTTTCTATTGAGAAAATAAGGAAACTCTTTATTGCATATCTGTAGTATTCATGAAAATGAGTTACAAAGTCTGAATAATGCTCTTTCAACAATCTTCTAACCAAGAACTGCCTTACAAAAAAAGCAAAAATGCCATATATACAACCAAAGAGTGTCGGCCCCTACCCTAGGGTTTTCAAAAATGAGTCGGCACCTGGACAAGTCAGCCCTAGAAGTGCTTGGGATGAAGTCAATGAAGCATTTAATGCACATCCCCTCTCATGTCAGCAAGAGATTGCTCCTAGGGATATCTTAGATCTTTTACAGCCGTCGCCATTAACTTGCAGCCTTCGAGTCTGCCATTAAGATTTCATCAGAGTCGCCTTGAATGCTCTACGACATGGTCATTAATGTCGCTCCACCTCTCCAGCCGTTATCTCTAGCTGCTATTGTGACTCACGGCTACCTCACCTTCGAGAAGCAGCATCAGATCTATTGCTAGATTTAGCGCTATTACTTCATCGAACACCTCTAATCCCAGAGTAGAGCAATGTCATCATGCTCCGTCGATCTCATTCGCAGTGGGGAGTCGAACAGTCAAATTGCTCGTGATTTTCCCTAGCGCCTTCTGATTGATCAAGTTTGTGCCAGGTAGATTCCAAGGTGGTCAAAGGTTGCTTCAGAAGGACCGCATGTTGGTGAGACTTTGGATGTCGAGGAGAAGTCATAGCGGGCGGATAGAGTCATACCGACATGCCAATTCATTTGGCAAGACAAACGACAGTCGGGAAGACCTCATGGCAAGCGGCCAAGGTTATATTGATCTCACAAAAAGCCATCAGCAAGACCCCATCAGGTCGAAGAGACCTCACAGCGAACTCCTCCACTCTCCCCGAACTTGGACCTTTTGGCGGAGTCGAAGTCGGGATGAGAACCGAACGGGAACTGAACAGGAACCGGAGTGAGAAAGGGGCGGAAGCAAAAACAAATGAATAGACTTGGCGGAACCGAGATCGGGACCAAATCCTCCCATGAAACTTTCTTCAAGTTTCAGATTTGGATTCCGACCCGGTTCCGCCCCCGACAGAACAAGGAAAAAGCAAGAAGAAAGCAAAACAGAAAAAGGAAAAGACAGGGAAAAACATAAAAATGAAAACCCACCCCTAAACTGAAGACTTGCACGCTGGGCTTAAACCTCTTGGGAGCCACATTTAATCCACATGCCGAATTTATCATCATTTTCCCCTGCATCTACACAAGAAGCAAACAAGTTTAGAAAAAAAGTGGTCCTGATGCAAGTGTTCCTCCATTTGGTCTTTGAGAACCTCTAAAAACATGGGTTACCCTGCCTGATTGAGCCCATAGGTGAAAAATGGGTAACAATTACAACCATCAATCTAAGAACATGGATACTAAGAAAAAATTGCCTATATTCGATCAAAACCCTAGGGCATGAGAGCTTAACAAATAGACCTAATTCTAATTTATGAACTTGATCCATAAATTAAAACTTGAAATTAGAGAAAACGATTAAGTTATAAAAGCAAACAATCTAGTGATGCCCTAATTTTTTATTTTTGGAGAAAGTGTTAAAAATCCCTCAATTGATGCCAAATTCTTGTAAAACATTACTTGAAATTTTAAAATGCATAAATATTTATTTTGCAAGGAAAATGAATTGGAATTTTAAATGCATAAATATTTATTTAAGGAAAATGAATTGAAATTTTAAAATGCATAAATATTTAGCCCATAGGCTTTTATTGTGGACTTTCCTAACCATAAAAGCCTGACATGCTTGTCTCATGCCTGTAAATAGATTTCATGCCATCGGGAAACAAGTTTTGGATGGGTTTCATGCCACCATCAAACTTGTCTTTTCAACTTGTGTTGCAGTTAAATGCATTAATGTTCATGGATTTCATTTACCCCTTGAGAAGATTTTCTCATTAATGCATGCCTTGCTATTAATTTTAGCCACCTTTAACCACCGCCCCCCTCACAAGGGAGTTTATGCACCTGCATTCACTAAGCAAGAAAAAAGGGGTAGATTCAGCAAGAAGAAGCCTCAACAGTGGAAAGAAGCCTTCCGCTCTTCTTCATATATCACTAGCCACGAATTCAGCACATCTAATGAGTAAGGCCTAACTTATTTGTGCCATTCCATTATATGATTATGTGTCTTAATTTGTTTTTCTTAACTTCTTCGGGAAAAATGACTCTCAGGCAGCTTAAACATTCCTCGTGTAGCACCCCTCCATTTTTTGCTCTTTTGATTGGATAGTGTTCTTCTTTGTTATGCTTTGTTTCTATTAATACTTTAACTATGGTACTTGGTTACTATTTGATCGCTAACTGTAAAGCGACGTGAATGTTATATTTTGATGTGATGGTATTTTATTCTAATGTTATCATTATGGCATGTTTTGGATTAGCTTAGCAGATATTTGAATTAATGATGCTTTATGCTTTTGATTATATTATGATGTTAGATTCGTTAGTTAGTAATACTGTATTAGTGAAGGGGGCGGGATTGCACCACTCGCTTGCGAGTGCCCTATGTTTCCGTGGTTTCCTCTTAACGGTGTGTTTTATTATGTTAGATATATGCATGTTCGATATACTCTTTGTTCGCAGGTTGACAGGTATAGGACCTTGACTCCACTTGGTTTCACAGGTTTGAGATTAAGAGATAGTAGCTAGGTTTTTTGTGCCAAGTCATCACCCTTGTCATAGAGTGTCGTTAGTTTGTGTCTGGTTTGTTGTTGGGTTATGTCGTCTTTGATGTTTTAATCATTTATCATCAATGGAAATTATATGTGGGAATTAATATTTAAGTGGTGGAAATGTTAATTTATGTATTTAAATTAAAATTGTTATTTAATTTAGTTAATTTTATTTTATTCATTTAGTAAAGTAATTTAATTCTAGTGGTTAATTTTATTTTATGAGTAAATGAATTAATTAATTAAACTTATTTTAGGGAGTAAATAAGTTAAATGATTAAAGTTGTTTTGAAAAGTGCATGGAATTAAAAGTGCTAAATTCTTTTTTTTGAAAAGAAAATTTTAAAAGTTTTCAACTCTTTTGAAAAGAAATTATTAAAAGTTTTAAATTCTTGTTGAAAAGAAATTTTGGTTTTAAATTTAAAAAAAAAACAAAATATCCAAAAATGCATAGGAGGGAAATAACTTTGGTGGGTGAGGGATATTTTGTAAAATTTGACTAAATTTGGGAAAATTTTATGGGAGATATTTTGATTTTGTTGGAGAAATTTGTTGTTAAAAGGAAATGAAGGTTTTCTTGTTTTCATACATTCTTGGATTGGGAAGTGAAAATTTTGGAAGGAGATCTAGAATTTTGGAATTGGCAAGAAAGCACAAAATCAAATTGTTTTCTTCAAACTTCAGATCACAGTATGTCATTGCTTTGCTTGGATTTAGGAAATCTTAAAGTAGGTTATTAAATTGTCAAATTGCTCATTTAATTGTGTTTTCTTTTGTTATCGCTTTGGGGGAAATTGATTAGAAGGGTTGTTAAGTCTTCCAAATGGGGTTTTCATTTAATTGTGTGGGTTGTCGTAATATGTTAGTCAACCTTTGGATTGTCTTGGGTAGTGTGTCTTAATGTATTCAGTTAGATACTTGGTTATCACGAACGGTATGTGTTGACTTTATGTCATGGATAGGGATTTAATATCCTTAGGTCGCACTTTTGTATCCTTGGGTTGTGGAGTTATTCCACGTGTTATCTTAGAGGAGTGGCTTGCAATGAGGGTCGGCACACAAAGTGGTGCAAGTGTAACTCATTGTAAGTTAGTTAATCCAATGATAACGTAAATTAATTGATTAGAGGAATAGGTAGTATCAACACTTAATAAGATTAATTTTGCCTCACTCATGGACGCAAGGGCTTGTATAGACTTCGGATGGGATGAGAAGGCCTAGAATGGCAAGATTGTTATCTTGTCTTTACAAGAGATAACTGATTCCACATTGGTTTGCATGAGGGGTCGGGAGTCGTTAGAGGTTTCCAGGATATCCCGAGAAGGGGGTCGGGACCTAAGAAGACTTACCAGGATAACCCATGTAACATTGTGATGACACTTCTCCTAAGTCAGCAGTATGTTTGTATCAATGATGCAATTGATTATTTAACTCTGGAAGCATTGTAACCATTATGTTAAGTGATATTGTGTTTGTATTTGATTCAGTTTAGTTATGTTTTAGCCTGTGTCTAGAGGTAGATGGTCTTTTCTAGGAATCCATGTTACTATCTCCTAGCATAGGGGGTGAGCCTTTGGGTATCACTTGGTTGGGTGGAATGTGAACCTTACTCCGTTGGGTTTTCTTCTTGTTTGTGTGGACAAGATTTCTAGCTGGAGAGCTCGTAGGATCCAGTTACTTTTCTGGTCTCATTCATTTTAGTTGAATCTTATAATGTATTACCCCTCATTTTTTATCGAGGTGGAAGATGTATTATGTAACCATGCTTATTGTATTTACCTCATTTGGGGAAGGAGAGTTGTAATCTTATTGTTAAATTATGTTAATTGAAATTATGTGGCATCTCTTATTCTTTGATGTAATTTATCATGTATGGAATGTATGTGTTCTTAATTTCTTAAGTAATTAAATGTTATTGTTTCAAATCATGTTTTTTGTTGTTTGGGTTTTAAAGTAATCTCAATCTCGTAACCTTAGAGGTTGTTGGCAATGGGTAGTGAACTTGCATGTTAATTGTACTTAAACAAAAAAAAATGTGCGTTTGAGTAGTTAATTGCAACTTCCTCTAGGGTTGCGTGGTGGGAAGTTACACCTCGCCCCATGCAAGTTTGAAATTTTGTGGCTTCATGCTGAAGTAAATAGTGGGGACATTGTTTTTATTTAGGGCTTTCCATTTAAATAAAGAACACGTACCATATGTTTAATTTTTTTTCAGTTTTCTATGTCAAATACCTTCCTTAAATTTATTAAATTTCTTTTGAGTCCAAATTTGATATATTTTGCCTTCCAGTTTCATTTTTTCAATTTTTGCCCTCAGAGCCTTCTAAAATTTCAAAGTTGTCAAAACCTTGACAAGGGATTTGGATTTAGAGGTTTAGAAGTTGATTCCATGGCTACTTCAAGGGAATAATCTAATCGAGATGTTGTATTTAGAAAGCTCAATGCCAAGTCTGAAAATAAGGTGCCTACTTATTGGGGTATCTGAACAGAATTTGACAAAGTGGGGGGAGTTTATCGAATAATATAAAATATGAAAGAGTGTGCAATCTCATTAACTAGGAATGAATTGGTAGTAGATAATCACTAGGTTTAGGCTTATGATTTTATTTCAAAGCTATTAACATTGGGTATGGGTTTGTTCTTTTTCAGTTTTCATTTACAAGCTAATGTGAATTTGTTACTTGAAATGGAACCCTGTAGATATAAATGAATGCGATGTTTTGCAAACAAGTGAATGCATTCCACTGCCTATAGGAAGGTGTGTGAACGTGAATGGTTCTTATACTTGCTTGTGTGCAAATGGAAAAGGTGATGGCAAGACCAATTTCACAAATGACAACTTACTCACCCCCCTACTTATAGGTATTTCCTAATTTTTTAAAATTTTATGTAGAAGTTGCATAATAGCTATCCAAATTAGTAACTAAAACACTTCTACAACGGGTCATGAATATAGCTATTATGTAAAGCAGAAATCCTTATGTCCTTGGTAGGAGGACCAATGATTGTAGGGGCCATGTTTTGGGTAGTGAAGAAAAGGAAACAGGTGCTTCTGAGAAGAAAGTATTTTTTTGTAAAACAGAGGCCTCCTTCTTCAGGAAACATTTATTGAGTCTAATTAGGGTGTATATGTATTTGATATCTTAGGGCATGCTTGTGGTTTTTTCAAATTAATAATTGTATTAAATTTTGAATTAGGTTACAAATCATTAGTTATGCAATGAAGAATTTAGAAAGGGGCATTGAGTTTTTGAATCGGGGCAAGTAGGTTTCTATATCTGGTTTGTTACAAGACATTTAAAATTTCTTGCTTTGAATAAACTATACTTGTTCCTTTATGCACCACATGTAGTTTTATACTGAAGAGTTTTACATAAGACATGCAATGGGGAAACTTTAGGTATTTAATTTGAGATTCATATAACGTGGTGAAATCTCTCCCAGATAAGGCTGTGTATCTACTTTTATTTATCATAGGTAGTTTGATTGGGAAGAATTTATGTGAAAGACCTGCACTACGAAAGCCTCAAGTGTTTAGCTTAAGATACCATGAAAATATGCTCCATCATGGTGGATTACAATAGTTGATTGTTCTTGAGGAATTCTAGATATTTATTCCAAGCAGTTGGGGCATTGACTATGCATAGTTTTTTTAATCATGATCATGAGAGATTGAAAAACTAGAGGTTTTCTTTTTTAGCATTGTAAAATCCCCATCTTAGGAACAACATTTTTATTTTTATTTTCAATTAGCAACAAATTCACCACAACTACCAACTTAACCAACCAAGCATTTTCCATAAAGATTAGAAGTGTTAATTTCAATAACTCAACATTCACCATGGTAACAACAATCAATGTCACACTTATATTCTTACACTCACAGGTATTAAGCTCATACAACTAGGGTCATTCCTAGACCTATGACCTAAGCCTCGAGGGTTCATGATGACCCTGCCTACATATCCCCTTGTGGGAAATCAGAGGCATTGTAGTTCCCCACACAATGATAGAGGGAGTTTAATCTCTCCTCTTGTATGAGATCTATGATCTCCCCTTTAACCCATGACTTATTCATTAAGCACAAATTATCACTTAGTTAATTATAATATAATGATAACAACTTTTCCATCAAGTGTTGGGTCTATACCAATCATTACCGAATATTAGTGTACAAACACTCACAATTTTCACAAGAGATCATTCATACCATAATCTTAAAGATTATACACAATGGCTATCATGAGCATATCCCCATATACACAAGCTGATTAGCTCATACACAGGACAAGTACAACAGTGACTGGATCATACATAGATCACAAGTGTAGCCACAACTGGATTATACATTGATCACAAGTGCAACAGCAACAAAATCGTACACAAATCACAAGTGCAACCGCAACATGATCATACACAAATCACAAGTATAATAGGGTATGAATCATACACAGATCACAAGTACAACCACAACAGGATCATACACATATCACAAGTATAACAGGGTCTAGATCATACATAGATCATAAGTACAACCGCAATTGGATCATACACAGATCACAAGTATAACAGGGTCTAGATCATACACAGATCACAAGTGTAATAGAGGTTGGATCATGCATAAATCCCAAGTGCAATAGAGGCTAGATCACACATAGATCCCAAGTAAAATGATGATTAGATCATGCATACATCATAAGTACAACCATGATTGTCTCATATGCATTTCACATTTATATTAGTGATTGGCTCCAGCATATATCACCAATACATAGTGACAAGCTCTAACCATACATCGCAAATGCACAATAACGAGATCCAACATACATCACAAATACATAGTGACGAGCCCCAACATACATCACATCCACACTAACTAACACATCACAATGGCTAACACATGTCCATAATGCATCCCAGATAGAAAGAATATCGGTGCATTGCGCACTACACCATGGTTCCATCATTTCCATCGATCTTCTACACCATTGGACAAATGGGAAGAGGATTCAGTGTATCTCATACTACACTACGGGTCCGTCCTCAACCCCATAAGGATAAGTATACAATTTGACAACTAGGAAGGGGATTTGGTGCATCCTATACTACACCATGGGTCCGTCCACCATCCCAAGGGTTTCCCCAAGTAGTGAACCTACCAAACCCAATGGATTCCAACTTCAATCGCCTATAGGCCACCGATGACAAGTCTGTCCACCCAAGAAGAAGTAGCTTTCAACATATACCACCTTGCGACCTCAGTGGTACTATCAGCTATCTTCTTCACAATCTCGGGTAACACTAGCCTTGATCACTTATGTGCCCTCAGTAACAACTAGTGAACCCCCTTGATACAACGGTTGGCCCTAGATTACCATTACCTGAATGGATGGGTCCCTACCTATGCAACCATTACTGTATCTTAATCATAACCATGGTAGCCTATTACCTTCACCTCTGTGAACCAGGTGAATGCTGATCAATCCCTCATAGTAGCCCAAACATCGATCATTGGCATGGTCCAATGACTGCCTGTCACTGCACAAATCTCCCAGAGGTTCACTCTTGGACGGGTCATACATAACATGAATCACAATCAAAGTCAACACATATACATGCCTAGACATAGAGACCTCTAGATATAGAGTCAGTCTTCACAACACATAAAGTCTCATGGAACCAACATGAGATGAGTTTTTCCAAACTTATACATATATTCAATTACTAATTATAAGGTAGTCAATCTTCACTTTGCTATACAAACGAAAAATATGTGTTAAATACACAGTATTAGATTTCTTTAACTTGTTCATACCCATCCCATACCCATTCCACCTCAAACTGAGACCTACTAAAGAGAGAAGGTCAAACCAATTAGGAACAACCCCAACCCTTGGAGTTTCCCCCCCCAAGCTATCCCCCTACGGACTTGAAGCCACAAGGGCATCCTTCACCCAAGGACCGCCTACATTCCCACTTCCAGACGGGTCAAAGTCACACATAGTTCTCCTTATAAGGTCTCTCAAAGGATACCTACACACCAGTTCCCAATTTAGCAAACCCATACCACAACACTTCCATACAAGTATGTCAAGATTGAACCTTGTCGCCATTATTATTCCTAATGCAACTAAGATATTATCAGGTTTGTCTTATCAACATAGGCTAGGCTATTATGCAACCTAAAATTACCTTGGTTCTCACAAACCCATAGGAAAGCACTTCCATTTAAAATTTGCATATTAGGTTCAATATTAAGGTGCACATACTAAAGGGGTCAATAGATATCTTTGAAGGACACCCCATAGTATTTATAAGTTTGTTTTAAGTATAATTAATTCTTGATGCTTACTTAAGAAAGTAGGAAACACTATATCTAGCGGATCAACATATGACAATATAAACCCAATGATAACATTGTTCTTGTTCTAATTTCCTTTACTCTATCATGCAGCTCTATATTCTTATAATAGTCTAGTTTTATAGTAGATAGCTTATTCATACTTTCCATTTTAAGTTAATCTTGACCTTAACAGTCATTAATAAAGTATCAAGAGATGCTATGTAGGATTTATCTCATAACACCATCTCAACAACATTATCAACCTAACAATTGTCACTCTCCACCTAGCTTGCAATCATATCATGGTTTATTACAACTAAAATATCCCTCATTCACATAATCATTCCAATATCAGGGTTCTTGTATTTAAGAGGTTGATAGACATCATGTAGTCATCCAAAACATTTATCACAATGTCAATGAATCATTAAAGTGTCAAGTTTCACCATTAAGGATATGTTTAGTAAATCGTAGTTGTAGTACCATTAAATGGAATCATCGTTACTTACAATATTGTATAGCCTCGAGCCAAGGCTCATAATTATTGCATATACGGATATACTCTGATTTCGACCATATCATAATATGTTCTTTGATATATTTACCAAATACAGGAAACCCAGGTTTAAAACTCATCCACTAACCTTAGACTTTTTAAACAAGTTTCATATCATATATCATTGAAATAAATGACAATTTCCTTCTATTGATCACAAAGTAATGTGGTACTTGAGTATAGTTTTAGTTTCATTAATAAAGTCCTTATCAGTTATATTGTTAGTGATTGTATGCCAAATTTTGCATAAGGTGTATTACATTTTTGGATAATATTATAAGGTGTTCTAATTGCTGGACATTTAACCTAGACTTCCTTGCCATCTTGTTTCACGTGGAGTTTCAATATAGAGTTTTAATGAATTGAAGGTAAGATCCTATTTGATCTCCCACCAAAGTCTACTCAAATTCCTCACTTGGATATTCAAATAATCCTCCTTTGGCTATAGAAAATTTCCTTGTTTATGATTTCCTAATAATCCCAACTGCATATCAAGGATTCTAACTTTTGAGATCTTGAACACCATATTAGATATTGGTTACCTGTAGATATTGATTACCAAAATACTTATAAAGAATGATCTTCATTTCATTTAATTTCATTCTATATTGTGGCTCGAATGTTACTAGAATTTTGCATCATTTTTTCACTTGATCTAATAAAATTGAATCATGACTAAGAATAAGCAAATATACTATTCAATTTAATATACATAATTATAAATCATCTTGAATTAAGAGTTTTTAACTATAGCAATTTACATAGCAAATGATATGTTTACTTCCATAACGATAATGTGATCCATTAAATATAACTCCTTAAAGAGAACATTTATATTAAGTGGGCACACCTAGGCACATACGTACAAGCATATATGTAACTGCCTACAAATGTATGGCACTCGAACACGTGAGTTTATGTATAATATAAACAGAGCCTCATTATTTCGGTTTCGCATTAATATTATTCCTAGGATCAAACATCAGTGTAAATCAAGCTCAAGCATCATCCATATGTATGCCCTACTACAGAAAGAAAATGCAGAGAAAGAACTTATCTGATAGGGATAGCACAAAGTGGCAGCCTCCTCCACACCCGTAAGCTCCTTAAATAATCCTGAAGGCGCCTCTCTTTGTGCATTTAGTCTGATGAAATTCCCCTTCACTTCCAAGTTGGGTAGACGCCATAGCCTATTCTCGAGCTCTCAGGGAGAACCAAACAAAAAGGTTGTGGTCAAGGGTCGTGCAGGGCCTGGCTTAAACATCACACACTAAGCGCTGACCGCTTAGGTGGATGTCCCTTTTAACTCAACTCTGTCAGTCTGTTTAACCCAACCCTTTTTTCAGTTTCCGGTTCCGGCTGTAAAAAAAGTTTTCTGATGTGACCTGTGAGTTAGTTGGCTTTCGCTTCTGTACGGAGGTCTCAGAGAGTGGACTACCATTGGCGGAGAAATACCAATGTGGTCTGCTTTATTAGTTGCCATGTTCGCAAAAAAAGTGTTTGAAAGATGATGTTTTAAAATATTTAAAATTAATATTTAAGATTTATTTAAAATCATAAGGTTGTATTTTAATCTTTAATTTGTTATTTAATATATATTATTTATATTTAATCCTTTTACATAAAAAAATTAATTAAAAAACTAAAACTAAAATATAACCTTTATCATTTTAAATAAAAAACTAAAACTAAAATATAACCTTTATCATTTTAAATAAATGCTAAGTTTATATATTTAAATATTTTAAAACATCCTCTACATTAATATTTCTCCAACATCAACAATAATTTATTTTATAAAAAAAAAATTATAATTTATTTCAAAAAATTATACTTTCATATGAATTACTTTTTTTTTAAATTGGAAGATTTATTAGAAATCTCATACATAAGATTTAAAATTTTATTTTAAAATTGAGCATTGTTTATCAAATTGTTTATTTATCAATAATCAAATTTTAAAAATATGAATAAAATTTTATTTTTATCAAAGTTTAAACATTAATTTATATTAAAATATCAAGTTTCAATATTTAAATTAATTTTAATATAATTTAAAAAAAAAGATTTCATGATTTTTTATACTAAATATTCATATTTTTTAAATTAAAAAAATTTCAATTTTTAATTTTTATATAAAGAAATAAAATAAAAATAATATATATTAAATAACAAATTAAAGATTAAAACACAACCTTACAATTTTAGATAAATCCTAAGTATAAATTTTAAATATTTTAAAACATCATCTTAACAAACACTTTTTTTGCGAACATGGCAACTAATAAAGCAGACCACATTGGTATTTCTCCGCCAATGGTAGTCCACTCTCTGAGACCTCCGTACAGAAGCGAAAGCCAACTAACTCACGCGTCACATCAGAAAACTTTTTTTACAGCCGGAACCGGAAACTGAAAAAAGGGTTGGGTTAAACAGACTGACAGAGTTGAGTTAAAAGGGACATCCACCTAAGCGGTCAGCGCTTAGTGTGTGATGTTTAAGCCAGGCCGTCGTGCAGTCTGCCTGTTACATCCACCAATTGTATTTACTTCAAAGTTGCTAATTCCTTTTTAACAAATCTATTTTGTGCACACCATCCTCCTCTTTGTTGATAGCTTTTCCTTGACTTCAGCTCTCTTCAATCTGCAATATACGGTTGTATTTCCTCTTCAGAGCCCTCGGCCACTTGTTCAACATGCACATAACAGGGTCGTCCTTAACAAGGCCTGACAGAGAAGAATTCACAGAGCCATCGGGAGCTGCTGCCTCTGTGCCGACCGTTCTGCAAACTAGTTAATCTGATGAAATAATGAAAACAAAACCGTCCAAACACTCGCTCGACAATAAAACCCTAACTTAGTCCTCTTATTATTTCATATACTCCCTATGGTGTCTGCACTTTGAGCGAAACATGCAATGCGAATGTTTCTCCTTTTCCTCTCCTCTGCTACGGCTACCATATCTCACTGCGCTTTTCTGCCCAACTGTGAGCACACAACTCAATGAAAGGGTTACGGGGCTTTTAAGACTTCCTCAAACTCTTTTATTTCCACACGACTTGCTAACCTCCTTTTTGGTTAAAGATCTCCCTTAAACTACCTAAGACTGTGCCTCCTGTCTGATCTCCAAAATATCACTCACTCACATGATTTGGGCGAATTTCCAATGACCTGGGTATTGGGACACCATGCCCATTAATGATGTTTCCTTCTTAGTTAAGCCTCCTTCCTCTCGCATTTACTGGTGCCATACCCATTTATTGGGGCATCGATGGATTTGCCTACATCTACTCCACCTCTACGTCCTCACCAATTTAATGGTTGCACAAGAAGCCCATACATCGATGGATTTGCCTACATCTTTTTTTTCATTTCTGCACTCTCCAACATCAACCGTGGAGGTAGTTGACGGGGATGTGACAAGCATATCCTTTCAAGTTGTATCTTAACTGATTGTCTTTTGCAGTCCCATTGACCAGTTGTGATGATCCAAGCACATTAATATGATTTCTTTCTTACCATATTCACTTATACAGTTGAATAAACTCTATTTTTATTTTTAGAATAGAAATCATTTTTTTCTATTTGGTTGCAACCTTATTCTGATCATCAAACCTGTAGTTTCAATTACTGTCGTTCCCTCAAATGAATACATATTCACTGAGAAGTTACAAAAAATACAGATACATATTCATATGTCAATTGCTTTGTTGTTCCCTCAACTTCTCTTTGACTAACAATATGGATCCATGTGCTTATTCTGATCATCAAACCTGTAGTTTTAATTGTTCAACCATATTAAGAAGATATTTCTTTCTTACCATATTCACTTATATAGTTGAATAAACTTTATTTTTACAATAGATATCATTTTTTTCTATTTGGTTGCAACCTTATTCTGATCATCAAACCTGTTGCAACCTTATCCTGAATTAAGATTTCTCTTTAATCTTATGTTCTAACAGATCAATCAAAAAAACAAATACAGTTGCATTCAGAAACTTTCATACTAAGAAAACAATCTATTAAGAAAACTGTTCTTTAGTTTCCGGCATTACTATTCTCAAGCTTTTAAGTTATTTTTGTTCATATTTTGTTTTCTAGTTTCCCCTCTGTGAAAACAATAGTATCTATATTTTGCTATTGATTCAATATACAGGGCTGCAAGTACAAATGCACTATATTTTTAATGAACTTTTGATTTTCTGAATATTTGAAGTGCCGTTTTTGTAGAGAAGAGAAAAATTGATCACAATTTGAAATCATTCAAAAGAGAATTTGTGCATAAATTCTTCATTATTGTCTTCGAATGTTGAGGAGTTGGGCTTCACAAGCTCATGCTACCGAGCTCGACAACCAGTGTGTTCGTTCTGTTTGAATTTAAATACTTCTTTTTGAATCCCCGCAACAGATTCATTTTTCTGCAAACCTCTTCTCTATTCTTTGTTTTAGATTATCAACGCAACCGTTCTTATTTGTTTTCTTGATTTTTGTCTTCGCCACTACACAATTTATTGCAGAGCATTCAAATTAACATGCTGAGAAAACGACCCCGATACCGCCACTTCTACACTCTTAGCCGCCTTCACAAACTAGGCTTCAATTTTATCTGTTTTTATTTCTCATTTATAAAAGCCATTATTCAATGAAAAATATGCGACTGAAACAAATTGTTCACGAATTTATTTGAAAAATGGTGATGTGTTTTTAAATTTAGAGGGATAGTGCTATACAAGGAATTGTAATAAGAGGGAGAAACAAATCTAGGTGTATCTGGCATTCAATTTTGTAAACATAACAATGACTACAAACAATGCATCTTGTGAGTACACATGTTGGAAATGATATAGATAAAAAAATAACGCTACCTTTAGTTTGGACAATAAAATGGTGATGTGGCCCCCAACCGTCAAAGAACCCATGCAAGTACATAGGTCACTTGAATGATACATGCCCCCCAATATGGCCTCTAAAAGCACTACTCTTGAAATATTTTTCAAATGCATGCACATATCTCTGAAATGTGAGCTTTTTGCTTATTGATAAAATGGATTTGAAAATCTATATGAAATAAAATAGAATTCTTAGATTTTGTAAAATAATAGGATTGATAATTTTTTTCTCGTGATTTCAATTTATTTTTATTGAATATACCTAGTTTATATTCAATCTAGTAATTTAAGTCCAAATTATTTGAAAAAATCATCTATGAAAATCAATAGTTATTTCTAGTCCTACCTAATTTCCAAGTCTCAACAACCAAACATGTTAATGTTAGTTAATACAATAGTGTAGCCATTGTGGAGGTGATGCACGACCTACCATTTGTTAGATCAATGGTTCCAATGAGTTTGATTGATTTCACAAAATTTAATTAAACATTAGAACTAAAGATAGAATCAAGGAGTGTGAGATAAACATGCCATCTAAAGAACAAGAACCAACCACTCTTCTAATACACTCCATTATCCTTCCTTGATGAGACATTGTTATAAGAGGGAGACACAAATCTAGGTATATCTAGCATCCAATTTTGTAATCATAAGCACACATAGCAATGACTACAAATAATGCATCCTGTGAGCACACGTATTGGAAATGATATAGATGAAAAATAATGCTACCCCTAGTTTGGACAATAAAATGGTGATGTGAGGTCTCCAATCACCAAAGAACCCATGCAAGTACATAGGTCACTTGAATGACACATGCCCCCAATATGGCCTCTAAAAGCACTACTCTTGATAGATTTTTCAAATGCATACACATATCTCTGAAATGTGGGCTTTTTGCTTATTGATAAAATGGATTTGAAAATCTATATGAAATAAAATAGAATTCTTAGATTTTGTAAAATAATAGGATTGATCAATTTTTTTCTCACGATTCCAACTTATTTTTAATTGAATATACCTGGTTATATTCAATCTACTAAATTAAGTGGACAAATTATTTGAAATAGTTCATCTATGAAAATCAATAGTTATTCCTAGTCCTACTTAATCTCCAAGTCTCAACAACCAAACATGTTAAGGTTGGATAAGACAATATTGTAGCCATCATGGAGGTGATGCATGACCTACCATTTGTTAGATCAATGGTTCCAATGAGTCCGATTTATTTCAAAAAATTTAATTAAACATTAGAACTAAAGATAGAATCAAGGAGTGCGAGATAAGCATGCCATCTAAAGTACAAGAACCGACCATACTCTTCTAATACACTCCATTATCCTTCCTTGATAGACATTGTTTGTAGGAATGGCATGGAAAGGCTTGTATAAGAGCAACTCCATCTATTAGTCTGACTCAAATACATCTATTCTTTTTAATAAATAAACATTCTTTAGTGGGGTGAGACACAAATAATGAATTGAATGGCACAATTTCTTCACTTGTTGTTTGTGTGCAATTTGACACATGTCAAGTTCCTTATAGCTTCAATTACAATCAATGAGTCTTCAAAAGATAAATGTTGTACTATAAACATGCCCGTGAGGCTTGAATTTGTAACGTTATCATCATCACATGAAGGGAGAGAAAGGATTTTTTATATTCGCATTCAAATACAAGGGGTAATACTCTCTTGTGTATTGATATCATGATTCACAATAGTCCTATTTATGAACATGTGAAAGGGAAATGAATTATTATTTTTAGAGTTACTTCATTGCTTGAGATTTGAGTCGACATATGATATTAGCTCTTAGAATAGTGCTCTAGTTTTGTAGCACAATTGGCAATGTATCTTAGCATTTCATGGTGTGAGAAATGAGGCTAATAATTGACAATGTATTCACTAGACAAGACGAAAGAATATTATGTTTTGGATGTTCAATATATCATCATTATACACTTACAAGTATTTTGTGTGCCAACCCCCATCAACACTAAAGGAAGATGTTACCTGCAAAGTGTAGGTAGATTTTTAAGGACAAGCTAACAATAAACCTTCTCCATGCAAACATGACACTTTAACTAGTGCATTTGGTGTGTCAATAAACATGGTTCAACAATTCCATGTAGTTAGTCAAGGGGTTGAGAATAGGAATCACATATGTGCCCAAAAAGAAAGAGTCGTCAATAGTGGATTGGTGGACCATTTTATCTTCCTAGTTTCCCTCCCATGTATTTTATGAAGACATGTAGCTATGATTTTTTAAAACGGGCTAAAAAATAAAAGATAAAGTCTTAATTTAATATCCAAATTGTTATTTTTTTAAACATAAGGCTATATAACATTCCTCTCTAAGGCTAAAAGTAAAAAACTACCATGATGTTTATTATTTGGTGTTGTTCCCTATATAACAAACAATTTTTTTTTTATCTCTTCCTACTATAATGTTTATATGAATTTCATAGAAAAAATAAAATAAATGAAGATAATTTTTTGGCTCCACTCTTGACTAGTTCACTTATGAAGTCGACCCACTTGCATCTTCAACAAAGATTCCAAAAAATCATAAGCATGCTTCAACAAATTAATTTATTTTTTTATGTTTGCAAACCTTATTTGGCTACACACTTGACTAGGTCACTTATGAAGTCAACACACTTGCATCTTCAAAAAGGATTCCAAAGCCTCATAAGCATACTTCAACAAAGAAAATGAAATTTATTATGTTTTTGGACCTTAAAATTCTTGTAGAGCCCCTTTTTCTATTGTAAAAAGGTTTCAAAAAATGTGCATTTTCCTTCTAAAAATTTCAAATGGTCTACCACAAACTATGTAATCCATTTCAAGACACTCCATTAAAAATGATGTCTTTTAACAACTGCCACATGATTTCATAAGGTTTGCACATGAAACTCTAAAAAATTCTAACCAACAAAAAATGATCTTACTATAGTTGGATCAATCTAATGCAAGCATGGTTTTCAAGAATTCATTTCCAAACATAGAGAAAATTTAGTTAGTGTGTGTGGTTCTTACAAAAATTCAAGGCTAATAATCCTTTCAAATATACATGTCTAAGGTTGTCTATTTAAGGACATTGTCCCATGTCATTTTATTGAATTGAAATCAATGTGATTCATTTCTATTTCTAGCACTCATTGTTAGTCTCAATACAACTTAATCTTAAACTACTTAGTCACAATATACTAAATAATCAATATCCATTATTTCTATTATGAACCACATTCTACTATATGTTAGCCAGTATTAGGTGGAAAAATGTTCTTTATAATTCATTTCCAAACTAATATGCTAGCTAGTATTAGTTGGATTTTTGGCCTAAGGATTAATTGCACATGATCCTTATTGACTAGAAGATCTTTTATTAAGTCAAATGGGATCCAATTATTGCCATATAGTTTGCCTCCATGTTTTTAGCTCTAGGAATTAACTTAAAATTTAAGGCTTCAAAATCTTCTAAAAGATCCCATACACTATGGTAGTATGATCTTATCTTGAAATTCTTAGCCATGGGTAAAACTTTAACTTGTTTAATAAAAAAATTCAAAATCCCCAAATAATTGCATTTTCTTTATGTCCATTTTTTCTACAAGAGTGAGTGCATGTATTAATGACTCATATTCAAATTTGTTATTAGTGTAGCTAAATTAAAAGTTGGAAGGTGTTGGCACCTAATTTTACAGTGTCCAATTGTGCTTGAATCCTAGCCCCTTTTGTGTATTTTACCTATTTTTTCATCACTTACTAACTTATTTGAGATGCTTCTTGATGGGTCTCCCTTGGTCAAAGTATGCATATGTTTTGTTCCTCATCCTCCTCATTTCCCTATTAGTTTCTAGTCTTAATTAAATCTCGTCATGTCCACAACACTAAACTTCCTAGTCATTTGTCGAACATGAACAATCCTGTGTGGGCTAATTTTGTTCCTCACCCTCCCTCATTTCCCTATTAGTTGTGAGTCATAATCAACTCTCATCATGTCCACAACACTAAACTTCCCAGTTATTTGTCAAACATGAACAAGCCTATGTGGGCTAATTTTAGGGCATACCATGTTGAAACACTTCAAGTTGAACATCAAATATCATGTATTTGTAGACAATCTTAGGTCATTAGCACACATCATATAACATCTAAATAGCTCATCATCATATAACATCTAAATAGCTCATTGCAAAAATATTACCATAAAGAATCTAACATCTCATATTAACATTATATAAACAAATAGAATGACATTTAACATCATAATATTGTACAATTGAAAACAAGAGAATGAATGGTTATCAAGGAAGTCATAAATTTTCTCTCTAGACACAATAGATCCCTCTCTGCTTCTTAGTTCAATCTTGTATTCTAGGCATTGATGTTGAAGATGACAACACAATATAAACAAATCGGACTAATAAATAATCATACTATGTTGAGATAGACAAAATTGTGGGTGTGATCTAAACTTGAAATAACCCAAATTTATAGTGGGATAATTTTAATTGATTGTTGCAACATATAAAAGAATCTTTACAAAATAATTTTATCTTTTTATCATTACCCATATGTCTCAACTACGGTATGATTAACTTAGGTAAAAAGGTGGAGGTTGAAAGATGAGCAGGCCAGGAGGATTGTGGTCAAAGGGGCAAGCATCTCGTAGTCCTTCCACTATAAGGAGTGGGAGGTTATCATTGCTCTGTGAAACCAGCCTCATGCGGTCCTCTCCGCTTTACACTGCGAGACACACCTCCTTCCTTCAAGGGAAGGCCTCACTACAACTCTCTACTTGGATCAGAGCATGACACATTATATGCCACGCATCTTCCCTCCTACCCAGCCTTTATAACTCACCTATTCCTCCACCTTGTGCATCCCCACTTTGGTTACAAGCTCACGCTAACGAGTTTGACAACAAAGACATATGTTCTATTCAAATTTAAATTTTTGTGTTTTAGATTATCAACACAACCATTCTTATTTGTCTTCTTAATTTACATCTTCATCACTAGAAAATTTAATGTTGACTGTTGTTTTGATTTCAAAACAACTCCACTTTTACACCCTAAGCCACCTTCACAAACTAGGCTTAAAACGCTAAACAACATATTTTTTTATTTTTTTTGTTCTTACTATCAATCAATGAAACATGTAACTAAATCAAGTTCTTCACTAATAAAAATTCTCATGATAAGTGGGATTTTCAAATGGGGCTCTATAATGAATGGTTCATAAGGCACAACACTTGATGGAGGTTTTGCAAATGGGATTGCAAGCTAAGTGGGTTAAACCTTGGAGAGAACTATGTGGTTAAGCGTGCTTGAGCTGGAGTAGTTACTAGGATGGGTAACCTCCCGTGAAGGACGAATGCTTCACCTCTATGAGCATCATCTAGATGCAATGAGCATTAAGTGGACCATTCATTATCATACTCATGAAACATGGGTTAATGAGTTTGACTCAAAACTACATGGTTGAATCCTAATAG
Organism: Sequoia sempervirens; assembly: GCA_007258455.2. Lineage (NCBI taxonomy): Eukaryota > Viridiplantae > Streptophyta > Pinopsida > Cupressales > Cupressaceae > Sequoia > Sequoia sempervirens. The sequence continues at coordinate 310,578,626 of VDFB02193867.1, forward strand.
CAATATCATAAAAATTCTCATGACAAGTGCATGCCCATTCCTTAACTAGAATAAGCCAACAAGTTTATTTTTTCATAGATTGTAAAGGAAAATAATATTTAAGCATAATCAAGTTAGCTTAAATTGGTAAATGTGCTTAGATATCTTAGGAAATTTAAATGTGATGGAGGGATGTGTTTAGCTTTAGCATTGAATAATACATATCAATGGAAAAGACTGTAGAATATGTTTGATATATGATTTGGAAAGAGTATTATTCTTTATCATCAAAATAATTTGTTGTCTATGTTGGATCTTTACTTTATCAAAGAAGTTTTTGGATCTAAGACAAATTTATAGTCATAGATTTTTACTCTAAGTTCTAATTCATTCGTCCACACAATGATATGTTTTGCAACTTCACCTAATGTAATATACCCTATTTTTCTATTTTTGAATATATGAGGATTTGTGAGTGTTGAGAAATATCTTAAGTGTCATCAATTAGTCACAAGTAGGAAAGTTCTCACATATCAAGCCCTAGAAATTGAATAATGATAAAAAACAATAAGCAAGTGCCTAACTATGTAAATCTAATACTTATTTTTATTGCACCAAGTTGAGATGTGTCACTATTACTTGTACAATGCTCTATGATGATGATGATTAGGATGAATGTGTTCAATCTCTTTGAATACTAGCACATGTGGCATCAAATTGTCTCAAACATTTATTCAATCACCTCAAGGTGGAAAGGTGAACAAAGCTAGTCAACCAAATTTTATTTTTGAATTTTAAAAAGGGTTGAGAAAAGTCTACAACCATAGAATTATCCTAGAATGAGCAAATTGTTATATTTGGGTGGATAATAGATAAATAGAGGTAGTTGTATAGGGGATGTGATAAATGGATGAATAAAGTAAATTTACAAAAGTGTGTATGTAAGGATATGATACGGTTAAAGGTATAGAGATATATTTGTATATAGATGCATAAATGTTAAGAGATTTAGCCCAACTTCACACAATATTGTATCATTTGTCACTATGTAGCTTATCCATCTGAGGCAAGTTTCTCACCTCCATGTGACCCTCTTCACACCTCGCTACTATAGATAGGAACTCTACCCCATGGGTCATCCCACAGTAGTGAGTCCCAAACTTGGGACATCACTTTTTTTATGTTGTGGGGAGCTCAAATTTTCCAGGTACCTTGGAATGAAGGTTCAAAGGTCACCTTCATTCAAAGGTAGTTTTATTATTGTTGAAAAGATAAAATAATATCTTCATTCGAAGGTGGCCTTTGAATGAAGGTATTATTTTAAGGTAAAATAAAAACTAATCAAAAGTGAAATGATGACTCATCATTTCACTTTCACACTACGAATTCCAACATTATTATTTTAATGTAAAACAAAAACTAATCAAAAGTAAAATGATAACTCATAATTTCACTTTCACACTATAGATTCTCTAGTGTGATGAGCATTGGAGATCCCTTCACTTTCATAGGTTGAATTTGCAATGCATAGATAAGGGAATGCATGCACTCATTTCTCTCGCAATTCTATTATGTGGCTTCAAATAGAGGTTTTTTGTCTACTTGCTTATAAAATTTACTATTTAACATGTATTTTTTAATTTTAGATAATTTATGGTTTCCAATTGATATTTTTTTATTTGTTTTATTTTTTTACCCTAAAATTTCTAATTTAAACCCTAACAAGTTAACTTTTAACCCTAAATAGTTAATTGGAAACCCTAAACAACTATTTTGAAACCCTAAATATTTAATTGAAACCTTAATCAACTATTTTTGACACTCTATAATTTATTTAATTGAAGCCCTAAATAGCTATTTTGAAACCCTAAAATGTTTAATTTTGAAACCTAAAATAACTATTTTAAAACCCTAAAATCTTCAATTGAAACCCTAAACAACTATTTTCAAACCCTAAAATCTTCAATTGAAACCTTAAACAACTATTTTGAAACCTTAAAACCTTCAATTGAAATTCTAAATAGTTATTCTAAAACCCTTGAATCTTAAATTGAAACCCTAAAGTGTTCAATTGTGAAACCCTAAACAACTATTTTAAAATCCTACAATCTTAAATTGAAACCCTTATTATCCTTGAAATTTATTCATTTTCTCTTTAGTTGTATGTTTGACATAATTGTGAAGGGGGATACATTATAGATGAATCTAGATCTAGACTTTTGTTTCTTAGATTACATCCTAAAATAAATCCTAATGTATGTTTTTTGAGTGAGGATCAGATATCCCTTCCAACACTTTTTAAATTAGGCCCATATATTTTTTATTAAAGAGAGTAAAGGAATATATTATTGAATTCCTCTTTTGTTTTACACATGATGCATCTATATGAGCTATTTTTTAATAATCTAAGAGTCTTTCCATTCAAAGTAGCCTACAAGAATGTGTGTGCCTTGGGATCCCCTAATTTTCCCATTTAACATGAATAATAAGTCCTTTTCTTCCTTGACTAGTCTTATGGTATGTATCTCACACTAGTTTTTCCTCTAGAAATGGTTATTCTCCATACTAATAAATCTTCCATATTACTTGAGCTAAAGATACATCTAAATATTACCTCCATTAATTAATAGAATAATCTCTAAGGTTTGGGGATGGTAGAAGGAGGGTGTGCCATTTATTTCCATTAACACCCTCCTTGACATAGTCATCCATATTATGCCTAAATAGATGCTCAAAATTCTTATCTAGCAGATTGATGGAGCCAAATTCTAAGAAGGGAAGACTCTAATACCCATGAATCCTTATAGAACTATGAGAGTTTGTCCCCTATCCTAATTTTTTAATTAATTTGATTTATCACCATACTTTTGCACATGCACAAGAAATTCTAAATTCCTACCACCCTAAGAGTGACATATTGAGTAAAGGCTCTATTTGAATTATCCATTAATATATTTAGCTTTCAACAATTAACTTCAAATTTTATCATTATCTTTGTATATTTTATAGATAAGCTTCATCACTAGACATGCATTAATTTGTAACCCCTAAAACTAAGACCCCTTTATTTTTATTACACACCTCCTTACATTTAACTGAAGTATATTTTTCTTGGCCACTGGCATTACATACTATATCCCTTATGTATGTTGATAAAATAGTTTTTGCAACCTAAAAGAGGTATTTAGATGATTGGCATATTATAAATTGATATTGCCAAGAGAGGTGTTTTGATCATGGAGATATGTCTACTAGTCATACAAAACCACTTCCTCTTTCACAAAGAGAGATTATTATCAACTCTATCAATAAATATCTTCCAATTGGTACACTTGACTTATTATTAACTTCAATAGTGGCATAATCACGTAGGAGCTAGGTATATTACCCCCCTCCAACTCTAGGATGTGTTGTATGTTTAAAGAGAATCTTACTTGTAATAATTGAGAAATAAGATCTATATTGGATAATTTTTTGGGATTAATTATTTTTTTTACCACCCTTTCATACTTCTCATACTCTATTTAAAGAAATTTATTGAAGAGAATCACATCATACACAAACAAAGGTGAGTTATTTTTCTAGCTTTGATGAAACTTATAGCCCTATTATGTTATTATATACAAACTTACTTTTAAGGGCCCTTCCTAGATTTTTTCATAAATAGGAATAATAAAGGGGAAAGTAGGTACCCTATCTAATTTCCCTCTTGATGGGGAGGAAATTTTTGGACTCCACTGATTAAAATGGAAATGGATCTTGGCATCTATTTGTGCTTGGATGTGGAGCTAGGTGGGCGTGTAAATAGAGATTGGCATATATTTGGGCTTAAAGCCTTCCTGACACCAAATTAGGAAGTAGTTCTAATTTCATCTACTATAAATGGCTTATAAGTTCCTTATTCATAGGTCTATTGTTGTTGTATGTTCATTATGGTATATGCATGTTCATCCTTTACATCACAAGCCTTACTAATTTCACATGTTTCACCCACTTTATTACTACTTAAATAGTAGATAATTCATTACTAACAACACTATAATTTGTATCTCTATTAGCATAATTTTATATTTATGAGTATGACGAAACAAAAACATCTTTTAATTTTTTTTATGATATCTAACTCGCTTCCCACTTGATCATGTTGACTAATCATCTATTATCAAGCTTCCATTAGTATATCTATCACAACCTAAATTTTGAGGGATGTAAGAAAAAGAGTGGGTTAAAAGTTTCAAACAATATATGTTGAATCTATTCAAGTCATACATGTATGTATGTACATGTATTTATATCTTAAATTATGGTTTCAAAATATTTGTTTGGAGTTTCAATTGAAGATTATAGGATTAAAAAGAGATAAATTATATTTATACACGTGTACATGCACATGTATATGTATGCATATACATACATAAATATATACATTTACATACACACACACACACATTTTTCTCTCTTGGGTATGTGATTGTAGATTTAGGTTGAAGAAGACTTGAAGAACTTTTGAAGTGCAAGATTTACAAAGTTGTAAAAGTTGTAAAAGTTGTTTCGAAATCATGAAATCTAACCGACAAATCGAGTTTCTGACTTTTTGACACTAAAACCTGGAAAAATCAAAAGCTACAAATCTACACCAGAGGCTTCCAAAATATTGTTGAAATCCATGTACTTGGACCCATTCGCCCATGGGTGAACGAGTCTTAGATCAACTTCGAGAAAGCATTTTTGGTGACTGGTACACATATTTCTGCCCTTCCCAGATCTATTTTTTTTTTTTTGGTTCTACAAATATTGAGCTTAATCTTCAAGTTTCAAGTGTTAGATTCTATTTTGGTGTTGATTTTCTTTTTTTTTTGGTTTTTCTTCCTAAAGTGTTATTTGACCTTGACCCCCATCCTTTAGTCATAATATTCTCACATTGACTTGATTCACCTAAACTGTGTTGATAATCAATTCTTTGTGGGGATCTCATTTCCTGATGAAATAAAGGAAAATAGGTCCCTCATCACATTACATTTTAATCCACATATTTAATAGTAACACCTATTTTTCTTCATTTCATTTTGGTGAACTCAACTTTTGAGCATCATATCTTGTTGATTTGGAGTCCTTTTTCATTCATTTGCATTTCATTGCATTGCATTGCATTGATTGGCATCTCATTTAGGGTGTTTTATTGCATTAGTTTGCATCTCATTTAGAGTTTTAGGTTTGCATTTTTGCATCCTTTAAAATCTAGAAAATTCAAAAAATATCAATCATTTTGCATAGAGTTTACATAACATTGCATAATCAATCATTTACATCTAAAAATTGAATCAAAATTACATATCAAATCATATGTTTTTGCTTGTCATTTAGCATTATTTTGAATTTGCATTTAGACCTCATTTTATAGAAATCTAAAACTGTAACTTACTATTTGAAACTAGAATTTGAAAACAATAGAAATCATCGTAGAAACTTGCAAATTAATTTTTAGAAACCATAAAGTGAGACCGATTTTCCTATGGGCGAATGAGTCCCTGGTAAGACATTTTCTTGAATTTTTGAGCATTAAAATAATTGTTTCCGCATTCTTTATTTTTGTATTTAGTTTGTTGTCTCAGTTTCCAAAAATTTTGTTATTTGAGATTGTTCATATTAAGCTTAATTGGTCAAATTCAATGCATTGTTTGAATTCCAAATTGCATCTAAAAGACATCATTTTTAGGTTTTTGCATAGCATAATCATAAAGTTATCTTTTTTTAAATTGCTTTTACATACTTGCATTGCACCTTACATTCTAGGGTATTTCATTGCATGTTACCTCTTATTCATTGTTGGGTGCACCTTGGGTTTGTGAAACTTGTATGAGCTTCACAACATGGTGCATGTTGCCAATACTATCATGAGATGTAGTATGAGATTCATGTCATCAAGTGATACATCATTCATCATGGATATTGGGTTTTCTAACTCTTTCACTCATAGTGTTGAAACTAGTCCACCCACTATGGATCATACCCTTAACACTTCATTTCCCATGACTTCCCTATGCACACCTAATGTGAATGATGTTGATACAATGATTTCTAATGTCCCTCATGAGAATCTTAGAAGGATGGATGGAGAAGCTGACAAATTGTAAAACTTTGTAAGTTTTGAACCCATCAATGAGAATAACGTTCCTTTGATAGAAAACATAAGAAAGTTGATTAAAAGTGAACAAGGACTAGAAATGGTTTGTAGCCTTAGTCATATCATGCAACATCACATAAGAAATAAAGAGAAGAATATTATAAACCCTTCAGTCAACTTCATTAAAGTTCAACCTCATAAGGGCCTAGCCAAAATTCCACTTGACATTGGTTTCTTACAACATGACATAATTATGTTGAACAAGAAAAATGAGAGGGGGGGTTGAATCAATTGTAAAAAACTTTAACGTTTGAAACTTTCACTGGAAATTAAGTCAATCACAAATCCTTTACTCTGCTAATCCGATTAATCATTAAGTGCAAAAGCAGAAATAGAAAAGAATCACACATACACAATAACACTAGATTTATGTGGAAAACCCAATAAGGGAAAACCCATGGTGAGGATTAGTTCACAATATAGAGAATATAAAAACTAATTACAATGGATCACTATCAGAGAAGGCTCGCTACCAAAATAGGACTCATTGTCCAACAAGGGTTAACCACCCGGAGGGCTCACTGCCACATAATTACAAAGAAGATAGAAAGGATTTGTTGCACAAAGAAAAAAAATCTCAATGCAACAGAGATTTCCACCACAATTTTCTCAAATACTTGTAGAAATGCATGAATGATAAAGTACATCTTCAACTCACTACATCTAGAAACTCACAATTAGATTTTGCACTAATATGCACTAACTCACATACACATTGATTTGCATCTATCTTGCTTGCCTTCTTCGTACCTCTTTTACCAATATATCATCTTGCATTTATACCATCTTCAACTTTGAAACATATCCAAAGTGAACCACACACTAGTTGCATTTAAAAATTCAAATTAGGTTGGCACCAAAACATTCTAGGGTGGAATTAGAATGAGGGATACCCAAACAAAAACTTCAACATGCTTTGAAAGTTGTGTTAAACACAAGGTCGACCAATCCAGTGTAAAACACATAAATAATTAAGCACATGCAACCTTAACACGATCAAATCCTTCCAGATAACAAAATTATCTTCAACATGATCATATCAACTTAACTCCAGAACCACAAATCATAAGACTCAAAAAGGAAGAAATCTAGAGAAACTACATTTCTCTCGGACCTTAGCTAGATACACTGAAAAACATAGTTCACAATTGGTGAACATAACTCACACTGTACAATGATCCAGAAACCCAAAAATTGGATATAGTAACTTCCAACAATCATGATCAACATATCTGAACCACATGAACATAGGAGCAAATTCCAAAGAAATCACTGAACACCTACAACCTTTTTCCTTTACAATTTTCTCAATATCCTCGACATATGTGACCAATAACCATTATCCATGATATCAATGACAACAACAACTAGTTAACCAATTGACATCAATGACAACACCTTCATATTTTCTTCATACTTGCAACAAATTAAACATACACCCAATGGTCCTCTTTACATAGTTGGAAGAATCAATGAAAAACCTACTAATATGATATTAATTGATCTCATTTGTGTAGAGAATGTGATCATTAAACATGAGCTTTATCAAGAGACTTATGAAAAACAGAAAGAATGGATCAAAACACATAATGGTTATGCTTGCCCTACGATAGGTTTGATAACTCTTCCTTTAAAATTTGGATCAAAACAATTAAGTTTCTCATTTTCTATCATCTCGTCATTGGACCAATTTCATGTAAAGTTAGGCTATCCATGGCTTCACTCCATGAATGTCATCCCGTCGGTTGTGCATAAATTCTTAAAGTTTCCATTTGGAAATGAGATCTTTATGGTGCAATATAGTGGCTTTAATCTTGTGTCTTCCTATGGGAGTTTCTCATTGGATTTATTTTGGCCTAAACCTATGGAACCTATTAGGCCTTGTGAGGACTTCTTCAAATCCTATCAAAAGTTTAAGGAAAAGCACATAGCAGAATTATCCCTTACCAATATGCCTCAACCCATGATTGAGCCTCCTATCCTTGATGAGACTATGATTGAACCAAAATCCATTCCAAGTAACCAAGATCAAAACATAGCAAATCCTCCACCTATTTTCTACAAGAGACCACGAGATAACCAAATAAGTCCTATTGTGCCCCCTAAAATTAAACAAGTTTATAAAGCTAAAGAGAAAGTGGTTGAACAACCTCCCATGGTTCCTTTCATTCCTCCCTTAAGGGAAGAAAATAAACCTACAGTTGATAAACCCACTCCTACACAATCACAACTTGAAAATTGAATGAAAAAGAATTGAAATGCTAGAGAGCGTAGGTGTAGACATCATGCTATTGCTTGTTTGTTACAAGAAAAATAAGAAAATAAAAACATAGAAAATTAAATTCCAAACATACCTCAAGTAATGCATGATGATTCTCCACCTTCCCTGAAACAAGAAAATCCTAAACCTCGACCACAACAACAATAACCTTCTATGGATATTATTATTAGACTTTTGTTTAAACTTAGATGATGATAATGAAACTACTAAAATTTATGAGGAAGTTCATAAAGAGTTAAAAAAAAAATTTCCAAGTCTTCCATGAGCTTAAATGATAACAATTGTGATGATCCTCCTACAAAGAGTGATTCACCGTGTGTTGAACTTGGTGATTGTCCTAGTTTGGCACTTGATGTTATCCCTTTGGCTAGTTGTCCACCTTCCACATATGATGAAAAAGATTGGGATGTAGACGACCTGCTATAGGTTGACTTGCATGTTCCTTACTAGTCATTTCTTTGTTTTATTTTCATGTTCTTTATGTGATTGCATGTGTGTAATGTGATCCACCATATTGTTCTTTATGATGTGTCTTCATGTTCATTCCTCTATTTGTATCTATATTATTCTATATGTCATGAACCCTTTATCTTTTCTTTTGTCATGTGTTTTCCTTTTGGGGATGATGCAAGGTGTTGAGACATTTAGGTCTCTTCTATGTTGATCTAAAATATTTTCTTTGTTTTTCTCTCTATGTGCCATTCTTCTTGTTCGATGAGTTATTTTGGGAATGATCACATTTATGAGCTCTATAATATCATTGTAGTAAAGACATACATTGACCTCGAATCCATGGATCCCTTATGTGATTTTGGAATTTCATTCTAAGGGAAACCCCTTCCTTTTCATGGCATAGCTTTATTTGGAAACATATGACTTGGCATAGGGATTTCCAAATAAGCTCTCATGTCTTCTTTATTGTTTAGGATCTATCGTTTGCTACTTTAAATTAATTTATCATAGTGTGATGTTAGGAATTTCTTTAAAATGAGGGCATACATTGGAATTATCATTTTGGAGATCTTGGGCTATATCTTATGTTTCATTGAGTGGTATTCTTACTTCTTGTGATGTGTCTTCTTCTTTCAATGGTGTCACCAGGTTTGATGTCCTCCGAGAGTGTGACCTTTCTTGGCATAAAAATTTCCTCTTAGTGGTGATGCTATGTGTTGCATTCCCTAAGTTGTGATTTTTTTATCCTAGACTTGTCCTCTCTTGGGGACATTAGGCACAATGTTCCCTAAGAGAAGACCTTACATGAACTAAGCAAAACCCCTTTGAATATGTCTTATCCTATTTGCATTTTTTTCATAAGTGTTTAGCATAACATAGTTTTCTAATCTTATGAAGTTCAAAGTTTCAACCCTTTTTCATGGCCACCAAGCATAACAAACTTTTCTTGCCTATGGTGCCTTGTTTGTTCATAAGTATTTAGCATAACATAGCTTGCTAAGCTTTATGAAGCTCAAAGTTTATATTGTGTGGTGCCTTATTAAAGTTATCAAATGTATAACTTTGGTACGATGTGGGAGCCTAATAAGATTCTCTCATTTTCCACTCTTGGGGGCTCACCTAGTGGAAAACATATTTCACTAGCCCATGCGAGCATGCATTGTTGTTTGCATAGTGAACAAGTTCCACTTGTAAATTTTTAAATGGAAAAATAATTGAGAAGTGATCCACATTGCATTGGACAGTTGAGGTTTGATCCACCCCTTTCTTTTTCTCTTTTTCTTTCTTTGTCTTTAGCATTGTATGATTGAGTATCTTGTCATTGTTGCATACATATATATGTTTAACATAAGCATGTGTCTCTTTGTTCCTTTGTTGGTTTTTCCTTGAGATCTTAGATCTTGGAGGCATGATCACCCTCCTTGATATTTGTTGTCTTATCATTCAACCAATCTTATCCTTCCAATAATTGTACAATTAGACCTCTCTTGATTGCCTACTTTAGTGTGAGTTTGACGCAAGGTCATCCTCTCACTAAAGTGGGGGCTAAATGTAGTATAGAAAAATCTAACCCTTTACATTTTCTCACTTGTTTGGGCCCTCCTATTTAAAATGGACTTAATAATGCCTTAATATAGTGTTGTTAAATGTACACCCCTTTACATTTACACACTTATTTGGGCCATCTTAATTAAATTGAGCTTAATTATGCCTTAATTATCCCTTTAATTCATTTACAAGGCCTATTTAATTACATTTTCCGAAGGGGAAACTCGACAATAATTAATGCTTAAACATAACACTTCACATTGAACAATGTGTATTCTAGTTATAGAGACCTAGGACCCATTTGGGAAAATGGGTCCTCCCTAGACCTTTGTACCTAAATTTAAATTATGTTTTTAGTGGTATTTTAACATCTTCAAATCCATAATTCAATGGACCAGCTTGTGATATTTGAATTTTGGGAAATTAACTTGATATATATCTATAAATGCAAGGTCATTTCAAATTTCACCTAGAATATTTATGTGACTTCACAAGAGCTAAAGTTAATGATTAAGGGAATTCAAGAGAAAATATATCAAATATTTATTATAGCATTCAATATTTATTCGTCATGTTAAAGTCTTCTTGCATCATGAATACATTTTTAGAGCTAACATTGGGATGTAGGTTTCAAGATCAATTCAAGCATTTCAAGCATCAATTTCAGGTGTCAAGATCCAAATCCAATTCAACCATTTCATGCAAGTTTTAGTTCTCCTAAGATCTACATTATCAAGGTTTCTAATAGGGTTTGTTGAATGTTAATATAGCTTTGTTCATTCTTCATTCCCCCTTTCATTTCACTATTTCAATTCAAGGTTTGATTACCAAAATGGGTTTTGACCAAGGCAAAACCCCATTCACTCAAAAATAAATATTTTTCTCTTTTATGTATGTGATTGCAAATTTAGGTTGAAGAAGGCTTGAAAACCTTTTGAAGTGCAAGATTTACAAAGTTGTCAAAGTTGTTACTAAATCACAGAATCTAACCTACAAATCAGATTTCAGACTTTCTAAACACTAAAACTTGGAGAAATCAAAAGCTACAAATCTGCACCAGAGGCTCCCAAAAGATTTTTGAAATCCTTATGCTTGGACCCATTCTCCCATGGGTGAATGAGTCTCAGATTAGCTTCCAAAAAGAACTTTTGGTGACTGGTACACATGTTTCTACCCTTCTTAGATCTGCATTCTATTTTTTGGTTATGCAAATATTGAGCTTAATCTTCAAGTTTCAAGTGTTAGATTGCATTTTGGTGTTGATTTGCTATTTTTAGTTTTTCTCCCCAAAGTGTTGTTTGACCTTGACCCCCATCCTTTAGTCATAAGGAAATCTAAAGATTCTCACATTGACTTGATTCACCTAAGGTTTGATAATCAATTCTTTGTGAGGATATTATATCCTAATGAAATAAAGGAAAATAGGTTCCTCATCACATCACATTTTAATCCACACATTTAATAGTAATACCTATTTTTCTTCATTTCAAAGGATATCACTCAACCTATGTTAGAGCGAAAGGATATAAAGGACTCAGTGACACAATGGAGATTAGGAGTCAAAGCTACCACCTAGCCCATGCTAAGTCAAAAAGAAGGATAAATTCCAAATCTTTGACAAGAAAGTTTGCAAGGTCTATAAGGTCAACCTATGATGTAGCATGCTATATTCAAATTCAGGCCTTGGTGCCATTTTGAATCTAGGCCAACTAGTTTGACCTTTTGGGTGGGTAGTGTATAAAAATAGAAAAACATTTCAATTGTAACTATCCATGTTATATTATTGTATTTTATGTGCACTCTGTGTTCAAGTCATCTTTTGTGGATGAAAACCCATAGAATATTGTGATCAATAGATGAATACAATATTGTGGTAGGAAATTTTGTTAGCCATACAAGTTTATAAGGTTAGGAAATATTAATTATGGTCTTTCCAAAAACTTAGATTCATCAGGACCTAATAGGTTTTGAGTTACTAAAAGACAAAAGTATGCCCATAATACTATATCAAGGAATTTTTCAATCTTGAAATATACACACACACGAGTATTTTGTGCCCTGCCTCAACTTTTGGTCTACTTGTCAAGTATAAGTAATCCACCTGTGAACTTCTTTTCAGTATCAATTTCATTCATAATTTTATCTTATTTTACTTATGTTTTACTTGAGTAGAGTTATAAAACCTTATCATTCTTTCTATATTTGTGTATTGGTAAAATTACTTATTCACCAAACTACCTACATACACTATATCTGTGGGATCAAGGTACAATAAAATTATTTGTAAATATCTAATCATGTTTGATTCTATGTTTTATGTAAAAATAAGTGAGTATGCAACCCTTTCTGTGGTATGATTTCTCTAAATAGTTCTTCATCAATTGCCACCCACTCAAATGAAATAAAAATAAACAAAATAAACTGCTTCACAAACACACTCTAAGAAGGATTTTGATGTAAGTATTGATTGTGAATATCATGTTTACCTAGAATGCAAGATTGATTTGGGGTATATTTTCTATTCACTCAAACTATTAAGTTTTCTAAGTTTTTTTTTAATCCCTAGCAATTTAAAGCGATGATGCCACAAACATTATTATCAAAGCTATGTTAGACCATAGATATAGTAGTTCAAGTATGATAACATGACTTGTAAACATGTACTAAAGGCACCAAGGATACAAAACATTACTTGTGGTTTGTTTGTTTTGCATATTGGGTGTATAATACTTAATACCTATGAAATTACTTTTAAAACAAATATAATTTAAAATTAATAAATCCAATAATTACTTTACTCTCAATTAGTTTAATTCTTATCACAAATAACTAACATGATAAACTGGACTTCTTAACCATGTTAGATGCACATAAATGTACAAAAATATAATTGTTCATAACCATACTTGTATTCAACTAAAATTCAATATGCCTCAAACAATACTATGCAAACTTACCATCTATTGAAAGTGATGTATAAGAATTCATAGATGTAACATAGTGTTTTTAACAACTACTAAATCTACCTCTAAATTAACATAATAACATACCTATTGAGTTTATCATTTCATATCTCACTCCATATTTAAGCGATGCTAATCTAAACACTCAATTTGCTAATAGATCAAGCTCAATGTAAAAGCAATATGAAATCAAAATAAAAGTAATTTATGTTGGAAAGATAGGGGTGGATTCATTTTAAGGGGCACCAAGGACAAGTATACATTTGACATTATAGAGGGTGGATTCTTTTCAAGTAAACTACCTTATAGCACAAATTACCATCTTTCTACTCTAATAATCCATTACTTTTAAGGTGTCAACATTCACATCTTATCTTTAGAGTCTCAAGTATACATTTGACATTATAGAGGGTGGATTATTTTCAAGTAAACTACCTTATAACACAAATCGCCATCTTTATACTCTAATAGTTCACTACTTTTAAGGTGTCAACATTCACATCTTATATTTAGAGTCTCAAGTATACATTACTAACAATACTATGCAACATCTATTGATGCAAGCAATATCCTAGTCATCACATACTAAAATCTTGACATGCATAAAAAATGGATTGATTTCCTAAAGAGAGTCCTTAACTAACATCACATAGTCCTCATATATATATATGGGAAGTACTTTACTATAGAGAACAAGGTTTTCATTGATTACAATAAACAAAACTTTAATGATCATGTGTATGCCCCTTCAATTTTGATTTCTCCATAAGACACAATTAATTAAAGATATTTTAAGATATGACAAATAATATACATGAGAATTTATTAGTAGATTGATAATAGAATGCACCATTAAATAAGCATAATTATAATTATGCAATAAACCAATAACTAAAAATAAACATGAATGCACATATATACATCCAAATCTTAATATATAAGAATCATAGCTAGAAAAGTAAATCATGTGAGGCATAGAAATTAACTAGAGATAGAATCAAAGATAGGATTATTTCCCCAAGCATAGGTATGATATTGGTGACATAACTTGCAAAGGCCCAAAACAATTTGTAAAAGTATAATAAAATTACCAACTAGTATGAGGAATACTCTCGAAAAATATTTTTGCACTTGAATTTAAGGACATTAATGTCAATTTCCTGCTCTATAGACTTCAAAATTTATAAATCATAAACATATGAGGATATTTCAACAACGTCGTATGCACACTAAGAAAATCTCACAAATTTCTTTCAAATTTTGTCTTAAGCAAATGCTCCCATGACACCTTTCCCTTTCCCCAAACTAATTATTTTATCTAAAAAATGTTGAATAGATTAAGAGTTTGTACATTAAGAGATTAGCTATGAATAGAGAAGTGCGTTCCTAATAGATCTCTAGTGATGGAGTAGAATAAAAATGTGTTGAATAGCCAAGGGGAATAAAAACCACAAAATATCCATGGCTTGGTAGCTCCAAGGGGTATCCACAACTTTAGATCTTTGACATTCACCTTGTTGCCCTATTTCTCTTATGATGATCCTATAATTTAACTTGTGTTGGAAGATGAATGATGATAACAAGTTTTCTAATTTGTATCTCATGAATGGTTGGAGGGAAAAAAGAGGTTTTAAAACTATCATATACTAATTTTTTAACAAAATGATCATGGAAAACATAGTATGTTACAAGATAGGAAGGGGTAGGAAACTTGAATTTTCAAAATTTGACTAGATGGACACTACTACACAAGGGAATAAGTGCTTGTGCATCGTGAAGAATCCAAGTTTTAGGGGTTATCTGTCAAGAGGTTCCTCAAGATAGGACTACTTACCTTGTGGTAGTTGTTAACCATTATTATTTCTATGTGATGGTCTTACCACAGGTGTCCAATCCCCTAATATTCATGAGGAAATCTTAAGTCCCCTCTAAGGGAGGGACTTCCTCCCTTAGATTCGAGTAGGTAGTGATTAGTGCTAGGTTGTGCTCTAGACAAAGAAAATTCCTTTGCTATTTGCTTATTGGTTTATCTCTCCCTTTTCCTCCTAGAATCAATATTGGCCTTCAAAATCTTAGTCACAGATTGGCTAATGTATCTTGCATTCATGATTCCTAACTCATCATATAATTTAAAATATATTTCTACACCGATTTTCTCTTCTACCTCCAAAGTATCTACACTAGAAACTGTCTCATTAAAAGAAACAAATATAACATGATTATGTGCATACATTCCTAGTTTTTGTCTCATCTAATTCAACCATTGTGGGTAATTGGACTAGGCCAAGAACCAAGTTTTTGGTCTTTTAAACCCATATTTGTTTCTATTTTTGGGGTTGATCTTTGGGTCAATATTTTGTGAAATGTGAGAAGTTACCACATTTTATTAAAGATAATTTATTCTCTTCAACCTCAATTGATTGCACCAATTCTCCATTAAGCGCACATAAGGTTAATGTCTTTCGAAAGTTTGTATATTGTGACCACATATAATCAATAATATATTTTTGAATTCATCACAAACCATTCCTCATCAAGTATCACAAGTTCCCAAGTTATTGCCAATAATGTAAAGTGCATCCATTAACCAAAGTTCCTAGGAAGGTTATACAAGCAAATCCAAATCAAAGAATTTTCCACTTCGTATTTTAGTGAATTAAATTTTAGAGACTAATTTTGAATAAATAAATGTAGGTTGGTGCCAATAAAGCAATCAATTAATGCATGATCATAAGATAAGGAATTTGCATCAACAACCACCGGGACATCAAGTATATTTTTGGCAAATGTCGAACTATTCTCATCAATCTTTTGAGTAGCAATAAAGTCATATTTGGTGTGCATGAAGGTGCATGAGAAAATCATTAGAAATGAGCCACTATAGTAAATATAATAATATATACTATTTATAATTTGTAAAAAATATATATAATTTATTATATTTATGAATTCAAAAATATCATATTCTATAGTATATATATGCAATTTTATGATGTCAATTATAGAAGTGGATTAATAATCTTAATGGAGTTCCTCATAAATAGTTCAAGGAGGCTACTTAAGAGTTATTTTATTTATAAAGAGTTATTTTGTTTTATTTATTTCAGAGTTTAGTTTTAATTTTTTAAATCTATGTTGGCTATATTTTTGTTTTTATGTATACCATTATGTCAATATAAACCAACTCTTAACTTAATTAGATTGAAAAAATATAAATTATTGTAAACTATAAATCATAAATTATGATAAATTATAGATTTATGAATTAAATTATAAAATTAAATTTTAAATGATTGTAAATTGTAAAATTATATATCAAACTACATAAATTAAAGCATACAAAGTATATTTTAAATCATAAAATAAATTTAGATTAAACTGTAATAAGCTTTATCCCTTCTTTGAAATTTGAAATTATAAAAATGAGAAAGCAACGGGCATTTTTTTATATTTAGGAAGTACCCGTTACACCATTGTGGATGAGGAGAAGATAAAGATCGATTCTTCTTCTTCTCCACAACTCCCACTGGAAGAAATTGCAGATAGCAGGGGCCACTTGCTTCTGCTCAAATTGTGGCAGAGAGAAGAGGAATTTGTGTTGTATATTTTCCAGAAAAAGTCGGTTGTTTTCTTGTTTCTTTTTGCTTTGGATTTGGTGTAGTTGAATGCAGTTGCGACCACTCAAATGCTGATAGACTTGTTCGACACAGCCGGTGTTGTGCAGGCAATGCAAATAATTCTCTTTCTATTGGAGATGTCAGCATTCCCAGGTATTTTGCCTACCCAGGCTCATGGAAGTGGACGGTATCAATTCATAACTAAACCCAATTGTTTTTACCCTGTTATGAATGCTCTCTAAAATTTGGGTACCTAATAAACTGCAATGGTTGATTGAATAGAGAATGCCTATATACAGCTGTTTATATCTAAATCTGGGAATAAATCCTATATAGCTTATAAGAAATGGGTTTATATATAGCCAGATTATGTATTCCTTCCCTTTCTAGTTGCTTGACACATACTTTTCTTTGGGCAGAAATTTGGCACCACAGAGATAGGAGACCAGCTTGAATATCTGCATTTTGGGAACAATGATGTACCTCTGGGAAACAAAACAAATCTGCTAACCAGCATAATTTTTCAGCCTGAAGATTTTTTCTCCAAAAACAGTGAAATGCAGTAAACCTTTTGGCTGGAAGCGACCCAAAAATGGTTCTACACTGCTAGCAAACTTGAGGCATTTCCCATGGCTAAGCCCTCTGCCCTGAATTTCGTTTTATTACCTTTTTATTCTGTTAATTGTGAACCTGCATCTGACCCTTTTCAACGCCTAACAAATGTTATAGTTGATGTTCAACTACAGGGACTAAAACTGGAGGGATGTGTTAATAGTACATTCTGCCTTCCTGAAACCCCAAAGCTAGTGGTGGGACTGAAAGCCTCCAGTGCAGATATCTTTGTTGTTAATGCCGCATTTAGAGAATTCCTGTTCAATCACTTTCAAGTGGCCTCTGTGGATGAAGAGAGTGTAGCCATAGCAATGGTCGGTATTTCATTTTTCCTGGGGAATTTCTCTTTGTATGGATACCCACAAACTAATATTAACAAAATTTAGTATATGAAATTTTTTGGTGCCCTATAAGGATTTTAGGTATTATATTGAAAATGAAAGTCCAGAGAGTTACAGACAAGTCAAGATCTTAATAGGCTTATGTTGGTCTATGAAACTGTATTTACTTGCAGATCTGCCAATCAAGCAGTGTGTCAGTAATTGTGTTTAGAGGCTTATCTGATTTGGCTGGAGGTGATGAGGAAAACGTTTCATCCATGTTCAGCTCTTTTGCTGCTAAAAATGCCCTAACTGCTGCACTTGCGTTCTTATCCCTGTTACAAGATGCCACAGAAGCTGGAAGAGTTCAAATACCTTTCAATTTGTTGACACCTGATAAGATGACTTATTGCTTTGATGGTTGTTCTTGAAAATATTCAAGCCTCGAGGTATGTCTTCAACTTTTGAATGTAGAATAGTGTATTTCTTGTCGAATGAGGTATTGTGATAAAAAGGCTAGTTCAATTTGTGGTTTGAACAAAATAAAATGGCAGAACATTGACAAACCTAGAGGTATACCCAGTATAGGGATATTTTCATTTCTTTACAATTGATTTTCAAATTGAAATTTACCCTGTTGTGAAATGTGAAGTTGTTGATATCCATGTGGTGTGTTTTCAAAGTGAGATTTTATTTATTGCCTATGAATATGTGTGTAAGGGTTTTATAAGCCCTCTGTTGATGATCCTAATATATCAGTTATACATTCAAAGCATAATTATCATGCTGATGTTCTTATAACTGAGATCCATAAAAAAATTACCTGTCCTCTGATGAGTCCTGAACCCTATCTGCTTTTCTTTAGCACTGGGGTACAGCATAGCAACAAACTTATTAGTTTTTCTTGTCATGCTTTTCATCCTCAAAAAAACCGATGCCCAAAGGCACACCCATTATAAAAGTTTACATTTTCCCTGTTCTGAAGCTACTTTTCATTTATAGAGATTTGTCAATTACCTACTGATGATATCCATTAGGTGTGTTGTCAAGTGAGATTTACATTACTTCCTG
This sequence comes from Sequoia sempervirens, assembly GCA_007258455.2. Lineage (NCBI taxonomy): Eukaryota > Viridiplantae > Streptophyta > Pinopsida > Cupressales > Cupressaceae > Sequoia > Sequoia sempervirens. Next base: position 310,597,654 of record VDFB02193867.1, read on the forward strand.
GAAGAATGTCCAGCATAAAGGTTTTATCAATCCTTTGCTGATGATCTTGGTATACCGGTTATGCCTTCAAATCATAATTAGACTGTTCACGTTCTTATAACTAAATAGCCTCTTAAATGGACTCTTACTTTATCTTCCTCTCCTTTTTAGTGTTATACTGCAAGGGAAAAACGAGGGAGCAGAAGATTGCTTTCTCTGTGAGAAAGCATTGCATACTAATATTTTTTATGTTGCTCTGTTATTTGTGGGTCTGCTTTGTTCTGCTATTATTTTTGCTTTCATTCCATTAAATCTTAAGGATCTGCAATAAAGTAATCTCGAACTGCAAACCCATTGTTTTCTTGTATTATTATTAATTTTGTCTATTGCTGTGCATATGTGAATAAAAGATTAAGAAGCAATTCTCAAAGGATTTTTAGAGCAAAGTGGATTTGTCAATCAAATCATAAACAAATATATTAGTAGTTGTGTTGTTCCTCCTCTCATATTTCCCCATTGAGCACGTCAAAACTCTAGGCCTGAATTTGAAGTAGGTAATGCATGCAATATAAAATAACATCTTCATGCTTTTTCAGTAAATATCCATGAACAAATGCTTGCAGCTTCACCAAAATTTCCACATTTAAAGCAATGTTATCCACATTCCTCTTGAAGAATTATGTTAAACAATTTCATATACATGCAAGTAGTAAGTGGAATGTGTGGTGCTAACTGAAAAATCAATAAAAAACTTTTGTTCTGATTGGGGTTTCAATGCACTACTTCTCTAGGCCTTACAATTTGATTCTTCTTGTCATAGGGTCCTTGCACTTTCTACAATACCATTTGTTCCAAGTTTTTGTGCATTGTTTTTTGTTCGCGTATTTCATATCAATTATGGCTTATAATATGAGATAGAAGTACGAGCCTTCTTGTGGGTCTGGTTGCATGCTTCTTTTATGGAATTAACTATCAAGGAGTTATATAAATTTTGAATGTGTCTAGTTGTTTACTGGTTTAATAATTATCAACATTTTTGTTCCGGAGTCTGTCCCTCAAGCTATAAAATATTTATGTGTGCATGTTGGCCGCGATTATCAAGAAACATGCCTATTTCAATTTTTTTGTGTGTAAAAACCTCCTTTCTGGTCTGGTTTTATACCCTTTTCTGAAACTTTAGAATGAATTTAGCGTAAGAGTGATGAATGTGTAGATGTTCACTCAATTGTTAAGAATTTTAGTTTTGGAGTTTTTATCTAGAGAAAAGCAAATAGTAGCTCATAAACTACTTTTGCAGGCCTTTCAACTTTAGTTATTTTGTAATTGTTTATTGTTTAATTTTGATATGAGGCAGCCTTTTACTCTGAAATGTATCTGCGTTGCCCTGTTAAGCCTTGATTTTTATTGAACCTTCAACCATTTTTAGGATTTTCTTTATCTATTGTGGTGCAAAACAATTCAGGCATGAATATTACTTATCTGTGACATGGATTGACTTGTAGATCCCTTCCCCACACCCCCTGCCCCCCCTCTCTCTCTATTTATATAATGAGAGCTACTTTTAGAAAGTGTTGCAATTCTCTTAGGGAATGAGGATGAGGTGTATTGCAATCTCTTAGCTTTGATATTATGTATAGATTAAAAATATCTAAAGAGGTTGGGGAAGAAAGGGTTTGTGTCTTTTGTATAATGAGAGCTACTTTTAGAAAGTGCTGCAATTCTTTTAGGGAATGAGGATGAGGTGTATTGCAATCTCTTAGATTTGATATTATGTATAGATTAAAAATATCTAAAGAGGTTGGGGAAGAAAGGGTTTATGTCTTTTGTATATTGAGTTGAGTACACAAGTATTTTAACAACACTTCACAAAGCAAAAATAGAAGAAATACTATTCCATAGACCATATTTCTGTAACAACAAATGTTAGCTCTCAAATAGGGCCATTCACTAGGAATGCAGACCCAGCTTATCTACAATGTATTCCTTATTTTGCTACAGCTCAGTTTATGACACCAGTGCTTCTCTTTTTACTCGACCTGCTTCACTTGTATCTCATCTTCCTTCCATTTCCGTACATCCAATGGCTTTGACAACGCCTGATTATCTTGTTTCATTTGTTAGATATCCACCAACAGTCCTCATTTCGTCAAAATTTTCATTGCGTATATCATTTGATGCCATACCCACAAGGCAGCGACAATTAAACCCTGTAATAGAAGAAATGAGAGAGCGTCACCATAATGCCATGGAACAATTCTTGCTCAAGGAATGTTGTTTGTCTTCTTCTCAAATCGAATTAGTGATACGCAAAGAGCCCAACCTCTTTAGAAGAAAATCCACAGACATAGCCCATGTGGTACTTAAGATGTTCAGAGACTCTGGATTCACTTAGAGCAAGTAGGGAAAACTATTATGAGAAACCCTAGTATTCTAGTTCATTCGGTTGATGACCATTTGAAGCCTAAAATTGAATACTTGAAAACATTAGGGATAGCTAAAGAAGATGTGAATCATATCGTCTCCTGAGATTCCAGTATTCTTACTTGCAGATTAGATGAAACTCTTGCTCCGAGAATCTTATCACTGATCAAGTTTTTTGGGTCAAAGGCTAGCCTATTGAAGGCTCTCAGAATGGCACATGGAATTGAGTCTTATAATTTTGAACTAATGAATAATAAATTGAAGATTTTGGAAAACACAGACCTCCTAGACCATGAGATCAAACGAATGCTTCAAAGGGATCCTTGCTTCCTTTGTTGCTCTGTAGGTAAGATAGAGAAGAATATGGAGTTCTTGACATGTACTCAATTCTTAAACTTTAGTGTAGAGAGGAGTATCAGGACATGCTATAAGGTATTTAAGTATCTAAATACATTGCGAGCTCGTGATGACCTTACTCTGACTAGAATTCTGATTATGAGTGAGGAGGATTTCACTCAAAGGTTTCTATTCGGCAGTCCTAAGGTCAAAAGGTTATATGAAAAATACAAGGGCAGAGTGCAGATGTTGAAGTAACCTGAACTTTTACCAAATCGCCAAAGATAATTTGGAAGTGAACGGTGATTTACAATTCATTAGGTAGCATATTCAAGGTATGCTTTAATAGTTTCAAGCTCGAGATCTAAAGTCTTTTAAACACTACCACTATATATTCGTTAATGGGTTTGTATGCCCATTACAATCTCTCACGTTAGGTTTTCGAGACACCTACATCCTTGTTTTCTTAGATTTTTTGTCATATTTCTAAGGGGAAGCAGCACACATTAGGTCATCCACAGTAATTGTTCCGTGAGGGCAACTTAGCCATGTTACATGTGATGTTTGAGAGGCATATGGACAGGTTGTTATTGCAAATTTGTAAGATTCTATTAGCTTTGGCTTCAGTGTTAGATGTGATGTTTGAAAGACATGGATAGGCTATTATTGCAAATTTGCAAGATTCTATTAGCTTTGGCTTCAATGTCAGAAGCCTAGTTAGAAAATCCTACAAATAAAATTCAGAAAGGCGAGACCTAAAGCTAAAAATAATACAAAAAAAAATAGTTACATGTGATGTTTGAGAGGCATATGGACAAGCTGTTATTGCAAATTTGCAAGATTTTATTAGCTTTGGCTTCAGTGTTAGATGTGATGTTTGAAAGACATGGACAGGGTGTTATTGCAAATTTGCAAGATTCTATTAGCTTTGGCTTCAGTGTCAGAAGCCTAGTTAGAAAATCCTACAAATAAAATTTAGAAAGGCGAGACCTAGAGCTTAAAATAATACAAAACAAAATAGTTACATGTGATGTTTGAGAGGCATTTGGACAGGCTGTTATTGCAAATTTGTAAGATTCTATTAGCTTTGGCTTCAGTATTAGATGTGATGTTTGAAAGACATGGACAGGTTGTTATTGCAAATTTGCAAGATTCTATTAGCTTTGGCTTCAATGTCAGAAGCCTAGTTAGAAAATCCTAAAAATAAAATTCAGAAAGGCGATACCTAAAGCTAAAAATAATACAAAAACAAAATAGTTACATGTGATGTTTGAGAGGCATATGGACAGGCTGTTATTGCAAATTTGCAAGATTCTATTAGCTTTGGCTTCAGTGTTAGATGTGATGTTTGAAACACATGGACAGGCTGTTATTGCAAATTTGCAAGATTCTATTAGCTTTGGCTTTAGTGTCAGAAGCCTAGTTAGAAAATCCTACAAATAAAATTCAGAAAGGCGAGACCTAAAGCTAAAAATAATAAAAACCAGCATGAAGACTTCTTTTTCCAGTTCCATTTCACTTGTCTCCACTTTCTTTGCATCAAAAGGAAATTTTTTAATGAGAATTTAACTCAATCTTAAAAAAAAATTATATGTAATTAATTTAGTTTTTGTTTGTTCTTTTTTCATCTGTTCAGACACATACGTTGAACTTGACAGTCTGTGTGAAAATAAAAAAGTGATCTTTTTTATTTTTAGTTTTCTGAATACATGAAAGAGCATATGTGATCAAACTTTGTATGTTTTTGAAATAAATATACATCATTTTCAGTAGGAGAATTTGAATACAAGGTAAGAGAACTTGTCAAATGAGATTTCTATAGGAGTTTATGGTCATTTATGAAGATATCGGTAAGAGAACTTGTCAAGTTAAATTTATATGAAAATTTGTTCATTTCTTTTCAGCATAGGTCTGCTATTGTTTTCTTGAAGAATAATTTTTGGAATGGCTATAGTGCAAATATTGGAAAGTTTTTTAAGAAAGCAAGTGATGCTTTGATCTAGCTTATTTATATTTGTATATATTGATATATTTTTAATTTACTTATTATATATAATATAATATTATTAATTTATATAAATTATAAAATATAAATTATTATTATAATATATTATTTATATAATATAATAATATTACTATATGTTTTATATAAATAGGAACTATAATATATATAAAATGTAGACAGGGGAAAGGGAGAAAGAGAGGTATCGATGGGGAAGAGAGGGAGGGGCAAGGGAAGAGAGAGAGAGGGGAA
>VDFB02193867.1:310603363-310633382 GCA_007258455.2 Sequoia sempervirens
GAGAGGGAGGGGGAAGGGGAGAGAGAGGGAGAGAGAGGAGAAGGTGGGAAAAGGGAGAGAGGGGGAGGGAGGGGGATAGAGAGAGAGGGAGAGATTAAGAGATCAGAAAGAGAGAAGGATGGGAGATAAAGGTAGAGAGGGAGAATGGGAGGGGTAGGGGGATAGAGATGGAGATGGATGGGATAGAGAGGGCAGTGGAGAGTGATAGGGAAAGGTGGGGAAATAGAGAGAGAGGGAGGGGGAAGGGGAGAGAGAGAGGAGGTGGGAAAAGGGAGAGAGAGGGAGGGAGGGGGATAGAGAGAGGGAGGAGGAAGGGGAGAGAAAGAGGGAGAGAGCAAGAGATTGGAGAGAGAGATGGGAGATAAAGGTAGAGAGGGAGAGAGGGAGAATGGGAGGGGTAGGGAGATAGAGATGGAGAGGGATAGGGAGAGAGGAGGGGAAAGGGAGAGGGATGGGATAGAGAGGGTAGGGAAGAGTGATAGGGAAAGGTAGGAAAATAGAGAGAGGGGAGGGAGAGAGAGAGAGAGAGAGAGAGAGAGAGAGAGAGAGAGAGAGAGAGAGAGAGAGAGAGAGAGAGAGAGAGAGAGAGATGGGTGAAAGGAGGGATGGGAGAGAAAGAGGGGGAAGGGAGAGGGATGTGAGTGATGGGTAGGGAGGGAAGGACAGGGGGAGAGAGGGAGAGAGGGAGCAAGGAGGGGAGATAGAGGAAGGGAGGGGGGATAGAGAGGGAGAGAGAGAGAGAGGGAGGGGGAAGAAGGGAAGGAGGGACAAAGAAGGGGACGAGGGAAAGGAGAATGGATGGGATAAATATGGTAGGGGAGAGGGGGAGGGATGGGAGAGAGAGGGGGAAAGGGAGAGGGATGGGAAGGGGGGATGTGATGGAACTTTCAAAAAATTTAAATTTTGAAGGCCCATGTTGAAAAAATTGCCTTTGCACACTCAAAAGTGGACCTACAAAATCTGCCCAAATGACCTACTTTGAAGGGTCACCATTCAAAGCTAGTTGATTTTCATGCCAAACCCCTTGGTAGACACACTCATGTGACATATGTGAACATGGATGTTAGTTTCTAGCTTCTCATAATGAATTTTGATAGTGTTTTGAAAAGCGAAGTTGGAGGGTTCTGACACCTTTTTGTTGTTTACATATTGTCAACCTTGCGAAGTGGCATCCTATTTGAGTTGGTATTTTGTAACTAGATGTTTGTCATGTCAAAAAGATTGTTTCTCTCCATTCTCCCTACTTTAATGTAATCCTTGGTCTAATTTCAAGGCCTCATGATCAAATTTGTTATATTTATCAGGCCAAAAGCAAATGCAGTTTGCTCTGTTTTGCACCTACATTTTCAAAACTTTTCAAGGTCAAATTTGACCCATAATATCTCGTGATGAATAATGAATCAAGGGAATCCCTATTGCACACACACTTAGTGTGCCCAAATGACCTAGTGTGTCCAATGGAAGTTCCCCAAAAGATGATTTGATATTTTTTCAAATTAGCAACTTGGTGAGATTTAATCACACTAACTCATTTGACTGCAAAATATGTATAATTTGATGTATCGTCGAGTGCTTGTAAAATTTGATGTGTAATTTTCATTTTTTTGAAATTTTATCCCTAATGTTTGTCGAAATGTCGACTATTAGTTTCGTCAAAATTTTGACAAACATGAAAAAGAGAAAAAAATCAATTGTGGCCAACATAATGAAAAGTGAGTTCGTGCCTGATTTATTGCGATAATATTTTTCTCTACTTGAGATATTTTGTGGAGAACTAAGGACGATTTTCTTGGGAAAAATCAGACAAAAATCAAGATATCGCCAGGTTGAGGGTAGTCATTGTCTTTTTGCAGAATTCAGTTGTGAAGTTAGATTTTTAGTTCTAGGTTTGAAAATCATATTTTAAAGCAACATCTCATTAGATTTGTGTTGTCACCTAGAAATTGCACCCTATGCACAGAGATTGAAACTGAGCTTTCTAGAGCAACATGGGATCATTTCAAGGTTGTGGGTCACCTATAATTGAAATGAACCTCCGGAGAAGGCTAACTTCCTTTGGGTATCAACTAAACTAATGATCTTTGTGAGGTAGAGGGAAAAGAAGTGCATACAAAATAAAACTATACTGAACTATTCCTATGGTGATACACCGAGTTAATAAGAAACTAGGAAATGAAAACAAGATGCAAACACACTGAGGAAACTAGACTAAAGCTGCTTTACTTACTCAACATAACCTTATTAGACTTATGCATCACTCCTCACAGGTTTGATCTACATACATATCTCAAGGAGGAAGAACAAACTTCACAGCTTTGTGGTATGAATACAGATTTAGAAAAACACTGTTAAAGAAATAAATGCATAAGCTAACATATAGAGATGAGAGTGGTAAGAGCATTAGTACTTGTTTTTAAGGTGAACTATGTTTTTGCATTCCAAATTTTCATTGGGTTACAAAGTATACCTCAGCTAAGAAAGGATAGATAAAAAAATCACTAACTCTTTAGAGTGTATATTCTGAACTATCTACAAAAAGGAAAAAAATGCCTTATATATCAAACTGTGTGGGCCCCTTGGGGCTTACAAAATATCAGTCCTCGAAGTAGATTTTTCCCTAGATATTTTGACTAAATTAATGCTAAGTCCTGCATGTCCATGTCGGTGAAGAGTCCTCTCTAGAGAAGCCTCTGCAGATATTTCGTAGCTATCGCACTCACTTCCTGGCATCGTGTCTTGTTTGAACCACTTCGGTTGAGCACTTTGAATGCTCTTGAGCTCAGAACAGATTCGTGTCGATTCACATTCTATTGATTTTTTTTTGCTAGTCAGACTACCACGGCTCACCTCAACTCCTCCTGGTTGGTCGAGCGTATTCCACGCAGACTCTGTAGGCGGTCACAACTCTTCTAAAAAGAATTGCATCTTGGCAAGACACTGAAAGTGTCTCACTGATGCAATTATGCCCTCTGCAACTTATCAGCATGACTTACATCGTCAGTAAGAGTCATAGCGGCTTCATTAGTCACGCCGAACTATCGCATTCTGTCCGAGCTCTTCATTCCCTTCGGCAAGACCATGGTAAGTCGGGAAGACATCTTGGCGTAGGTCCACCGGTCAAACTGATCTCTCCTCTATCGTTGAGACCATATTCATTTGCCAAGACATCTTATAGAATTCCTTTGCTACGACGAACCTTTTATTCGGCAAGACTCTTGGTGAGACCCTTTTCTGAATTGATTTTGTCTTAGCAGGGCCCATCCTCCTTTAGTGAGCTCCAGATCTCCTTCAGTGTGACCTTCATCGGTCGGGAAGACCTCATGGTGAAAACATAATGCTATATCGAGCTCATTCGTTGTCGCTGAAACTTTGGCCTATCGCCAGGATGCTTTGTCGAGCACACTATGGTCCTCTCGAACTCACATCTTTCGGTCAGATTGGTGTTTGTCGCCGAGACTCACACCGAACTCCTACATTCTTATGCCGATCCTTTTGCTTTGGTATGACTTACTAGTCGCCGAGACTCTCTCCAAATACTTTGTTACACTAAAGGCCTTCTAAGTCGGGGAGACCTCAACTGTTCATTAGGACCCTATGGCGATGGCTTCAACTCCTGGTGAGGCCCCCTTTCATTCTTCAGCAAGACCGTGGTAAGTCGGGAAGACATCCTGGCGCAGCCCATCGGTCACACCGATTCCCATTCCATCATTGAGACCACCTTGATTCGCTAAGACATCTTGTATACTTCCCTTTGCTTCTCATGTTACACCGAAGATCTTTCCCCATTTGCCAAGACTCCACTCCGTCGGCCAGACCTCACATCGATATGACCTCATTGGCGGGACTGCTGGCTTTCAGTGAGACTCTAATTGTCATCGAGACTTCATGGTGAAGGCATCTCCTCTTGGCCATCTCTCTATTGTCAGCGAGACATCGGAGTCAGGGAGACCTCTCTCTAGCTTGAATGCTATGCTGAAGGCTCCCTGTTGTTGGCGAGACATCACCGGTTCACCGAGACCCTTCACTGAGCATCATAAGTTATTCTAAAACCCATTGTCTCCATGAGTTTCCCCGATTGACGATTGAATGGCCTATCGGCCAAAGATCCTAACGTGATAAGAGGTCATACCGAACCTTTCCTGTCATAGCAATAGGCTCTGCAGCTTCGTTTAGCAGGACAGAAGCTAGGTCACAGCGACCTGATCAAAATGGAAAGTAACAAAGCAGCCAGTCGGCCAGACAGTGAAGATGTCATGCCAACCTGGCTCTAATGGAGGTTGAGCCTGTAACTACCGAGGCATATTTCCAACAGAGCAGGCCTCTTAACTGAACTCCTTGTGAAATGTCATCAGATGCATGAAATAACCCTCAATGGAGATATTCCATTTGGCCTTTATGAACATCTACAACATAGATGCCTTGCCTGATTGAGCCTTAGGGTGATAATTAGGTAACATTTTTGGCGACCTTTGATGAATGTTTTCCTTCTAAACATGAAGACTAGTAGTCTAGGCTTATCCATTGGGCATGGAGTCATTAGAAGGCTCATAAAACAAACAAAATATTAGTCTTGCACATGGCCTCAACTCCCTGAGATTCACGGGTCATAACAGGTTGCCAAAAAACCAAATAGGGGAAAGCGAAAGAGAAAAACTATGCCATCACAACACCCAGGAAATAGAAAATAACTAACCTAAAATGCAGAAGCACTTATTGAAAACATAAACCTAAACTAATATGTACAATAGAGGAAACCCATTAGACTTGAAAACAAGGTTTAAGGTGTATCCCATTGACTGGGATAGGAAGTACTTCCCCATCTATTGTAGCTAGTTGATAAGCGTTGTGCTCCTTACAGTCTATGATAAGGAATGAGCCTATCCACAAGTTGTCAAACTTGATGTGATGGCCTGGCCTGCTTTTCAGAACATCCCATTTGAGCACGAGGTCTCCCACCTTGAAAAATTTTTCTGTAGCCTTCTTGTCAAATGTTCTTTTTGTTTGGAGCTAATGATATTCCAAAGCTTTCATTGCTCTGTCCCTTGACTCTTTGAGGTCCATGAGATCTGCTTACCTTACAAACATTGGGTCATGTCCCTCAAGCATCTCCAATTGGTGAACAATGTCTAGAGCTGGAAGCTCCACAGATAGGGGCAATCTTGCCTCTTTGCCATAGACCAACATATATGGTGAATTGCCAATAGACCTCTTAGGGGTCACTCTATCTGCCCAAAGTGCATTCTTTAAACTGATGTGCCAGGTCCTTTGATTATCCTCTATGGTTCTTTTAATGATTCTGATGAGATTCTTATTTGTGCTTTTGGCTAAACCATTACCCTGAGGGTAATAATTTGAGGATGTATCCAAATGAGTGCCATGTATAACGTCCCAATCGGTTACTCTTAGACCCATGAATGCAAGAGCATTATTAGATATGATGGAGTCAGGAACTCCAAATCTAGTGACTATATCCTCATAGAAGCTCAAAACTGAAAACTCTTTTGCTTCTTTCAAAGCTATTACTTATGTCCACCTTGTGAAATAGTTTGTAGCTGTGAGCACCCACTTGTGACCAGTACTAGAAGGTGGATTTATTGGTCCAATGAAATCAATGCCCTGTCTCATGAAGGGCTACTCCACTTGAATGGGATGTAGAGGCATAGTAGGCAGTTTTTCCTTTCCCGAAAATAGAGCGCATTTGATACACTTTCTTGACCAAAAATATGCATCTTTGAACAAGCTGGGCCAGTAGTAACCAACTCTTAGGATTTTCCAGGTAGTAGTTCTTGGGGCAAAGTGACCTCCTATTGCTCCATCATGAAACTCATGAAGCACCTTCTCAATTTGATGACTGTAAATGCATCTTAATAGGACACCATTCAAATCCTTCTTGAAAAGAACATTGCCCATCAACACATATGGTATAGACTACAGTCTAAAGTATCTTCTTTTGGTTTTGTTCAGACCTAATGGGCATTGGCCAGTTTGTAGAAATTGGGTCATATGTTGAACCCAATTAGTTATCCCCATAGGCACATCATCTTGAGCATTTTGAGGCTCATTTGCATTGGTAAACACAACATCCTTTTCTAATTCAGGTTTACTGCTTGACCCTATAGCAAGCTGCTCACACAGACCTTTGCCTCTAACCAGCTTGGTGATCTTAACATCCACATCATATTCTATGACCTTGGTGATCCATCCTGCTCTTTTGTCATTCAAATCTTTGTTCAACAGAAACTCCTTCACACTTGAGTGTGCAACCAGAATATGAATCTTATTGTTCGAGATCAAAGGCTTGAATTTCTTTAGACTCCTGATCATGGCAAGAACATGTTTCTCAAAAAAATTATACCTCTCCTCATAATCAGTAAATACTTGGCTAAAGAAGGCTATAGGCTGTTCTAAGTTGTCACTATTTTTCTGTACCAACATCACAGAAATTGAACCAGTGCTACCAAAAGCATACAAGAAGAAATATTTAGAGAAGTCTAGATTTACCAGTGTTGGAGCTGAGGCTAAAGCTTCCTTGACTTCTTCAAAACTGTGTTTTGCTTCTCCAGTCCATTTGAAAACTGCGCTCTTTTTAAGCATGGTGATCAAGGGATGTAGCAAATTTGCAACATTAGGAATAAACCTTCTCAGAAAGTTGATATGGCTCGAAAATCTCTACAGACCCTTCTTGTGATTAGGTAATGGCAACTCAATTATGGCTTTGACTCTCTCAGGATCAATAGTAATTCCTTGCTTTGACACTATGTGTCCTAATAATTTCCCTTCATGAATAGCAAAGATACTTTTATTTGGATTGAGAGATATACCAAACTCTTTGCATTTCTCGAAAACTTGCCTAAGATGTAACAAATGTTCATCAACACTCTTGGAATAAACTGTAATGTCATCTAAATAAATCAGTATGATGTTATTGATCAAACTTTGAAATGCCATGTCCATGGCCCTCTAAAACGTGGCACCAGCATTGGATAAACCAAAAGGCATCCTTTTGTATGCCATGGTGGCCCACTTAGTTGTGAAAGCAGTTTTGAACTGATCCTCCTCTTTAACCAGCACCTGATTATACCCTGAAAAACCATCTAATAAGGAAAATATTTTAGAACCAACAACCTCTTGTAAGATTCATTCCATGGAGGGCAGCGGGTAGTGGTCTCTCAAAGATGCTCAGTTAAGATCCCTAAAGTCTACACAAAGTCTTATTCCTAAAGTCTACACAAATTCTTATTTCACCACTTTTCTTCCTAACCGGTACAAGGTTAGAAACCCATGAAGTGTGTTTGATAGGAAAGACAATACCCCCCTCAACTAGTTTAGTCAGCTCTTCAATCATTAGGGGCTCAAGTTTAGGATTCAAGGGCCTTTGTTTCTGTCTTACTGGCTTAGCATCAGTTTCTAACTCAATTGTGTGTTGAGCAATATGGGGATCAAACCCTTTCAAATCTGAATATTCTCAAGTGAAGACATCATAAAATTCTTGACATAAAGCAACAAAAGGTTGTCTATCTTCATGTGAACAAATTTTTCCTATATTAAGGAGCTTACCTTTGAAGATCTCTAGCTCTTCATAATGCTCTTGTTTGATTTGCAAGCCAACTTTACCCTTTTTAAGCTGATCATCAGTACTAAAAATTGACTCTAAGGTAACAAGGGCTCTAGGAAACTTATTTGTCCTTAGCTGTATGACTTGATCACCATACTGTTGCTTGATTTTTGCTTGATTCATCATGGAGAATTGATCTTCTTTGAGTAGGAAAGAAAGGATTTGTTCATCACTGTCAAAGACTTGCCAGTGAATTTTGTTATCAGGAATTGATGGTCTAACCACAACCTTCACATACTGCTATACTTTCTCTTTTCTAATGTCGCCTGGAATATCAAATTGTCCCCCAATGGTTGCAAGCCTATCAACATGCTTGTTCTGATTCCTTGGAATAGACACTAAGTTGAAGGCATCAAAATCCTCAAGCATGTTCCACACTCTGTTTCTATAAGACTTTAGTGTGTCATTTTTAGCCACATTCAGGCCTCTTATTTGATTAACAATTAACTCACTGTCCCCGTAGACTTTCAAGCTAGTTATTCCTCTCTTCCTTGCCCGCTCAAGTCCTTGAACAAGGCCCTCATACTCAACAATGTTTTTGGAGCATGCAAAAGCAAAATGGAAAGTAGCATAATACTTATGACCTTACGGAGATACAAGCATTGCACTTCCTCTAGCGCCATTTTTGCTTCTTGAACCATCAAAATACATCTCCCATAATTCATTCTACTACTCGAACTGACTTTCTGCACTTCTCTCAAGATTTGGCATTTCTGTCCCAGCTTCATGTAATATATAATTGCCCAGGCCAGCATCCTGAATAAGCTCATTTGGATTATCAACCACGTTCTCAACTGCCCATTCATTTAGGAGTACCTCAGGTACACTCTCAGCTCATAACCCTTGTGCAACAGCAAGTTCAGTATCCTCTAAAACAATAGAGTTAATATTTATAGCAGATGGCACATAAGGTTTGATGTGATCCTTAGCAAGGGATTCATAAGTTATAGTTACCTTAGTACCATACCTAGTCCTAAAAAGCATATGGGACCAATCTGAAGACAAATACCCTCCAATTTTAGCTGTGAAGTCTCTAGATAGGCATAAAGCAAAAAATAGAGGTAAATCTATGACAAACACATCTTGCGGGATTGAAAAATCAGGATAGGCATGTAGTGTGAGATTCAAATTTTTAATAACACCTATAGTGTTTACTGTTGTTCCATCCAGTTGAAGTACTTCCTTTTCTAATGGCTGGTATTGTAAACCTAGCTGGTCTGCAATCTTTTTTGGCATTACTAAACTGCTAGCCCCGCTATCAACCATGCAATTGTGCACTAATTTATTCCCCACTATTAAGGAAACATAGAAAGGATGGGGCTTGACACCATCACTTTGCTGTGGGGTAGTGTCCAAAAGTGCATTGGTTAAGACTGACTTTGTTTGGCCTAAAGAGATTTCATTTGGAGGATTCAAATTAACTAGATTTGATAAGGCTAACTGTAACAAATTGATTTGACTAGGGATTGCTAAAGAATCCCACATTGAAATTGAAACATTCACGTTTTTCATACTTTCAACAATGTTGAAAGGCAGATATTTTTACCCTTGGTTGCGTCTTTGCAATAGCATGGTCAGGTTGCACTTGACTTGAGGATGTAGCATGTAAAGATTGCTCCTTACTAGTGTCGTGACCTCACTACAAAGTGTGTGGTACTTGTTGATTTGATGGACCAGCTACTCCTTTATCTTTATTTGCTGCTTGTTCGACCTCGAAAGCCCTCTTCTTGGCTCTAGTATTAGCAACAACAGATGTGTCGTTCTAGTTCACTCCATAGAATTCTTCTCTTTGCCAATTCAGGAGGGTTGAATCATCTCCAGGTTGATCATGTTGTTGTGGATACCCCTCAGGAAAATCTTGCACACCTACAACATTTTGTACCATAAGAGCTTGATTGATGACGCCATTAGAGCATGTAGCTTGATTATGTGGCTGATTACATGGATAAAACCATTCATAATCAGCAGCCAGATTATTTTGAACCAAAACAAGCTCTTTGACAACACTAATTAGGGTTGGATTGTAGGCCTGAAAAGGCCTTGTGTTCACATTTTGTCTTGTGCCTTGATAATTGCCTTGGTACTGCTGTCTATTCCCCTAGAATTGCTGTTGTTGACCTTAAAAAGGCTGACTTGAGGCCTAATTCTACTGTTGATAAGGCTTAGAGTAGGACTGTTGTTTCTCCAAGTTCACCAACTTGTTGCCAAAAGTCTGTAAAAGACTTTTGATCTCTTGTAACTCATGTGATGAGCCTGAAGCAACAATATCTTATCTATCAACGGTTGGAACATCAGCTGGCAGCATTGGTACAACTGGTAGAGGTGTGAAAGGAGGTATTTTCAAAGGAATGTTTCCATGAATTTCTGGAAATATGGGCATTAGAGGCCTAGGAGCGAGTTTACCAGCCTGTATTAGGCTTTTTTTAGCTCTGATAGCTATTTCAAAGGTATCTAGTATAGACACCCCTCTCATTGACTGTATCATAATAGCTATGTCATTGTTAAGAGCCCTTAAGAAATATAAAAATGCATATTCTGGAGGTGGCCTCACCATTGCAGGGATTCTATCCCAAGTTCTTTGGAATCTCAAGTTGAAGTCATTCATCTGTTCTTGTGGAGCCCTCTTAATTGTAATCAATTGTTCCAATAGAGATAAGTTATCAGACCTATCTTGAAATTGTTTGTGCAACTTGTCTCTAAATTTTTCCCATGTTGCAATTGAACTGACTGGTAGGCTCCTATACCATTGCATAGCTCTTCCTTTCAGTGAAGTAGCTAGTAATCTTACTGCAACATCCTCTTGGGTTATCTGATGGACTCTGCATAACAAAGTCACATCTCACATGTGTTCAATAGGAATAGTTTGGTCTTCCCCTATGAAAGTTGGCAGACTCTTCAAGACTGCCATCAGAATGTCATTGTGTTGTGCCAAATTCAAGAGGCTTCCTCCATTAAAAGCAATAAAGGGTTGATTCCTTAGGGCAACCATTGGAGGTGGCTATGGCGTATTTACTGGTACTCTAGATAAACCCAAGGATGGGACAACAATGTGTGATCTCATAGATGGAGGAGTGGATTGAGTTCTTCTAGAATAGATAATTGTTGTTCCTCACCTTTCCTCTACTTTGCCTTGTCTTCTTGGTGGTGACAGCTGCAAGTATTCAAAAGGGCCTAAGTTGCTTCTTGTTCGAACTCTTTTCATAAACTAGAGAAGGCGTTGATTTATGGAGTTCTTCCTCTTTGTGGACTCGCCAAGTATGCCAAATGACTTCTACAAAGTCTGGAATTCACGGGTTGCACACTAAACTAGCAGTTCAATTTAATTTGAATCCCACTAGGCGTGCTAGAAACTGTAGAAATTGCACTTTATGCACAAAGATTGAAACTGAGCTTTCTAGAGCAACATGGGATCATTTCAAGGCTGTGGGTCACCTATAGTTGAAATGAACCTTCGGAGAAGGCCGGCTTCCTTTGGGAATCACCTAAACTAATGATCTTTGTGAGGTAGAGGGAAAATAAGTGCATACAAAATGAAACTATACTGAACTATTCCTATGGTGATACACCAAGTTGATAAAAAACCAGGAAATGAAAACAAGATGCAAACACACTGAGGAAACTAGACTGAAGCTGCTTTACTTACTCAACATAACCTTATTAGACTTATGTATCACTCCTGATAGGTTGTATCTACATACATATCTCAAGGAGGAAGAACAAACTTCACAGCTTTGTGGTATGAATACAGATTTAGAAAAACACTATTAAAGAAATGAATACATAAGCTAACATACAAAGATGAGAGTGGTAAGAGCATTAGTACTTGTTTTTAAGGTGAACTCTTTTTTTGCATTCCAGATTTTTGTTGGGTTACAAAGTATACCTTAGCTGAGAAAGGATAGATAAAAAAAATCACTAACTCTTTAGAGTGTATATTTTGAACTATCTACAAAAAGGCAAAAAATGCCTTATATATCAAACTGTGTCGGCCCCTTAGGCCTTACAAAATATCAGTCCTTGGAGTAGATTTTTCCCTAGATCTTTTGATTGAATTAATGTTGAGTCCTGCATGTCCATGTCGGCGAAGATTCCTCTCCAGAGAAGCCTCTGCAGATATTTCCCAGCTACCGCATTCACTTCTTGGCATCATGTCTTGTTTGAACCACTTTGGCTAACACTTTGAATGCTCCTGAGCTCAGAACAAATTTGTGTCGATTCACATTCTGTTGATTTTTTTTTTTTGTTGGTCAGACTGCCATGGCTCACCTCAACTCCTCCTGGTTGGTCGAGTGTATTCCACGTAGACTCTATAGGCAGTCACAACTCTTTTGAAAAGAATTGCATCTCAACAAGACACTGAAAGTGTCTCACCAATGCGATTATGCCCTCTGCAACTTATCGGCATGACTTACATCATCGGCAAGAGTCATAGCAGCTTCATTAGTCATGCCGAACTACTGCGTTTTGTCTGAGCTCTTCATTCCCTTCGGTAAGACCGTGGTAAGTCGGGAAGACATCTTGGCATAGGTCCACTGGTTATACCGATCTCTCCTCTGTCACTGAGACATAATCATTCGCCAAGACGTCTTATAGAATTCCTTTGCTATGACGAACCTTTTATTCAGCAAGACTCTTGGCGAGACCCTTTCCTGAATTGATTTTGTCTTAGCGGGACCCGTCCTCCTTTAGTGAGCTCCAGATCTCCTTCGATGTGACCTTCATCAGTCGGGAGGACCTCATGGAAAAAACATAATGCTATACCAAGCTCATTCATTGTCGCCGAAACTTTGGCCTGTTAGCAGGATGCTTTTTCGAGCACACTATGGTCTTCTCGAACTCACATCTTTCGATCAGACTGGTGTTTGTCGCCGAGACTCACACCGAACTCCTACATTCTTATGCCAATCCTTTTGCTTCGATATGACTTACTGGTTGCCAAGACTCTCTCTGAATACTTTTTTACGTTGAAGGCCTTCTAAGTCGAGGAGACCTCAACTGTTCGCTGGGACCCTATGTCAATGGCTTCAACTCCTGGTGAGGCCCCCTTTCATTCTTTGGCAAGACCGTGGTAAGTTGGGAAGACATCCTGGTGCAGCCCATCGGTCACACCAATTCCTGTTCCATCGCTGAGACCACCTTGATTCGCCGAGACATATTGTAGACTTCCCTTTGCTTCTCGTGTTACATCGAAGATCTTTCCTCGTTCACCAAGACTCCACTTCATCAGCCAAACCTCACATCGATATGACCTCATTGGTGGGACCGGTGGCTTTTGGTGAGACTCTAATCATCGTGGGGACTTCATGGCAAAGGAATCTCCTCTTGGTGATCTCTCTATTGTCGACAAGACATCGGAGTCGAGGAGAGCTCTCTCTGGCTTGAATGCTACGCTGAAGGCTCCTTGTTGTCGGCGAGACATCACCGGTTCGTCGAGACCCTTCAGCGAGCATCATAAGTTATTCTGAAGCCTGTTGTTGCCATGAGTTTCCCCAACTGACAATTGAATGGCCTATCGGCCAAAGATCTTGACACGATAAGAGGTCATACCAAACCTTTCATGTCACAACGATAGGCTCTGCAGCTCCGTTCGGCAGGACAGAGGCTAGGTCATAGCGACCTGATCAAAACGAAAAGTAACAAAGTAGCCAGTTGGCTAGACAGTGAAGATTTCATGCCGACCTAGCTCTAATGGAGGCTAAGCCTATAACTACTGAGGCATATTTCCAACAAAGCAGGCCTCTTAACTGAACTCCTTGTGAAATGTCATCAAATGCATGAAATAACCCTCAATGGAGGTATCCCATTTGGCCTTTATGAACATCTGCAACATAGATGCCTTGCCTGATTGAGCCTGAGGGTGATAATTAGGTAACAATTTCATTTTTAGAGGTTTAGAGTTTTGAGAATTTCATGTCCAGATTTTGTTGTCTGGAATCACCATAAGATCACAACCAAGGAACAAATTCTTCTGACTATAATTATGTGATCCATAACTCTATTGGTCATGTGGCACAATTGTGCTATAAAAAATACATGATGCATTCATGTGTGACCCAAGTTTAACATGGCTATGTTGTGATAGAAATGGAGGCACTCATATAATGTAGTTAATTCAAGTTGTATAATGTAGGTGTCAATCATCATTGGGTGCATTCAGGTTGTCTCAAGTTTAATAAGTTAATTATAGCATGATCGAAGAGTGATTACCTCTTGCTGCAATAAAGAGCCTATAACTCTAGTTGATATGCAGAGTGGTTGTGTTATATCAATTATGTAGTGCATTTAAGCACAACCCATGTTTAATGGGCTATTATAGAGAGTGATCAATATTTTCTAAATGTTATGAATGTTATTTGACATATATTTGCATAATCTCAAATTCCTTAAGAGGCTTTTGAAGTATCAATATATCCTATATTGGGTTTAGAATGATTTGTATTAATTAAAAAAATAAATAAATGGTGTATTTCCCTATAATTAGATAATGTGGAGATCTCCTAAATCTGCCCCAGCACACTATCCTCTTTGACATTGTATTCATTACTCCAGCTACTAGGGTTTTCCATGCGACATCTTTAATATCTTCATGACCATGGCTTTTAAATAAATCTCAGTCTTTATTTTAATCCTTTTCATTGTAACCCTTGAGTTCCATAATCCACCTTCAATCTCTTCTAAGAACGGTGTCTTAAGCTAGACTGCATAGTATGCATATAAAGCAAGTCCTTCATACCTTCCATTTTTCCAAACCACCACTCACTGCCTTGCTTAAAATCTTGCCTCCATAAGCACAATAACATGTTTTAAAATCATGGTTGTTAGTGATTGACCATTAAGGTCACCATTTTCATCATAAAGATACAATGAGAGTTTTGTCTTCAAACTCAAGGCATTATGCAAGATAACATTGTGAATTGTTTGTTGTGTACGATTTGATTTTCTTGCACATTTACTGCTTTGCTAACTTCCTTTAAGACTGGGTATTGCACCATTAGCTGCAATCTCAAACTGCAATCTCAAACAACTCACTCACTATCACTTGAAGATTTCTTTCATGAGCATCCTTCTATAAAATCAAACTATTCCCTATAGACTATTTGCTTACTACATGGGGCTCATTGTTTCATGGTATTGTAGTTCTTAAGATCCTTCAATATTATTGACACTACTTCACAGTCCACAAGGTATTATTCACTATTCTCCCATCTTTGATGAGTCTCAAAACATTGCTCAAACATGCAGTCCACTACCTCCATTATACATTAATGGCTAAGAAGAAACATTGAACCTATGATTACCACTGTTACTTCATTTGGACAGTCATTCTCTGATTGTATTTGCCTTGTCTAACACTACCAAAAGCATTTGAAAAACCCTTAAGGTCAGCAAGGGGGTAAGGAAACTCACTGTTAAAATCTCCACTTTACTATGCAAGGTTTGAGCTTTATTATCTTGTCACTACTCAGCCTCTTTTTGACTGTCACATCTCAAGTGACTGTCATTCTTCTTACCGTAGATTGCATTTATAAATGTCACTAAGCTACATAGTGTGCCTGTTATTGGCTACAATCTTTAGATTGCAAGATTTTGTTATTACCTACAATGTCTCAATCTTTCTAGTATTGCAACCTCACTAATCCGCTATAGTTATTGTTTATGTTTCTATGGAGGCCTAGGGTTTGTACTCTAATCATGCTCTTATTGATGCTTCTATTATTTTTTATTAGGGCTCTCTCAATGTTGAGGGCCCTAGGGACAAACTCATCATAAGAAGTGACACATTGCATCTTTAACTAAAAGGATAAATCTGCATTGACATTAGCAATGGTGATTTCGACTTGTTGCTCCTTAGGAATGGGTCACTTGCTCTTACTAACTCACTACCTCCATCGTTGTAGGAAGTTTGTGATCAAGTTCAATATTCTGATTTTAGGAGTCTTAACGATTGGAAATCATAGTAAAATCATAATTTAATAAGTTTTGGAATTAGCATTTTAAAGTGTTTTTTTGGGTCATTAATTTCAGACTATCTTCTCTTTTGTAGGGGTGGTTGCATTCCATTTTTTTTGGTGTAAAATATTGGAATTATTAGATTATGTTACATGGCTATGAATAAAAATTATTGGAGTGTGAGTTTGATATATTTTGAAGATCTAAATAGTCAAGTTTGGTAAAGAAAAATCATGTCAAATAATATTAGTCCAGAACAAAATGAAGATATACTTGATAGATTGTGGGCTAGATTGAAAAGAAAGGGTGATAGAAAATGTTATTATCCTTGCAATAATTGCAAGAGCTTAAAGATGAGAAGAATTTTAATCACAACAACTGAGAAATATTGTAGGTAGCATGGTCATGTTGAAGGGGGCATGATTATCGTCCATTGGTAAGTTGTTCATTATATGTGTTTCTAATGATTGAATTTGTAAATATTTATATCGTTTTAACATTATATATATATATAATTACTTGATCATGATCATGGTTTATTTGTGTCTATCATTATTATAAAGATGGGGCACCCTATGATAGATGATATGGATTATCATGGCCTGAAGAATGTGGTTTTGCAAACAGATGAACATGGAACTGTGAATATCGAAGATGAAGTTAATGATCCTATGAAAGAAGATGATCATGCGCTAGAAAACACAGTTGAAGATAATGGTACGAATACATTGATCCATGACACATTTAGTGGCAGAGCTGATCATGATGATTAAAATGACTTTGATGATGTTTATGATTTACCTATCTTTGAGAAGGCATACAAGCCCTTTTATAAAGGCTCCCAAACAACTCTTCTCTCTGTTGTATTGTTGTTAAACTTGAAAGTTATGAATGGTTTATCAAACAGAGCAATCTCACGGATGTTAAGGTATGTCATATATGTCATCTTTTTTCATCTATTTTAATTGATGTTAGTTCATCACTAGTAAATAAAGGATGAAATATGTACCATTAATATTTTTTATATTAACAAATTATTTTTTGTTGTAGATTGATTGGTGAATTTTTGTTACCACCATCAAATATTTTATCTCGCTCATACTGAGATTTATCTGCCATTATGAAAGATATTGGAATGGAGTATTGAGCAATAGATGCATGTCTCAATGACCATATTATATATTATAAACAATAGGAATTTGCAACAGAATGCCCAAAATGTCATATCAGTAGATATCAAATAGATCAACTAACAAAAAAGGTGTCTCACAAGGTTCTTCATTATATTCTCATTATTTCACATATGCAACGATTATTTAGGTGCAAAAACTTAGTGCAATTTATGAATTACTATGCACAGAATAGAAGTGGAGATGACATTCTTCGAATGTCTGTGGATGGTTCTGTATTTAGGGACATGGAGGAAAAATGGCCACACTTTAAAGAAGAACCTCGTAATCTCAGACTTTCATTGGAAGCAGACGGTGTCAATCCATTTGAAGAGCTAAGATCTATTTACTTAGTGTGGCCTGTTTTTGTTATCAACAATAACATTTTTCTATGGATGTCAATAAAGAAAGATCACATAATGTTGTCAATGATTGTTCCAAGTGTTTGTTTATATCAATTTTCTTTAACATAGTAGAATCTTATTTGTCTTATTTGTTGCATAATGACATATTTTTTTCATTCAATAGTCATGTACATTAATTTATATATATTACAATAAAATGGTTATAATAATTATGTAATGTTTATGTTCATACAACTAAGTAAGTACCAAGTTAAAGATATGAATGTATATATTGAGTCTCTTATCGACGAGTTACTAAAGTTATGGAATGATATCACTATGTATGGCGTCTTTAGACCAATAGGACAAAGACAATTTCAATTACATTCAATGCTTGTATGGACAATTCATGATGCCCCACGACTAACACATTTTTGTGGTATATTATAACATTTGACTGCACTTTAACAATCATGCAATGAAAAATGTCATTCAATTAAATAGTGATGGAGACCAAATTAATATAAGTGTCCTTCCTTGGTTATTAACAAAGCAACAAAACAATGCTATAAAAGAAGTCATACAAAAAAATTGATTTCCCCCAGGATTTGTTGTGAACATAAACAATATAATAACAAAAAAGGCAAATTTGGGTCAGGGATGAAAATGCATGATTGGCATACCTTCATTAAAGTAATTATTCTGGTATATTATATACACTTGTATAATGCATGTACTTTTTCAGTGTATTGTGTTTACTACTTTTGGAAAAATAATGAAAAGATCATTTTATGATTGTTGAAGTATGTTCTACCTCTATATCTCCTAGACAACTTTGACAACAATGTTAAGCAAGTTATATATGATCTTGGAAAATACATGAGGTAAATAGTGATATTTGTTCAATTTGTTGTATACATTTTATAATTGTCATTTGTTTTACTTGTTATGCAATATACTGTATATTTTTGTTAAATCTCGTTAATATATTTGTGCTTTGAATCACTTGTAGATTGTTGTCATCTAAAAAAATCCATAAAGAAGATATAAATTATTGGAAGAGAAAGATTCCTTTTCTAATGTGTGAAATAAAAAATTGTCTACCTTCAACATTTTTTAATGCACAAGAACACTACTTCATACACCAAGTTGAGGAGATTGAATTGTGTGGACCTGTACACACAAGGTCAATGTGGATAGTTGAAAGACACTTAAAATTTTTGAAGGCTTTGGTTAGACAAAGAGCACATCCTGATGGTTATATGGTGGAGGGATATATGGTATACTAGACCATGGTACACATTAGTGAATATCTTGCAACAAAGATCCATGTAGATCGCATTTGGGATCCCAACTCCATTAACAAATTTGAAGGAGAGTACTTGATGGGAAAAGGTAGATTGAGGAAAGTGGGAGGTAATTATAAGATGGTTATGGAGATTAATTGGAATATATTTTACATATGATTTTTATATATATTGTACTTATTTAATTTTTAATCTTCAATATACATCAATTATAAATTAAGGTCATATACTGTGGTATTTAACTAATTATATGTCATTTGTGAATTTTAATTTTTTTTTATACAGTTGGTCGAGAGTGGGATGCACTACATTTGTATGTCGCCAACAATCTTGATTGGATGACGGTATGGATTGAATGATGTCAACAATCTGGTCGCACATTAACATGGGAAGATGTGGCTTCATTGGTTAAAGAAGTTCATCGTAATGAAGATTCCAATGTTACACAAAGGAAAATTGATTTAGCATATGGTTTAAGAGATAAACAAGTACATATAAATATATTAATCACCCATATTATTTAATTATTTTCAATTATATTGATGTATATATATGTTGAGATTGTTTTCTTTGCATACATTCGATCAAGAATAAATATGTTTATCAACTGACGATATTGCAATAATTTTTATATGTTTGACATATTGCAGGTGAAACACCATAAGGCTATGTGGTGCAATGGTCATAAATTTTGAATCAAAATGTTGGATGACATGAAGAAAACTTGTGATTTTGGTATAACTGCAGTCTTTCAGGTGACTAATGTTTTATCTAGAAGCGACATATATCCAGAAGTCTCAGAAAATTGATACTATGGAATTTTAGATGATATACTTGAGTGTGACTTTAAGTCGTTCAGATTAATTTTGTTCGTCGTCCTATGGTACATGCTACGATTGAATAAAAATGATCATGAAAGAACTGTTATTAAACATGATAATGGATTTACCATGGTTAATACAAGGTTGATTGAGCGAGCTGGAAATGAGCCCTATGTTCTTCCAAGCCAATGTGAGTAGGTATTGTACTCAGAGGTTCCAGGTAAACTGGGTTGGTCATTTGTTGCTAGACATGATCAAAGAGGAAGGCTGGTAAAGTATAATGTGGTGGAAGAAGATACTGAAGAACTAGAAGATGATGTAGATGATGATTAGGATCAACAGTTAGTTGATGATGCCGCTAACGAAGATGTCAAAGAGGAGGAACTAGATCATGATGATGTAGGAGTTAATGTTCATAAAGATGATGACATTATTGAAACTGATATCAATGATGATGATGATGATATGACCAATCCTTACAATGTCGAATCTAGATCGGATGATATAGACAAAGAGTTGGATGAAAAAGAAGATCAATGACATTGAAATGTATGAATTATGCGCTTATATTATCTATTTGATATCAATTTATTGATAGAATTATATTTGACTTATGTGGTTACATAATTAATTCATGATATTTTTAATTTTTATGCTATTACATAATTAATTTATGATGTACGTTTTAATGTTTGAAGGGTCAAAAAATTAAAATATTTCAATAGTGATGCTAACAACCTTGAAATTGGTGTGTTTTATGTTTCAT
Organism: Sequoia sempervirens; assembly: GCA_007258455.2. Lineage (NCBI taxonomy): Eukaryota > Viridiplantae > Streptophyta > Pinopsida > Cupressales > Cupressaceae > Sequoia > Sequoia sempervirens. Next base: position 310,623,336 of record VDFB02193867.1, read on the forward strand.
GTGATCATAAAAGATTCAAAAGTTAGTTGTAGAGGTGGTTGTTCAGTGGTTGATGTGTAAAGGCCTTTAAAAGGCATAAAGTGATCATTATAATGGTTGTTGATGGTTGAGGATTTAAAATACAAGCTATTGACATTCAAAAATCTATGTTTTTCTTCAAAAAATTTATATTTTTTCTGTTATGTAGCACTATATGGTCACATGCAGCCATATTTTGATGTGAAATCAATTTCAGGCTATGAAGATATGTATTAGCTTTGATTTTAATCTGATTTAAGGGTTTAAGGCGTTGATTTGAGTTAGAAAGCTTAATTTCTTTGCATACAGTCTGGTTACCCTATTTTTGAGGGTTTTGTAGTCCAAACATGATATAAAGGGGCTCTTACACTTTTTGTGATTATTGTTGCTTGTGTAAGAGGCCCCATGGATACTGTTGTAATTGTAGGATGTATGAATAGTGCGTAGGATGATAAATAAAGAAGGTATGGTTGTTGTCCTCAAGAGTTTTGTGAAGAAAAACATGTGAAATGAGAGGTTCAAGCCTAAGTTTCAACAAAACATGTATGAGAGATTTTATGAATTTTTATCCATGTGCAGACCTAATGGGTTGTTTCTAAACACTGAATATAAATGATATACATACACACACACACACACACACACACACACACACACATATATATATATATGTATGTATGTATATATTTTTAAATGTAAATGCAAATGCAATTACTAGATGCTCTCCTAGAATAATAAAGTAACATATCATTAAAGAAATCTATATTTATGTATATAAATGTGTATTTCTAAATGAAAGTGTAAATGCAAAGAGCATATGATTTTGTAGTGTTATAGATACAACATATCCATAAATTAATGTAATTGAAATTATAAAGTCTTCAATAGGGTATGTGCAGGATCATGATGGGCCAAAAAGTGGCGATATTATGAGTATTTGTAGTTTATATGGCCGATGACTTTTTTTTCACCCAAAATTGATGAAATGAAAAGGGTTTTTAGAGGAGATTCTCAGCTTTCCACCAATATAAATTATGCTTTACTTTGAATTTAATAAATAATTATTATTCATTTTCTATTAGAATTATGACTAAAGTCCTGATCGATAGGCTGATTGAAAAATATCTATAGCTTTCAAACAGTATCACATTTTTTGAATCCGAAACATGTGTTATATTCTATGCTTCACATACTATAGGATTAAAAAAATTAAATTAAATTTCATAAATTTTTGACCAAGTTAAGGTGGTCAGACATGAATTTTTATATTTTTTAAAAGTTGTAATAAAAAATTCACAATTAATTATTTACTTGAAAAAAAATTACAAAAAAATATGCCTCACATCTAGATATGGGTCCTCTACTTATATATAAAATCTTATAAAAAGATATTATCATTTTATTATGGTTAGGGTGGTCAGAAAGACACCTACTTCTTGTTTTTTCCCTGAAATTTAAGTACTACTACATTGAAATTTCAAATTTTCACGAAATAGATTTAAAAAAAAAAACTAGTAGTTTAGAAATTACATTCAATTTGCTACAGATTCTACTCTTAGATATTTTTGAAATAATATAGATAACTTATTCAAATTTTTATGTCAAGTTGCCTAACACTGATTTTTCTAATTTTTTTGCCACTTAAGGGCATGTTTTTTCCATGATGATCCTACACATACCCAACACATATAATATGAAATCTATCAAACTATTAAACTACATGAGAAATAAATGAAACAGTAAATGCATATGTATGTGTATTTGTAAATGTAAATGTAAAATAAATAAGAATAATGAAAATTATAAAAGAATACAAGAAAATGTTGAGAGTTTAGAGTGGGAGAGAGATAAAGGGTAGAGGGTTTAAGGGTTTAGAGTTTAAGGGTTAATGGTTTAGGGTTTAGGGTTAAAAGTAGAGGGTGTTGGTTTGTTTTTAACACAGTAGTCAGGTTGGTCTTCTAATCTACCTATGAGATTACCAATTCCAATCAAGGGCAGCTCGAAGCACCTGGACCAACTGACGAGGACTTTAAAAAGACTCTTACACTTTGGGCTCTACAAGACCCAGGAGGGTGATCCCTTAATGTGTTTACAACCTTTGCACCAATATCATAAACAACATTAACACATAATAGATAATCCCATTGAATAGCTCAACATAATATGATAATATCAAATAAAATTGGTTGTTCACTGATAATATCAACTATGTGGAGCATGAGATAACTACAACACAATCCATAGTAAAATATAGTCATTAATTGTTAATTTGTAGCAAGCTCTAGGAAAATACAAACAATTATTGAACTACACAAATAAGTACAGCTTAGATCAGTGCTATATATCCATTGCAGGAGTCAAATTCATGAGCATTTAAAGGTTTATGACAAATTTAATACATTACATATAACTTATAAGATCCCTAACAATATTGCATAACAATTTCATCAGTATACATTCTCACCCAATACTACTTATCAAATCCTTATACATAACATATCTGCCTATAATCTCATTTAAGCATTTTAATTAATTCCTTGAATTAAAACTAAAATAAGGATTATACACACCACAATAGTGAGATGAATGAAACAACCCTTAATCATCTTATTCAAGATTTGGATATGCATGTACAATGGAGAGACGTGAGTTTGAATTTATCATTTCAACTCAAATGCTAGTATTGTTATACAACATCAAATCCCCATGAATTCAAAACTGATTATAGAATAACTCATAACCTAAATTGTATTTCTCTCTAAAACCATCAGACTTTACAATTTTCTCTGCAACTTCACCTAGACTCGGCCAAAAATTATCTAACTTGTTAACCCGTACTTCTGGCATTGAAATCCTTCTTATAGAAAATGGAGCAAACAAACATCAGGCTAGAAAGTACATGTCACCAACCAGTTGGCACACCTGGTGATATTCCAAAAATTGTTACAACAACCATCACCTTGAAGAATATTTTGTTCATCATGTTAGCTGAGAAAATTCGATGCAACAACAAAAAGCCACAAGAAACCCATGCCAAGAATGCTATCAAAGAAAAACTAGAAACCATTGTAACCGCAACATCTGATTTACCATTTGTTAGTAGTCCATTCCTTTTACTCTTCCTCACTCAAATATTTAGTTATCCATTTCAGGTATTCTTCATCAATCGGCTAGTCAAAATTAATCATCTCATTCACCTTGGTATTATAAGGTGTGTATTTTACCACTACCTGATTTGCATCTCTTTCAAAAGCTTCCAAAAATGAGCAGGTACTAATGATTTTATCCATACATCTCACCAACAAGTTATAATCTGATTCATCACAAATTAATTTAATTTGATTATTGATGACTTCACTTGCTTGATCCTACCACTAGTGGAGTGACCTGATTTTCCCCTACTCATCAATTATATCTAGTAACAATGTGTTACCCCAATCATTAAAATTATTCACCAATTCCCTGATCTTCCTACTCAAATCATCTGGTAGGGTCTGAAAACCTTGCAATGATTTAACCAACACTTGAGTAGGCTTTAATGATTGGGGCCTATTATTTGTATCAAACTTTGAAGCCTTATACATGACATCTAAATCATTGGCCCTAGGGATCCAATTTTCAATCAATGGTATCACTACTTCCTGATCCCTATCAATATTTTTTATTGCATCTAACAGCAAAGAATATAAAGAATCTATAGATAGCAATTTACTATCAACCTTTTCATTTAAATGCCTCAAGATAGTAGTAACAATCTTTTTTTTCTTTGAAAGAGATCCCTCCTCACTTACCTTCAATGATGTTTGCAATTCATCAATTCTTTGCAAGAGTTGCTTCTTTGTAGGATCAACAGAGCACTCTATTTCTTCATCAATTTGTTCTAAAGGAGGGGTGAGAAAGATTCTAATTGGGAGACCCTAGGGTGGAAACAATTGGAAAAGTAGGAGGAACTGACCCTGCCACAAGGTAATGTACTAGTCCCTGGAGCACTTGATGTCTCCCCAATTTGTTTATACCTAAACCTTTCCACCTCAGTCTGCAACTCAACATTCTTTTGTTGCATCTTGTTGTATTCCCCAATCAAAAGGTTATACTTCTCTATTAGGCTCTTCTCTTCAGCCTTCTCCCTTTTAGTAGTCTTTTGGGCCAATTTGGCCACATTCACAGTCAAAATAGTGGTCTTAGTGGTTGAGGTCTATGAAGCTCTCTTTATTATTAATCCTCTAAAATTTGGATTAATATCTGTAACATTTGGCTTTCTTTGTTGAGGGCCAATGCCCAAATTGCCAAAGTTTCATATTCCTCACTGAAGGCAGAATCTTGCAATGTTGCCTTGAATTCTTCTTTAGAGTCTTGCAAAGGATGCTTGGACTTTAAAATAGCATTAAGTGCTACAACATCTACAATGTCCCATTCAAGCAAAATCAACACACTAGCCTAACTCACCAGTCTTCTTCCCTTTTCAGGAGTGATATTTTTAAATTCTTCGATTAATTCAACTTTTACCTCCTCATCATTATCCTGGTCTAACCTATCAGGCCTTAGTTCTCTTCTCTTCTTACATTTCTCTTGATATTCTTCAAATTTCATCCTCCATACCAATTGCAAGAATACAAGAGTTTTTACAAATGTATTATCATCTAGAAACTCCTTACATGCTTCCATTCTTGCATCTTGTACACTTTTGTCTTTCATATCTAAATTAGATAGAACCAATTCAATTGGCCTAGGAGGGGAAGGCATACCAACCTGCATGTCCTGATCAGTAACAATAATTTTATCCATCAGATCCTCATGTGGTTGATCAATTCTTTGTCTTTTAGGGCTTGGCCCAGATGGTGGTGATGAGGGATTGTCTTCTAGTGATGATTCTAAATCAATGATTTTAATTGCCCTAGGCACTTTGAATTTTGGACCTGGTTGTGAAGGCAACTTCATTATTTGCTTTCCTTTTCTTCCCACTTCCTCCTCATCACTGCTATCATCCTTTTTCCTTCTATAAATAGACCACCTTTTTGTAGGTTGGTATGCTGGCCTTGTTTCAATTGGCCTGACACCTTGTTCCAGTACACCCAGACTCAGTTCTAAATTTATCTTTTTGGTCCTCAATGTGCCCATAATTTCTTTAAAGTTTTGCACTAAAAAGTCAATCTTCTTATGGTATGGATTGAACTCCAACAATGGATCATACTTTAGATCCATCTTATTTGCCTAGGAGGGGAAGGCATACCAACCTGCATGTCCTGATCAGTAACAATAATTTTATCCATCAGATCCTCATGTGGTTGATCAATTCTTTGTCTTTTAGGGCTTGGCCCGGATGGTGGTGATGAGGGATTGTCTTCTGTGATGATTCTAAATCAATGATTTTAATTGCCCTAGGCACTTTGAATTTTGGACCTGGTTGTGAAGGCAACTTCATTATTTGCTTTCCTTTTCTTCCCACTTCCTCCTCATCACTGCTATCATCCTTTTTCCTTCTATAAATAGACCACCTTTTTGTAGGTTGGTATGCTGGCCTTGTTTCAATTGGCCTGACACCTTGTTCCAGTACACCCAGACTCAGTTCTAAATTTATCTTTTTGGTCCTCAATGTGCCCATAATTTCTTTAAAGTTTTGCACTAAAAAGTCAATCTTCTTATGGTATGGATTGAACTCCAACAATGGATCATACTTTAGATCCATCTTATTTGCCTAGGAGGGGAAGGCATACCAACCTGCATGTCCTGATCAGTAACAATAATTTTATCCATCAGATCCTCATGTGGTTGATCAATTCTTTGTCTTTTAGGGCTTGGCCCGGATGGTGGTGATGAGGGATTGTCTTCTGTGATGATTCTAAATCAATGATTTTAATTGCCCTAGGCACTTTGAATTTTGGACCTGGTTGTGAAGGCAACTTCATTATTTGCTTTCCTTTTCTTCCCACTTCCTCCTCATCACTGCTATCATCCTTTTTCCTTTTGTAAATAGACCACCTTTTTGTAGGTTGGTATGCTGGCCTTGTTTCAATTGGCCTGACACCTTGTTCCAGTACACCCAGATTCAGTTCTAAATTTATCTTTTTGTTCCTCAATGTGCCCATAATTTCCTTGAAGTTTTGCACTAGAAAGTCAATCTTCTTATGGTATGGATTGAACTCCAACAATGGATCATACTTCAGATCCATCTTATGCACATTATCTAATAGCTTATCATAAGCTATCCATTTATCCTTGTTCAACTCCTGCCTATTTAGATCAAATTCATTTCTAATCAAATCCTCAAGAAAGTTGAACTTATGCACAAATTTTTCATCCTTTATTCTTTGTCTGAAAATAGAAAAGAAACCCTCGGGATCATGTTGCCGCTTTGGACCACACCTCAAATGGTAATCATCAAATAATTTTTCAAAATGCACCCAACCTCCTTTTGAAAAGGCAAAATCAGACACCACTGTATAATCAGGGAAAAATGTTCCCTTACCCCTCCCTATGAGGTTGTCCTCATGGATACAACCTATTTGCCACATAACTTCTACAAACCCCACTCTTGATGGCACATTGTATGACAGTATATGGGGGGTTCCTTGAAAATCGTATACTCTCAAAATAGTGTTGATTGGGTATGGGATAATGTCACCCTATTTATGTCAAACTTTCAATTCTGGCTTCCTCCCTTTGGGCCTGAGAAAATCATGCAATTCCTCAGTGATCCTAGGTACATTCACCATCAGTCTAGTCCTTAATCTACAAGCAAAGAAATTATCAAATTGCACATAACTGGTGCTTTTCTTATTGCAAGATAAATCTATAGCCCATAATTGTACTGGAAATCTTTTTCCATCAACCGATTGCCTTAATTCCATCTTTTCAGAGAAAAAGTCAGCATTCTTGAACAAGAACATATGCATCAGCATAGAATACCAAGAGAATTGAGTGTCGATATCATTTTTCTGCAACTTTGACAACCCTTCATGTATCCTCTCAGCCAAGAAAGAAGCAAAGTCATATGTCGCAGAGAAGTTAGGGTGTTGTATTTGCACCCCCATGAACATGTATGCAATAGGCATCACCACACCAAGACTGAAACCAAAAATCTGAAACAATGAATATAAAGTGGCCAAGAAATGATTTGCAAAATAGTTTAATCTAAAAGGTTCCTGGTCACTAGGGTTGATATGACATCGTGAACCTCCTACCCTAGCCAGATGAGGCGGAAGCAACTTAGCTCTAAAAAGAGACTTCAACTTTGCATATTTCTGTTTCATTTCCTCAAGATTGATAGGAACCAAGTCTTCACTCGATTCACTCAAGTCAAAAATTTGTTGGACCTCTTCTCTATTAATGCTCAACAAAACCTTTCCTTCATTATCCCTAATTACCTGTGTGATAGGGTCATATCTTGCAACCACTGTCCTAAGTAAGTCTATGTCAGGGAACATGTTTGGGACCACCAGCTTTCCCAAATCATACCTCCAACTATTTGTAAAGGGGTGAGGAAAATTTCTCTATCCATACCATAATCTAAACATTTCCAAGCCTGTGAGAGGAACTGTAGCATCGGCAATGTTAGAGCAATTATAATCTAACCCTTCCTCCAAGATTTTGCCTCGCATTAGAACCAATCCCTTCTTCCTGTCATTCATTGAGTAGAGAAATTGGTCCAGGAAATCATCATACAAATTTCTTTTTAAATAGTCAACTTGGCTAGAATGTTGCTTTGGCGATGCCATCTTGGACAAACTAGGGTCTTTTTAAAATTTCACACTTCAAATAGCTAGGACTAACCAGAGATAGGAAATTATAGAACAAAACATTGCAATTTCTCACAACTATAATTAAACTATAGCCCTAACATGTTTATCAACAAGCTCAATGACAAGCACAACAAATCTTTTCCCAAATTCAAGTGCAGAATGACTAGGAAGCACAAAAATTAACTCACGGCTTTGTTTGCAGAAGTCCCAAATTCTGGCTGCAGAGATTCACAACTTCGCTTTCGGCTCTAAAATTGCTCCACAATATACTTGAATGCTTTGTGATACAAATAAAACATGAGAATTGATTTTATCTCGATCAAATCATGCCTACAAATGTCTCATCCACCATTAAAGCTCACCCCCATGCTGCACGAATGGCTCCAACCATATTTGATGTAGATTTAAATTTTAGTCGTCCACGTGGTGGTCGCCCACGATATTGTAATCAATAAAGATCCTGCAACTTTGGATCACGTGATGGTGGGAAATCGTAGATCTTGAGCATTCGTGATCGTGTTCCTTCAACATAGTTGCTAGCCTTATTATTAACCATCCAGCAGCCTTTTCATCAAGATTATAACATATCCGCTGATTTAAAACATGTGCACCTCAAGAACACTTTAGTAACCCGCCTTTTACTGTATTAAGGCCGGATTAATTTACCATAGTATTTCCTTCATTCCTTCGGCTTCATCAAATGAGACATGTGATCTCAACCGTTCCCCACCATCCTGTGATGACCCCACCAATTGATCGTGATATCATGGGCAAGCGCCACGTGTACTAGGCCCTCTCCCCTAATAAATGTTTTTATTTTGCAGAGGGACAAGTTCGCATGGTTGTAGATCAATCGTTGTGTGATCTCAACTATTCCTCTCCATCTTGCAATGACCCCACTAGTTGATCGCGATATCACGGGTGAGTGCCACATGTCTCATCCTGTGAAGTTGAAGGAATGATAAATACTTTGATGTGTCTTTAATACATTATGTCGCGGGTTACTAAAGTGGTTATAAGAAATCAACAAAGATGTTATAATCCTAGAAGAAAGGTGCTCGATGGTTGATAACAAGGTTGGCGACTGTGTTGAATGAACATGATTTCTGATGGTTGAGATCCTCGGTTGCCCGTCATTGCGTGATCAAAAGTTGAGAGTTCTTTATTGATTGCGATAACACAGGTGGACGCCACATGTCTCATCTGGTGAAGCCGAAGGAATGATAAATACTTTGATGCATCTTAATACATTATGCCACGGGTTATATTTATTAATGTCTTAATATTAGTTTATAAATTGAACATTAATTATAAATATTTTAAAATAAATTAAGTATTTCAATCTAAAATTTTAATATTTGACATTACAAATAAAATTAAACTAAATTCTAGTTTTTAAAATCCATAAAATATTTATTATCTATTTAGCTTTACTAATTATCTAATACAATTAAATTAAATTAAATTAAATATTCATTTTATATTAATTAAACAACTATTAATTAGAATTTTAGAATAAATTAAGAAATAAGATCTATATAAAATCAACTTTTCTATTTGTTTTCTTTGTGTCCAAATCATTTCATTTTCTGAAATTATACTAAATTCTAGATATCATAATTAAACACAAAACTTTATTCTATTCTAATCCTAACCCTAGTTAAACCCTAACCCTATTTGGACTCTAACCCTTACCCTAATTGAACACTAAATCTAATTGTAATTGGCCACTAAGCATAATTGAATTCTACCCCTAACCCTAACCCTAACTCTAACTAAACCCTAAACCTAACTCTAATCAAACCCTAACCCAAACCTACTTGATTCATAATCCCAACCCTAACTCAAACCCTAATTGAACTTTAAAACTAACCTTAATTAAGTATTAACCCTAATTGAGCATTTATTGAACACTAGTCCTAATTGTACCATAACCCTAACTTTGAACTACAGTTGAACTCTAATCCTAACCCTAACACTAATTCTTATCCTAATTGAACCTTAACCCCAACCCTAACCTTAACCTTGACCCTATTTGAACTCTTATTGAATTCATAACCTTAATTAAAGCCCAACCTCATCCTCAATCCTAACCCAAATTGAACATTAATTGAACCCTAAACCTAACCCTAAGTGAACACTAATCCTAATTGAACTCTAACTTTTTAGTTGAAAATATTAAAGTGCCTTAGATTTTCCCATTCATCGTCATTTATCATTCAATTCCTAATAGAACTCCAAAAATTTATACTTTTATAATGTTTTAATATACACCTAATATTAAGGGTTT
>VDFB02193867.1:310633482-310799362 GCA_007258455.2 Sequoia sempervirens
AGATGATAGATTTCTTAAATGATTGATTTACACTAACAATATCTTCTAAGTGTGAAGACCAGATTGATTAGGAATGAAGGACTTTTTGTGACCTTTTCACGCATCACCCCATTCAAAATGGGGACCCCCTAATTTTTGCTTCATTCGGGTCTTTTGGCTTGGGTCTTTCAGTCTGTCTCTCTCTGTCTATTCTTTTTGTCTGGTGATGTACTTGCCATTTGACCTAGATTTGAATTTTGGCCAAGTCTGGAGGGCTTTCTGATGAATTAGGATTTACATTCTTCAGGCTACTTTAAGGTCAATTTGGGTTGGCTAGTTGAGTTCTGAGCTTAGCACTGTCGTTAAGATGCTTCGAGCAGGCTCCCATTGAATTTTCACTGAATTCTAACAACTTGCTATTTTTAGTAAGTACCAATTTGGGGCCTATTTTCTTGGGATTTTCAAATTATGACGATTGCACTGCACTTAGAACACTGTGAACTACCTGCTTGCAAAATTTGAGCTAAAGTAGACAACTTACTATTTTTAGCAATTCTGCCTTCGAGGGTCATTTTTAGGGTTTATATGCAAAGTTTTTCTTTGCATGTCTAGAGAATCTTTGTGGGTTTTTCGAGACCTTCACAGTGATATAACATGCAAAATGAGATGATGAATTTCAATGATTCAGGTTTCAGTGGCTATTTCTAGGGTTTGCATGTGAGATTTATCGGCGCATGTTTGCATAATTTTTTTGGGTTTTTCGAGAGCTTTGCAACAAGGTAACATGCAAGCAGAGTTGATCACTTTTTTGTGACTTGCTATTTTTAGCCAATGCTTACATGTTGATGGTTTTTCTGGGTTTTTTGAGATCTCTCAGGCAGTGTGACATGCAAACACATCCGATAGTCAGAAGATCACTTTCTCGAACACTTACTATTTTTAGCAGGTTCACTCCGGTAGTTGCCCAACACTTCAGAATCACGAACACAATGACATGCAACAGAAACAGGGTCAAATGTAGACCATTTGAGCAACATGTAGGTCAAATTAGGGTTTCTAGCTTCAAGACCCAAAATGAGGGGTAAAATGCCAGAATTTTCAGAAACTAGTGTATCCCATCATGATCAGCATATTTCAAGGAGTCCACTGGTAAAATTTGAAGGAAATTAGAGCACTTACTATTTATAGTAAGCCACTCCTGAAATAGGCTATAAATAGCAAGTCAGCAGCAGGCGCCAGTGTGAATAGGTAAGTCATCCCATGAGGGTCATGTCATTCAGATTTAGAGTCAAACGGAGTTGGGGAAGTCATGAAACTGAGCACTTACTATTTATAGTAAGTCACTTCTGAAATAGGGCTATAAATAGCAGGTCAACACACGACACCAGTGTGACCATGTCCAACAAGTGATGAGGACCCCATGGCACGAATTTCAAGTCAAACGGAGTTGCAAAGGTTCAAAAATCAAGCACTTACTATTTTTAGTAGGCCTGTGCAGAGGAATTAGGGTTTCCTAAAATCTAGGTAGAAACAGGACAGTTACAAAAATGCAACATCTAGTCACGATCAACACCCTTCAGGCAATCTGCACGCAAAGTTTGAGCTCATTCTGAACAATTACTATTTTTAGTAAGTTGCTAAAAATAGCAGGTACAGGCAGGCATCAAGCACCACAGCTCAGTCACATCACAAGGTTCAAGATAAAGTGAAAATCAAGCCTGCTAGAGCTTGAAATCAGCTTAAAATGCAAAATTTGAGAAACTTTCTAAAAATAGAAAGCTAGGGCAAGCTAGGGGCAATGTGAACAAACCACTTCAAATCATATGAGAGCTTTGAAATTCATCCAAGTTTGATCAAATGAAAGCTCCAACATCAAAATCCGCCCTTGGAGCTGAAGATTGATGGAAAATTCACTAAGTCTGGTAAACTTGAAGTTCACACATGCAAATGCGCCCAAGAAAGAGAGGGGCCATGGAAAATCTTACTAAGTACTTCAAACTTGAAGCTGACCCCCTCATATGCACCCTAAGCAAGGATGGGAGTTGAATTTTTTCTAAGTATGCAAAATTTGGAGTAGACCCCCTTGAATGTGCCTTTGACTTGAGAGGAGTTGGAAAAATATTCTAAGTGTGAAAAATTTGAAGCTCAAGGCCTCATATGTGCCCTAGCAAGGAAAGAGGGTAAAGATTTCACTAAGTGTTTTAAATTTGAAGCACACCCTCCTATATGTGCCTTAAGATGAAGAGGATGCCTTGAGAAATTTCTAAGGCATTGAAATTTAAAGTTAGATACCCTCATTTGCGCCTTGGACTTGGAGGAGGCTTTGAAAATTTCTAAGGCATGGTAACTAGAAGTAGGCCATGGTAATTGCGCCCAAGCTAGAGTCAATCTTGAAAATCCTTCTAAGGCAATGAAATTAAAAGTCTAAGGGTTGATATGTGCCTAAGGGTTGAAGGGGAGGATTGATATTTGCTGAGTGTTGCCAACTAAAAGCTAGACCCTCCATATGCACCTTGGCTGGAAGAAGAAGCTTAAAATATTCTAAGTGTTGGCAATTGAAAGTAGAAGCTCCCAAATGCGCCTAGCCAAAGAGAGGCATGTGAAAATATTTTCAAGAGTTAAAAAGTGAAAGCTTGAGGGATGAAATGTGCTCAACTTTGGAGGAGAGTTGGAAATGTTTCTAAGGTGTGTAAATTAAAAGTGAGAACCCCTATATGTGCCTTGAGAAGAAGAAGGCCTTGAAAGTTTCTAAGGCAATGAAAACTTGAAGCTACCCATGTCAAATGTGCCCTTGCTAGTTGGAAGTAAGATGAAAATCTCTAAGTATGGAAAAAATGGAAGCCCCAGCCATCATATGCACCTTAACTTGATGAAAGAGAGCTAAAAATTTGGAATTGAAAGCTCATGGGTGGATATGCACCTTAGTTAAAAGGGAGGATGAGGAAATATTCAAAGTGTTGAAGTTGAAAGTTGCACCCATGATACACTCCCAGCTAGAAGAAAAGTTTTAAAGAATTTTCTAAGTGTGACAAATTTAAAACTCAACGTGTCAAATGCGCCTAACATTGAGAAGGGAGTGTTGTAAATTTTCTAAGCATGGAAACTCAAAGCTGGAGAGGTCATTTGTGCCTAGATTTATAGAAAGGACTTTGAAAATATTAAGTGTTCAAAATGAAAGTTTGACCCCCTTTATTGCACCTAGACTAGCGAATAAACTGGAAAACATTCTAAGTGTAGGGAATTAAATGATAAATGCACCTAAGTTTGAGTATGGCTTGAGAAATTTTCCTAAGGCGTTGGAAATAATGAAGTTTGTTATAGTGAAAAATTAAAAAAAATGCCCCATGCTGGAGAAATTAAATAAACTTCAATTAAGTTTATTTTCCAAAGTCTAAATAGAAAAATCAAATGTTTCCCTTCAGTTAGACACATGAAATTTTGAAGTTGAGAAATATTTATTAAGGGGAAAATTTATTTTGGAAAATGTTTTGAGAAGAAAATAATCTCGCCTAGTGATTTTAAAATATTATAGCTCACAACTAATGAAATTTCTTTCCGAGTGAAATATGGATTTTTCTAAGGCACTGGCGAAGGAAATGAATAAAATTTCTCAAGTGGAATAAAATTCTAAGGCATTGAAATTAAATTTCAATAATAAATATACCATTTTTTATGTTGGAGTAATTTTAATAAATTTCTCAAAAATGCTTCAGTCAACTGAAAGTGACTTGCAGTCAAGGAGGGAAATTTTAATTTTCAAACGAGGAAAGAATCTCCAATAATAGTAAATTCCTATGACAACTCTATGATGACTGAGAATATTCTCTCCCAAATTGGAAATTTTCTAAGTAGTGGGGGAGTGAATTAATGACAACTGCTAAACTAGGTGCCTTTTTTTAGTTATATAAACTCTGAAGCTATTCATTTTTCTTCACAAATTGCAGAGTTGAGATTGTCAAAGAGTTGAAGTGAGTGAGTGTTGAGAAGGAGAAAATTCTAAAGTAAGGAAGTTGAGCTTGATTTTTCAAAGTGCTGAAAGTATTATTGTTGAAAGTTGTTGAAGCTCGAAGTTTGAATTTCGGTGTTATAATTCTCGAGATGGCTAAAATTAGAAGAGGAGATGTTTCTAGAACAAGCAAGTAGACAGAGTTGGAAATGTTGAAGCAGGCAAGGAGAATGCCTCCAAATAGTGAATTATCAAGCAACTGAAGAAGTCATTCATTCCTGAATCAAAGTTTGTGTCAAAGCTAGGAGGTTTGACTGATACCAACCTTGGTTCATTCAACCTCAAAGAATTCAAAAGAAGAATATACGGGCAAGGTGGTTATCCTCCATCAGTTACTTCGCACAATATTGTGAGGAGTGGATTGTATGCAGTTGTTGGTTTTCCACCAGCAATTTGATGTTCTTAGTTGATAATGGAATGTGCAAACTACTATAGGTCAGACCACCAGACAATTGTTTCTCCAAAAGGCATGAATTGTTGTCCAACTTCGTACCTAAGGCTATTGGTGAGGCATTCGGGATTCCAACTATGGATAAAATGTTGTACAAGTCTAAAGAGAGGGTTGATAAATGTATGCCTCATCTTTTGATAGGTGTGCTAAGAGAATCAACACAACATGGATGAGGAAACCAAAGCCTCCTAGCACCAAGTTGCCAAAGCAAATTATTTCAAAGGAGCTGAAACAAGAATACTATGATTTAATCATGATCCTCAGCCAGGTGAATGGTAGCCCATAGGCGTATGCTTTTGAGCCTTGGATGTTCTTCTACATCAGCGTGGTGTTAGAAGGGAAATAATATGTAGATTGGGTGAAGATGATCAGTGACAACATAGATGAGCAATTCAGAAGCCTGAGGAGAACGAAGACATTTTACATTAGCTCATATGTCATTTATATGCTAGCTCGAATGACAAAGTATAAGGGGCTGACATACCAGGAGCCGATTGGATGTGGTTCTGGTCAATTTAAAATCCATGAAGCTTGCAGGCAGCTGCATTTGACAAGTACCTCCAGCTTCAAAAGAGTGAACGATGCTTTCACTATGTATATCACAAGGACTCTTTAACGAAGAACGCAGTAAAGAATATCCAAAGAAGCACAAAAGTTTATTGAAGAGTACAGGTTTTGGTTTATCCAATTCTTGAAGTTCATGTATATAAGGATGTTAGGGTTCCATTCATATACCTACCAATGGCCAAGATACCCCATAGATAGGATGGTGATGCTTGAAGTGTCTAAGAAACTCATGGCCTGTGACAAAATCATAAAGAAGAAGAAGAAAAGAGGTTTGTACTTCCCTATTGTTATGGGAAATTTGCTTGAGGAGTGCCCTTCTTTTCAAGCAGCCAAGGAAGCAAAGGATGAGTTACAATTTTATTACCTCACTCTACACACCAGCCGACAGGATTTTGATCCTCAAAGGAAGATTGGAATTGTACAAGGTGAAGAATATAGGCACAAGGCTCATGTAGAAGATTTTTGGGAAAATGCAGAAGATGAAGCTGAAATCAGAAGGAGGATGTTCTCTAGATTGCCTCTGAAATTGATCAGAGAATGTGAGGTTGTCCAAGTTCCAGACCAAGTGGATGAAGATGCCAACATCAATCACCCAGATCATGAGTCAATAAAGGACACACCAATCCCACCACCTGATTGGGCGGAGCCATAAATCATAGACTTGGACACTTTGTCTATGCCTGTCTTAACTTTCACGAGGAGCTGGGTAGATGGACATGTTCATAGACTTAAGATAAAATCAATTTCCCTCACATACAACCTCGTGGGCGATCGAAGGCCACCGATGTCAATAAAGAAGAGGAAACAAATCGCCCAAGCTACGGAACCACAAGAGGAGGAACCAATTTAGCCTGAGCCTCAGAGGACAAAGGAGGCATCGCCTACACAGTTGTTGGCTCAATCTTCCAGCATACAAGAAGTTTCAATGTTTGCAAATCAGAGGGATAGAGTGAATGAAGAGCAAGAAATGGGAGAAGTTAACCAACCATCACCTAGGGAGCGTAATAGTCAGAGTGCTAATGCTCCTAGGAATGTTGACCAATCAGATGAAGGTGAAGAATCAGAAACAAATACTCGCCTAGATTGTGCACTCAAGGTAGCTTTTGAAGATGAGGACATTATGGAGCCTGAAGTTCGGGGTCTTGAGGAGGATAGTCAACACATGGAAATGGATGGGCCTTAAACCAATGTTGCTGAGGAGGAAGTTCATGGAGTGGAAGCAACGAAGGAATAGCCGCTTGTTGTCTGTAGTGCTCAACAAGATGTCCCAAATTGGCTCACAAGTGCAATTCGAAGAAATCAAGAGGACGGAACTGACCCAACAGTAGAGATGGAAGAGCTCCTTAATAGAATAAGCGAGTCACCTAAGAGGAAGAGAGCCAGAAAGTACTCCAGGATGGAGACAAACGAGTCAGGTTCTCGCACTATTCATGTTGCGGTTCTGAGGGAAGAATGTGATCTAGATGAAGTAATGCCTGAAAATTACACGATCACTACGGTTGAATTGGGGCACCCTACTGGAGTACAAGTAATCAAGGAAGCTGAAAAATCCTTCTAGGCACTAAAAGATAGGCTGCTTCGAAAAGGAGAAAAATATAAGAGGCTAAAAAGAGAGCATAAGGCGTTAGTTGGGTATGTGCAGCATCTAGCACATCCGTGTGCTAAGGAGAACCCAATGGTGGAGCTTCCACCTAAGCTTCCACAGGATTCAATCAACGGGCTCGAGGAGATGAAGAGGGCCATTCAAGAGGGAGACAAATGGATTGACAATGTTCATTTTGAGGCTGAGAGATTCATTGTGGATCTTGTCTCCTCTTTCCAACATGCTTCTAGCATCCTCTCCTGTATGGAGAACATTGAGTAGGCATGGAATGATACTCACAGATTTTAGGATAAGACTATCCTAGATGCTTTGATGCGCATGCCAATGCAGACTTTGGTTGAAGAAGGGGTGATTCAAGCAGGAGATAGATATGATTTTCTGGGTTGGTATTCTGTTGCATTCACTGGCCGAGGTTTCTTTGACATAGCAAGGATAGAGTCAGCCAAGGTCAAGAAGACCATGGGAAATATTTAAGAAGGAATATTTAATACGTTGAAGGCATTATTCACGAAACGACTAACTCCCAGGGAGGTGACAGTGGATGAATTGAAGGGAAGATTGTAGCCGTTCTTCTATGAGATGAGAGTATTTGCTGAGGTGGAATTTGAGAATATCTCTATGTTCTCTGCTATTATTTAGAGCACATAAGAATCCATCGAGAGTTGGAGAAATTCTTGTATTCGGCAAGAGCAAATGATTGCTATCCTTGAGTACCAACTCAATCTTACTCTAGCTATTTCTGAGCAAGAAGTTGATGTAGTGTTGACCTGGTTTGTTGCTTTCGAGGTCAGAGAAAAGAACAATGGGAACAGGGTCCTGGACGAGAATCTTCTAGAAGGGTAGTGGGCATTAATTGCCCATAGTGGTCAAAGGAGGAATTTGCCTATTTTGTGCTCATTAATTGCACCACTCCACCTTCTGGTGGTTTTTAGGGAAAAATCTAGTCTAGGGCTGATGTGGCTCAATCTAAGCCATCCATTGTAATTTAATCTAGACTGTCTATTGAGATTGGCCAGCTATATAAAGGGGACTCCCCCTCATTTGTACATCATTAGACTAGAGAATATAGATCAAAGAGTAGAGCATAGAGAAACAGTTTAGAGTTAGCATAGTTTCATTGCATAACATAGTTTGAAGGAGAAGGAAAGTTCTCCCTTTGAGAATTTTGTAAGGAATTGTTGCGAAAACTATCATAATAAAAAGAGTTTCATTGATGGTGAATTTGTCTTTTATTATGAGTAGTTAGCGAGATTTATTCGCCCTTCAACTTCAAGTAGGATTAAAACTAAAGTGATTTTTCATTTTTCATGCAAGTAGTTAGCTGTGGATTTGTGGTGTTTGATTGAGGTAGCTTTGTTTAATCCATACCACTAGCAACTTGCTGATGACAAGTTTTCCTTGTGTGGTCAACTGGAAATCATTTCAAACTTAACTTTGATTGTGATTCATGTGCTTGCAAGTATGTGTTTTCTTGATGGTATATGCATGCTGAATTGTAATTTGAATACCTTTCGCTACTCCCTTGAAGATTGCACCGATTTTGCTGAAGTTGTCCAACGTGAGGCAAGGAAAAATTTGGTTGAAGTCTGCTGAAGTTAAGCTCCACACATCTTGCATTTAGACTAGAATTTAGGCTTTCTAAACCCTACATCCATTTAAATTTCATACAATTCTGGTTAGAATAGGAACACACACCTCATTGCTAAATCATTTGCAACACACGAAAATCCCCTTCCAATCATAAACCCGCTGTTAGTTGCAAATATTTTGAATAATTGTGTGAGTCCCCTCATGTAAACAACAAATCACAATGACCTAACTAAGGGTATTCCATAGCATTTTCAGAACCTTGGAGTTGAACATATGAACTTTCTGGCAATCTTAGCATATGGAATTCTTTGATCAAGAGAGAATGGAGTAGCCTTTAGATACTTTGTTTTGCTGATTGGTGCGGTCACAAAAATCACATCAACAAGACTTCAATCAAGATTTCAATTAGTTGAAAAGTACTCACTAACTCATATATCAATTGGAACTTAAAGATTTCAAGGAAATTTAGGGTGTTCCCAAGCGGTGACATTACAAAAAACTTGCATTTCCATCAGTAGCTAGGGTTGAGAGACACCAGGTCTCTTACATACTCTCACACTTTAGTACAATTTTATGTGATTGATCAAATAATCAAAAGGATGTACAATAGTTTAATATTCCTAACAAGCAATAGGACTTAATGTTGTCATGAGGATAGCACCCTTAGCCAAGTGTGAAACTCATCAATCCTATGAAACATTGGATCATCTTCAGGCTATGGGTTATCTTTGGTGAAGATGAACTTCCAGAGCAGGTTGGTTCCCTTGATGGACCTCCTATAAACTATTGTTGATCAAGAAAAGGGATAGAAGAACTAAAATGGAAATATTTCTAATCCTAGGAGGTGATGCACCAAAATATGAGGCTTATACCTGTAGTTTTTACACACAAACTCTCAATTATTCAGGTATTTCTTCACAAAATTCAATGCTATACATGCTCATGCATCAGTATTTCATAAGGTCAAACACTCATAACTTTAGAGGGAAAACTAAAAGTGTTCTCACAACCAAAATTCTAGTTTTTATGAAACAATTTTATGACCTACATAAACATAGATTTCCTACTTAAGGGTGCTAGAATGAGACAAAATATTTGAGGACTAATCATTAATCATGGAAAATATGCATCAATAACCCATACACACACAATAGAATAGATATTGAGAAAGTAAAATGACAAAAAATTCAATCAATTTACCTTCTCAATATCTGTTCTATTGTGTGTGTATGGGTGATTGATGCATATTTTCCATGATTAATGATTAGTCCTCAAATATGTTGTCTTATTCCAACGACTTTAAGTAGAAATCTATGTTTATCGCAGGTCATGAAATTGTGTCAAAAAGCTAGGATTTTGGCTGTGAAACGCTTTTATTTTCCTTCAAAAGTTTATGAGTGTTTGAACTTCTTATGAAATACTATTGCATGGCATGTATAACATTAATTATTGAAAAAATAGCTAAATAGTCGAGATTTTGTGTTAAGAATTGCGGTTATAAGTCATGGTGCATCGCCTAGTAGAAATATTTCTATTTTGTTATTCTATCCCTTTCTTGATCAACAATAGTTTATAGGAGGTCCATCAACAACGGAGGTTCATCTTCACCAGAAACAATCCACCGAAGATGATCCAATGTTTCACATGATAGCTGAATTTCACACTTGGCTAAGGGTGTTATCCTTGCGACAATAGTTTTTGGCATGCCTAGAGGGACTCTTTGAACTTTCATAGTTCAAAGTTTTTCCTTTCATAGTCCAAAGTTTGTCCTTTCATTTCTGGTTTTTGGTGTGTATATCAACAATTTCTAGCTTTGGAGGCAAAAAATTCTTCACACACCAGGCAACTCAAAGTTTCAATCTATTGGTTTCAAGTAGACTAAAGTGTTGGTATGTTTATTTTATGAAGAAAAGAAGCCAATTTTCTTTCATTTCAAAGTAAACTCCAAGTTTTGAATGCTTTAACATGTCAAAAGATCATGGAAAAGCAATCTTTCCACCCTCATTTCATGAAAATTCTACTCATATACCTCCCTATCAACCATATCAAGCTGAGCATGCAATTGATTTTAACCCAAATTCCTTTGTCATGCCCCCAAAATATGAGGTATTGAAATACAAATAAATAAAAAATATAATTTGATAATAAAAAATTAAATATATGAAACTAATATAAATAATATGTTAAATAACATATAATAAACAACAAATTTACATAACTAATAAATATATTAACATTTAATATATTTATATTAAATATATATAAACATATGCAATGAATAATATTGCTTATATTAACAACTAGATTAAGCACAAACAACAAAAGAATGACTATAGAACAACAATACCAATAATCCTATGATTATGTTAAGGTAACATAAACCATATGCCAAGAATAGGATATTTGAGGCAACTCCATAATGGTCGCTAAGTGTGTGATTCCCTAATAGTAGTGCTTGGTGTTTATTACCAATAAAACATACTATTGGTACTTGTTCAGTGTTTCATTAAGAAAGTTAATAAAGGGCAATCCTTTGTAAAAGTTACCTCTCTTGAAGGAGGTATATCTATTATGAAACATCGTTCCTTTCAAAGGAAACACATTTCTTGGAAGGTATAAATAAAGAATGAAAAATGAAGGCGGAGAGAGGAAAGTAATATGTAATATATTTGGGAAATATAGCTGATGAAAAAGATAGAAAATAAGGCCAGAAATAGGAGATAAAAATATATCAATTTGAGAAGGAAAATATCATTCAATATCTAAGAAGAATCAAGCAAAAATAAATATGAAGTAGCAACGAATCTAATAAGGAAAGGATGAGAATAAACTATGAAGTAAGGAATCTGGAATATACTTCTAAAGTGTAACAATAGATATAAATAGATCGAATGGGGGGGAAGTTTGCATGGATATAGCAACCACTATTGATATAATTACAATAATATTAAATCATCCCTCACCTATAGTAGATGTATTTATTATTCAAACAATAAGATATTAGAAGGAGAAACAGGAGAAAGGAGATAAATGAGAAACCTGGATGATATCTCTAAGTGCAATAGCAGGCATAATCAGATAAGTTCATATAAAATGATTATATATATATATTATACGATTATGCAATAATGATGCTTGCAACAATTATTGAGCCTTATAAGTAATTATGATGCTTTAAAATAAGTATGGAAAATAGATTCTTATTTATTGGATTCACACTAATGGTATCTTTTGAGTGTCAAGAACAGATGGATTGGTTAAGGAGAAGAAACTTATAGACTAGGAAACAAAAGAGAATCAGTCTAGTTCATCACCATAGATTATTATTTTTTTGCAAATCATTTTTTACATATGTATGCATATTTCCTATATGTTAATAAGAATATTTAATGAATAATTTATTGTGATAGAATATATGATGTGCTTGATTGTCTCAAACCCATCCTGTCGAAGGGTCTGAGGTGCAGTGGTAGAGGCTAGAAGCTCACTTACAACCTCCACTCAATTCCTCAAGAAGGAAGGGGCAGGGGTGGAGTGGTATAGAGCCAAAAATCCCACTTGCAACCTCTGCCCAATCCCACAAGATGACAAGTGTCTCCAAGGGTTGTGGCATTGATGGGGAAAGTAGGTACAAGTCGCCAAGGGGGGGCTATGGTATACACCCTCTTAGGCTTGGCATACGGCTTTGGGCGGACCCATCATGTCCTCCCAATTTCATAATATGTTGCATTATTGATGATCTATAAATGCGATTACAATTGTCTAATGCTAGCAAATATATATACATATTGGGAATGTTGTTCATATAGTGAATGTAGGTTTCAATCCAAGATTACGTTATTAAGGAGTTATTTATTTGATAAGGTGAAAGCCCTAACCCTAGTTTGTGGAATTTGTGATCAATAGGTGAATTCTAGGGTAAATTAGGACAAGGGACATTATAGTGGTATCAGAACATCTTTCCTACCATCCTGTGTATACTTCATGTATTATGTGTATTCACATGTATGCTTCATGCTTCATGAGTATGCTTGATGTATTACATGTATTCATGTGTATGCTTCATGCTTCCTATACTTCATGTATTATATGTATTCACATGCTTCCTATGTATACTTTAAATGTGTACTCATTTGTATGCTTCATGCCTCCTATGTATGCTTCACGTATTATGTGTACTCACGTGTATCCTTCATGATTTCAGTGTATACTTTGTGATTTATGTGTATTCAAGCATATTCAAGTGTATACCTTGTGACTTATATGTCTTCCAGTGTATTCAAGTGTATACCTTGTGACTTGTGTGTATTCCAGTGTATTCAAGTGTATTCCTTTTCGACTTATGTGTATTCAAGTGTATGCTTTTTTGACTTACATGTATTCAAGTGTGCCTTGCGACATACATGCATTCATGTGTATACTTTGTGACAAATGTATATTTAAATATTTACTTTGTGACGTATGTGTATCCAAGTGTGTACTTTGTGATTTACATATATTCATATGTATACCTTGTGACTTACATATATTCATGTGTATACTTTGTGACGTACATGTATTCACGCGACTATGTGTATAGCTTTCATATACTTTGTGACTTCTGTTAGAATATTTTGTCATTGATGTCAAGTTGCTTAAGCTTGTTGGTTTTTTAATTGAGCTACTTGGTTGCGTGCTTGAGCTACCTGCTTGTCTACTTGAGTTGGTTGCCTACTTGCTTGAGCTGGTTGCTTGTATGCTTGAGCTACCTACTTTGTCTACTTGAGTTGGTTTCTTGTATGGTTGAGATACTTTACTGTGTGGTTGAGGTGCCTGCATGTCTACTTCACCTACTTGTTTGCATGCTTTAATTGTTTGCTTGTCTCCTTGTCAACATATGTGCCAAATCAACATGGTGTCAACAATTGAAAGTCAAATGCCAAATCACCTAAGCCATGTCAGCTTTGAATGGTTCAGTAAATAAGACTTTAGACTTAGTGAACACCTGCTTCATTTAAATTTATCTTGTTGTACTTCATCTACACTATTTCATTTTTAAATTGACTATTTTCATTCTTACACTACTTTAATCTTATGATGTAATTAGAAATAATGGCAACACATGTAACCCACAAATTGGTGTATTCACTTCCGTATTTAACATCCTAGGGAGATCATTCCTCCCATTCAACCTTGAGACAATTAATGTGATTCAATAAATCAAATCCTTTTCCAAGATACTTAACAAAGAAGGAAGATGATAGCCTCCAGTTGAATTCAAGATGGAATATGAAATTGGATAATAAGGTAAAATTATAAATTTAAATCTAAACTATTGTATACCCTTTAGTTTTATGCTTAAGTATGAAGAGACAAATGCTTGACTAAGAAACTCTAAGCTCCTCACTAAAACAAATTTGCTTCAAAATCTAAGGGAAGTTATCACTCAAACATCTAGGTCCTTTACATAAATTCAAAGTGATTGGGCACAAAGGAAGATCTTAATACTCACAACAATCCCACAATCCACCACTGATAATGGAAAGTTTGTATCATTGCCTTTTGATAGTTTAAATTCAAAAACACATAAACTCTTAATGCGTGGATATATATCAAGTACATACAGGCGTAGAAAGAGCATTTATCACATAGTGAATAGAAAGAAAAGAACAGGCATTAAAAGAGAAACGCATTACTTAACAAAGATCCGCAACAACAGCCAAAGAACGATTAAAACGAAATTTCCTAAGTGCCAACGAATCAAAAGAAGCAATTTATCAAAAAAAAATTAATCACTAAGGCCACGCATGAACTCTGGTAACAGAAGTAAGGGCTGGCGTAAAGATCAGTAAGTTATATAACATCTTTCTATGATGGTAACAGCTAACAAATTAGCAAAACATAGATGCTCTAGGTGACACAAGATGTAAATATAATACCACATCAATTCACAAATATACGTGTTACAGTATAAGACTTTATGTTCAACAATATTATAAAAGAAAATTTCAAATATCATCAGTCTGGTATCTAGTTTGTTATTCTGCCTGTATACTTTGCGCATGCTATGGATTTCTTCTAAATTTTCAGAGGATTAAAATAAGACGATAGGAAATAGTATCGCCAAAATCAATGGAGACCATTAACAGATTTGTATAGCATCATCAATAATGGTACAAGGTAATGGCGTAGGAAGGACAAGATACAGGTAAAGGCGTATAAGAAACAGGATATACAGCAAGGATAAATGTATATAGTAGCAGTCAAAATTGTGATTGCCATAAAGTCAAAACTATCCTTAAATTAGATGTGACACATCATTGAACACACATAGATAACAACATTTAATTCTCCTAGCCAATTAATTGTCTTGGAACTGTTTAGCCAACCTACCTTAGTTGTATTATTACTAGTCAAAAAGTGTATAGGATTGGTGATTTTAAACTTTTTTCAATCAATTGCTGCAAAAAATTCATCGAGGTTAGAAATATTGTTATTCAATGCTTGAAAGGTATAGACTAGAGAAAAACATATCTTAGAATTAGTCTACAAAAATTGAAAATGGGCATGGTTGTAATCCTATTTAGCTAGTGTCTTTAAAATTAATAGTTCTATCATTGCTTAATGGAGAAAAGATAAAAAAAAATTGTAGCTCCTAAAGGATCACACAAAGTAAACTAGCATATTCATTGAGCCCTCTAGTGCAAAGGGTGCACCTTCCACAAGGACATATCATAACATAGAATAGATCATGCAAGTGCACAAAATTCAAACACAACCAAATTACTTATTTACATATATGAAATTTGTAGTCCAGTATGTAGATTTTTTGTGAAAGTGCAATTTGTGGAAACAATAAGACAGTCATTGTTGAACAATTTTTAGAATGAAATTGTAATACCTTGCTTCACATGTGATTAGTAAAACCCTAATTTGTTTCATGTTTCCTTAAATAGATGGTAAAATGTATTACAGATGATAAAAAGTGTGACTATATACCAATATTCTTGTATTTCATTCTAACATTTTGTTTAATTGTTCTTGCCATGAAGGTGTTAAGAACTCATAAATTATGGAATATGAATTGAAATTTTAAATGGAATTTTTGCATAGACAAATCTTAGGATATTAAGCTTGCAAACTAATGTTGTGCATGATTGTTTCTTATTATTGAATTATCAATGTGTAGGAAAATAAGGGTGCGAGTACAAGAAGGGAAAACCATTGAGAGCAAATCAAAAGACATCTTATTGTGGATATGAATTTGAATCTTTTTGGGGCTTAGAAATAAATAAAGTTAATATGTGGTAAATTAATATGGTAAAGGTTGATATTATAAGGATATTAGATTAGGTGTTATGTGGGTGTAAGTGGGGTTAGGGGTTGGGAACCTTTATCCAAGTGTGAAACTCGGATGGATCCTTAAGTGGGTCTTTAAAGAGGGTTGTTGGTCAATTTTCTTGGTTGGGATGCAATAATAAACCCCCTAGGGTCTATACCATAGTGGTAGGGGTCAAATGGGCATGTAATAGGGCCCAATTTGACTCTTGAAAAGCTCTCATAATGGAGAGTGACGAATTTTGAGAAGAGAATGAGGTGGAAAGGTTGAGTGGTTGTCCAAATGCATGTTCTCCTTAATGGGGAAAGTACCTTCATTGATGGAGAGAGGTACACACACACCTTTTCATCCAAGAGTTGCATTTTTTTGAAACTTCTATATATTGGGAGAGAAGGAATGAGTGGGGTGTTACCCACTTCTCCTCTTGGAGAACTTTAGTGGAGATGGTAGAGAGAGTGAGAAGAGGAGACGAGTCCACCTCTTTGGGAAGAGAGTGATCAAGATGGATTGGCTTGGAGAGGAGAGATGGATAAAGAGTTCAATCCCTTCACCTAAAGGAAAAGAGATAAGTTCTTCCTATTTTCATTTACCCTTGTTTATTGGTTGTAAGGAGGTGATATAGCGTATGAATCATGGTTGAAAATAGAAAGTATAGAATCTAGATGCATGAAAATTGTGCTATGTAAGTTTTATCCCTTTGTAAAAAAAAGAGAGAAAAGACTCCATTTATCATTGTGGATCTAAAATAATTCCTTGCTCGGGGTTATGGCTAGAGCCCATGAGGCCATTACAGTAAGGTGGAGAGCAAGCCTTATTCGTTTGTGTGTCATTCCTTGTATTCATAAATATTTCCTGTAATATTGTTGGCTAGTGTTTAGTTTTGTAAATGAAAGAATGAAAGAGAAAGTCTCATTCATGGGCTTGTTATTCATTTCATTTCCATACTATGTTTGCAAGATTGAAGGCTTAGATACTACATTGTATCTTGTTGGAATGTAGAGAAAAGGTTCTTGTTGGGATTGTACAAAAGCAATGTATTAATCATATATGTAGTGATGATACTATAATTGTGTAGTAGTAAAAAGAATGCTTATTCTGTCATTCAACGAATTGTGACTATGTATGTTGAACTAGAATCATTTACAAAGGAGAAACGAAATACTGGTCTATGTCTTGAAATGAAAATAAATAGAAATAAATTATGAATTCAAATGAGTATGGTTAGAGTGGAAAGAAAAGAGGAAAACTTTCGGAATCTTTACTTCAAAGTAGTGCAGATAGAGGAGTTCGTTGCAATCATAGTGATCCCCTTTATGTTTTGGTTGTATTAGAACTGTAGTTTCGTAATAAAAAGGGAAAGAAAATCTAATGATAAAACAAAAAAATGGAAGATTTCAGACTGTGGTTGGATACAAGATAAAAGACAATAGAAGACTGGTGTCTACCATATCATGTGTTAAATTTGAATATAGTTTATACTCTGTTTAGGACAAATGCATGTTTATCTGAGTTAAAAAATTTATTGGGTGCTCTATCTGAGAATTATTGGGGTATAAAGCATCTTACCAGAGACTATTATATTCTAAAATTAAAACTGTTGTTGGGGCTAAAATAGATTTTCAAATTCCATTTACTTGAATAAATGTTATACTGGTTTATATGGTTCAGACCTCGTTGTTGGCTTATACGTATGATTTTCTAATTTACAAGATATAACTATGTAAAATAGCTTTACGTAACGGTAAAGCTATAAACATTATTTGATATACCAGTTTTGAGATTCGTACTATAGAGCCTCATTATAGCTGCAAATTATGAGTACATATGCTAGACCCCCAGCTATATCACTGGGGTAATTTGAGTTACCTGCAACTTGAATTCACTACAATATAATTTTAGACAGGGATGAAAATTTGTGTTTACTGTCATATAATTGACAGGTTGATTAATTTTCTTTTTTTTTTAAATGTCTCCACTTGGTGTAACTTTTGAAACTTGCAGCAATCTCAAATAAATCATACTACTCCCTATCGCGTACAGTTAAAATTGTTTAGTTTTAAAATATTGTATTAGAAGCAGAAATATACATACTACATATGTGAATAGTAATAAACCCTCTTCATTCATCTCCTTCTCTATGCCTAATGCAAATAAGAGGACCAAAGATAACAATGGCTCTCACATTGAAAATACTGAAAATGGGATCCGTGCAGACTTGAAAATAGAAAAAAAATACATTGAAAATCATCTCTGCAAGTGGAAGATAAAACATGAGTTCAATAAACTTGAATATCCAAAACAAAACAGAAAAAAATATGGATTGTGTGTAGGAAGTAATAAATTAAACCCTCTTCCATTAAAATCTGAGAGAAGCTCTGCAGGAAACCTCCAAGAGTAACAATGGAGTGAGCAGGTAACACTTATAATAATTTCCCTTGTTATCCTCTTTCAAACTTGAAATGTCAAACCTGCAATTCAAGTGAAGAGTAAAATATAGGAGAAAATAGTCTATTAAACCTTCCTTTCTTCGGATCTGCACACACCTATCTCCTTTTGGAAGGAATGATGGATAAAAGATTTGGCTTTTGATAATTTTTTTTGAGATTTGAAATTTTGCTTTCAAAAGATGGACATTAGAGTCACAGTTCAACAACACTCTATGAAATGAGCTATCCATCCCTGTTCTGGCGTACTCCCCCTATATTAGACCACCCAGTCCTTCCTTGATGAGTCACTTCATATGCAACATCCCCTTATTAGGACACATCTGACAAACTCCTAGTTGTGCACAGGTTTCGATAGAGCACGGTAAGTAGTCACCTGCAAAGCAGTGAGGGGGAATTCAAATTAAATTAAGTAGGTGGGTTGTAAGGACCAGATTAAAAGAATGCATGAAGTAAGGTATTCAATGGAGTAAAAATAAATTAAATTTCAATCTAGAAATAGTTGAAATTTAATTATCATGGACTGTGGAAATCTAATGCTTTTAATTGAAGGTTGTGTGTATGTCATGAGAATTGAATAATTAATTGTGTGGATTTATAAATTGAGTAATAAATTATGTAATTAGAAAGTTCAACTATATCAATAAGGGACAATAAAGTAGACTTGTGAAACTTTCAACTAATGTCGTGCATTCTATGCCATTGACCATGTTTACTCTTTGAGGGAATAACATATACACCAAAATGTAGAGGAAACTTAAAGGTAGATAAAAAAATTTCAAGATTTTTACTCATTGTGCATCTTTATGAGGAAGATGAAACTGTGATTGTAAAAATGATGATTATAACATGTGATTAAATGGTTTAAACTTAATAGTGAAATGCAAGAATTGTAAAAAGATATTAGTAAGTTGTGAAAATTATGCTTCCATTATTTTTCATGTGTTTTATGCATTGAATATGATTTCATCTCTAATATTGTGATTCTTAAAATGAAAATGGTTAACTATCTTCCTTATTGAGTAGGGAAATCTTATTTAGCATGTTGTGGAAAATATAGTGGAATTATCTACATTGATATATTGTGAATATAAGAAGCATAGTTGAATAAAAGAGGAAGAATGGTATGGACAAATATAGAAAACCAATCTTTATATTAAATGTGATGTCAAACAATTAGTAAGCTGAGAAGTGTGGAAAACTATGTATTGTTAAACTACAATTGCACGTTTCTTGTACTTATGCAAAGTTAGTAGATGTTTCCAAAATTGAGATGAGAAGTGAATACTCTCTAAAGAAAATAGAATGTGATTAAGTGCATTGCTCTTGTTCTATAATATGGGGAATTTCATAAAGTGTATTGTGTTATGATATGTGAAATGAAAAACCAGTAAATGTGTTGTGCCCCAAGTATAAGATACTAGATATATCTGACTTGGGATAAGAGTGAGGGGCATCAAGTATGATCCCTTATGTGTACCCTTTGTGATGGTCCATTTTGTGAGTCAATTAATTGTGAAATAATGTAAACATGATATGTTTAGACATGTTTCTACTAAATGAAATGTGAAGTAATTCTTAGTGTAAGTCTTGTTCATATGTTAAATGTGTACCCCTAGCGTACGGCTCCCCTACGGGATTGAGATGCTTGCTAGTGTAAATAGGGATTGAGGGGTGAGAGAACCCCAAGTGGGAATTCCATGGTTTCCCTTGGATGTGTTCCTAACCTACCCCCCCACACGAGAACCACATTTATTGGTTCATAGTGCAAACCCCCTCCTTGATGTCTATAACCCATGGGTAAAGGATGGAATTACTTAGGTAATATTGATCACTGATTTTGGATACTTCAGCAAGGCAGAGCAATGATACTATGTGGAAGAGTCCACCATGATATTGTGCACCATCATATTTATGTGGTCAGGGACCACCATAGATTGCATGCTATTATATATTGTGGTTAGAGGACCACCCTTCCCCTCCTCCCCTTAGGTGACTTTATCAATGTCACATGGTGCTCGTAATGTGGAAATTTTAATGATGAGATATGAATTATTGATAATTTCTTAATTGATGTTTTGTTTTATTATATGTTAGTAGTGTTAAACTTTACATTTATTTTGCTGGGGCTATTTAGCCATTTAAAGGTTGTTGTATTCCATTGCCTCAAGGACTTATTTAATTTCTATTTTTGAATTAATATTGGAATGTTTAAATGCAGCTACAACTAACCTTTATTTGGTTTTCCTCTCAAATTTATAATTTTTTTTGTTTATTAAAATGTTGGATTATGATTTTAGGTCTCTTGGTTGAGGCTTCTTATTGTTTGCTAACTATTGGCAAGTGTGGTGTAATGTGACATCAATGAAACTGCCATACCTGGGGGGGTTCTCTGGCAGGAAATATACGGGAGTAGATGCTTTGGGGAATTATGAATTATTTGAAAAGGGGTTGCAAATGGAAACGGTATGGGACAGTCATTGATCCATTTTCCCCCTAGTTATATGGCTACGATACCCAAGAATCTCCATCCTTGTAAACCCATTGAGCCTTGTGATGTGAATTATGTGTAATTGTTGTATGGGTAAATTGGTAAATAAATGACATGTGAAAATACTTGATTGTTATGTGTGAAAGAAAGTGACAAGTAATTGGGACTACTATTCTTGAGACATGAATTGACAATGGAATGAAAATAATAGTTTAGTATTAATTAAATTTATTTGAATGTTTACAATACATAGATACTAATAAATATATTGGAAGAGGTTTAAGCAATAATAAGTTAATAATAAGCTATATTCACGTCATGTGGATCATCTATTACAAATAAGTGGTGCTACAAATACCTAGATTAATATTGTTAGTTATGGCACTAACAATAGGAATGCTTTGTTCAAGGTTAAAATCAAGAAGCAAAAATGTGAGTATAATGGCTAACATTAGTCATCCATAATATCTATGTTGTCAATATTTGACAAAGGAAAGAAGAAAATAATAATAACATGGTTATTAAATATGGGAGATAGTAAGGATAATAGTACCATGAGCAATGCCTAGTTGAGACTAATTTAATAGTAGCTATATTTTGGATTAACTAAATATGTTCTACAATTAATTCCTTGTAACATAATCAATTATCACCTTGGTACAAATGGGATGTTTGATCATGTTGGCAATAATATTGTAAAGTGGAAATGTAAATATTCAAAGAGGTTTTTTTTTTTAAAACGAGGGGAATCGGGTGCAACACAGCCCCCCATATAACCCCCCACCACCGGTAAACTTTTTACCGTGACTGGTAGTGCTGGCGGGACACACCAACCGGTACCACGAGAGCGCTAGAGAGTCGAACCCATGGTGGGCGCCCTGCAACAGGGAACACCTTAACCAACTGGGCTCGGACCGGCACCCCTATTCAAAGGGGTTTTACTCTATGTATAAAAATATATATATATTAATAAAATATTGGTATTATATGGAGTAATAATAAACATAAAATTAAAAGGTGAAACTAATATGAAAATCAATATTAAAACTACATCCAATGCTAAATTTGGTATTAAGGAATATTTGGATTTGGAGTAAAATAATAGAATTATTCTAAAAAGAATTAATAATAAAAGTAGTGGCAAATTGATAAATTGTAAATATTAAGAGGATAGTATAGTATTGGGATACAATTAATGGTACACATTATTTCAGTAGTATTATTTTATAATAAATAACATTATTGTTAATTGATGAAATAATAGTAAAATTACTATTATAATTCATGAGTAAATATTATTGTTATTATCTTGGTTAAACAAAAGAATTGTATTAATGTTAAATTGAGATTTGAGAATAATTGTATTATGATGGCTAAATAATAAGCCTACTATTGGCTTATCGTTTTAATATTAAAAAAAAAATTGTAATCTATTTGATTAAATATCATTATTATCATTATTGAATTATTGTTAAAGGATAATGTCATCATGATCTTTGGAGAGATGAGTTAATGCATAAAGTTATATTGTCAACTTCAAAAAAAAAGAAGAAAAAGATCACTTTTATCATGTTTGGCATAACACCTTAAACACTTAAGAGTGTTAATTAGCTTAATTAATAGATACAAAAAATGTTGCATTTTCTAGTGATTTTTTTTTGGGCATGACAAAAATTGTTAACAAATAGTGTAAATGTTCCTTGCAATTGGAATTTGTGTAACAAGAACACTGTAGGCGAAATGTCATCTCTATATTGCTCATATGTGATTTCTGCAAGCTTTGATAAACTTTGTTTAAGGAGGTCTCCATTTAAGCAGTAGTCAATGTTTCCTTCTTTCCTATGCAATGTGCAAGACAAATTGTGACCGTAGGAAATTTGGGTGGTTCTTTTGCAATACATGCAATTGGAAGATCCTTTTTCAAGAGACTTGTCAAGTAGCATGGAGCAATGGCATGTGCTACAACAAGATTTGAAGTGGGGAAAGTGGACATTCTTTGGCTTGAGTGTGCCAAGTACCTATGAATAAAAATAACTTGTTATTTATTTTGTGGGGAACTAAAATAATTTAGTAGATACATTATATAAATGTAAAAATGAAATTATTATTTTTTGTGCTCTTGCCTGAATGTTACATTTTGCAAGAGTTTACAACTGTTCTCTTGTGCATGCATCGCTGAGCTCCTCAAAAAATGTTGATTGTGTTGTGTGCATTATGTTTGTGCCTTGTGGACCATTTCTAACATTAATTTTGAAAAGGAGAATTGGCATGTTTGTTTTTTGAAAACATTTGTTGTAAATATGCACATAAATCTGTGTTGGCACTTGGGATAACAACCTACAAAAGAAAATTGTTAATGAATTTAAGTTCATAAGTAAAGTTGAATATGAAAATAAAACATAGATGATTAGATATAAAAAGTTTCCATGTCTTCTTGGAGATCTCCATCTTTGAAATGCACTTCGAATTGGTTTTTGTTCAAATGATAAGATGTCCCTATTCCTCCAAATGAACCAACAAAATAGTTGCAGTTTGCTTGTATTAGTTGGGAGATAGTAACGTCTGGAGTTAATCTATGTTTTTTGCAAACAATTGGCACACTTTCAACTATGCTTCTACTGGTTAAGATAAGGCAATAATCTGCATCACCTCTTTCATATGGAGTTTTAGTCTTGATTAAAAAGTTGGTGATGTGAATGCTAGACCCAACAAACATACGAGGCAAGAATGTATTTATCAAATTGTTGCTAATGTTTACAGTTATAGTTATTTGACCATTGCAATCTACGAGATCCACATGTACTATTTATGCCTTTCTTTGGGTGTTGGTGTACTTGGTAGAAGCATCGCTATAGACAACAAGGACATCTCCTTCGAATACAGAATCGGTTTGCTCTACGTAAAGCTCCAATATTGTATTGAATTTTAGGTTTGTTGAAATTAGGATGTAAAAATGAATTGTGTAGTTAATTATATGTTGTAAACATGTATTATAGTTGTCAACATTGAAGAATAAAAAATGCACATTATTCTCAATTGTGCGAATATAAATCAAAGATTTTTCACTATGTATGTTGGTGTTTGTAGAAATCTATGGAAAATGTAGAACCATATACATAGCTTTTTTACTAAATTTGGTATAAAAGAAGGCTATTAAAAATTAATACCTTTCTTTGCTGCTTTGAGTAGTCATTGTGGTAGGAGATGTGCTTTTCAGTTTGATGCTTTCCAAATGGCTGTAGTAGGAAATGAAATCATTAGTCATGAAATTTTTTGATATTACTATTTAAATTTTCATTAATTTGGAAGAATTGACAAGTCTGAACGTTTTGTTATGCATTCTAATGTAGTTACAAAAAATGCATGTTATTCTCAATTGTGCGAATATAAATTAAAGATTTCACACTATGTATGTTGGTGTTTGTAGAAATCTATGAAAAATGTACAAGTATATACATAACTTATTAACAAAATTTGGTAGAAAATAAGAGTATTAAAAATTAATACCTTTATTTGCTGCTTTGAATGATCATTCTTGTAGGAAAAGTGCTATTTAGTTCAATACTTTTCAAATGACTGTAGCAAGAAATGCAATTGTTAGTCATGTAATTTGTCGAAAATACTATTTAACTTTTAACTAATTTGGAAGAAATGACATGTCTGACCATTTTGTTATGTGTTCTTTTGTAGGTATAGACAAAGATTCATCAAGATCATCTACATCAAGATCTTCTTCACTGATTTCCATGTTTTGAGAAAACTGTAAAATACTTTTATTTTTTATTTGTATAGTACAATCTACTATCAAAATAGTATTTTTCCTATATTACATTTAGATATATTTTGTATATATTTGGAAATTATTTTGTAGTTGATTTTTGGCTAGTATATATACCTTTCATTTGATGTAATATTGGTTGTATGGATAGTCATTGTTGGAGTGTTGTTAACTTTATTCATGTCCAATCTCCTTTGATAAAACAAATATGTTAGTCAACTATGGTTTTTCAAAAGGATATTTTGTTAAAGAAAATAAATTATGTACATTGTCCATGTAATTTACTCTTTATTTGTGTGTTGTTGTGCTTTTGCAGGTACTAAAGTAGATACTTTGTTTTTCCCAATATTCATGATTTCAAGTCACCTATAAAACAATATTTCTATTATTTTTCATCATATGAATTATGATCTGTAGAAAAGTATAACTAGTGAGTTCAAGTACTATTTTTTAACTAAGAGTTAATGTATGTAGACAGTAAATTTTTTGTCATATAGATTTGTTGTACATCTTACCTTTTCCAAGATACAAAACATGGCTAGACGATGTTGGCAACATGAAATAGAAGAGTGTCATGATTTGTCCAGTATGATTCAAATCTTTGAATTTTTGTTGGATTTTCATAATTGTTTGTCCACACATGATCAATAATGGTCCTCGAAAAAAGTTTTGTATTTTCCTGTAACAAGTGTAAATTGTGTATTAGCATGTTCTCTTTAAGCATTTCTAATTTTTTTGAGTTGGAAATGTCAATATTGAAGTCACCTACAATATAAACAAGGCTTCTAGTAGAAGCAATTGCCATTGCTTTGTTAAAAATTTCTATAATATTTGTAAAGGTGAACCCACAAAAGTGGTTTACAATTGGAGTGAGGAAGGAAAAGTTGAAAAAAATGGCCCCATGGAAAAAAAATTTGTTTTTGGGGTTGAACAAACTAGTAGGTTCGAATGAACCAAAAGAGGGTTTGCTAGAACCAGGGTTTGAGCAAACCAATTCAATGAACTTCCCACCATTCCCACCAAAAAACACAAAGGAAAACCCTTTTTGAAAGGGGGTTTGAATGAACCCTGGTTTGAGTGAACCCCCTTTTCCCACCTTTCCACTCTCAAGTACATAAAAACATCATAATTTTTCCCTTCGAAGCTCGAGTTGATGATGAAAATGGAGGAGACTTCACAGACCCAATTGGATGATGGTAGTCCTCCGAACGAGCTATCCAACAAATATAATTTCAATATTTTTTGGTTTTATTATGTATTTGTTTTTTTAGTTTTATTAAACATAGGTTTTTCACCAAAAATCAAGCTCTTTGTTCTGCACATGTGGAAAAATAGTAGATTATAAAAAAAAATTGAAAAATATGAGTGCACCAAATATTGAAGTCCTTGATTCAACAAAAAAAATTGAATTTCGATACATACAAAAAAAGTTACGCATTATACAGTCTGAATTGTAATTGGTTTGACTTCAAAAACTTGATTAAGGAAAAAATATTAAATAAAAAGCTATCTAACCAATTGGAAGCACTAGATATCGGAGTTACAAATCTAAATTTGAAAGAATTAGAATTTTATCCTTCAAAAAGTTATGCATTATACGGTGAGTGTCACTCCTTAAAAATGTTGTTTACTGAAAAAAACTAGTTTTCGAAGGAGATGGAAAAAGAAGTGCAATCTAATTCCAAAAATTTTGAAAAAAAAATATTTAGAATGTGCAGGAAAAATGTCACAAATCACTAGTTTGCATTATCTTGAAATTCCTCACGGTTTAGCCGCTATAGGTACCCAAAAGTGAAGATTTAGTTAGAAAAAAATATTTTTGTGTCTATTTTGGCCAAAAATTGTAAACTAGTATTGTGGGATCACCCATAAGTGATGTTGTTGGTTTGACATATATATTACAAATATAAAGGCTTTGTTTAGTAAATATTAGTGTGCTCAATATTGCTTCAACATTATCTTGTATAAGTGGAATTGCATTTGATATTTGTACCTGTTTTTTGTGCAAGTCATTATCCCATGTATATGGTATGTTGCAAAGCAATTATATTCTAGTAATGCATCATTTGTTATCAATGTTTCCAAATATGTCTCTTCGAGACAAATAATGTATGATGACATTAAATCTTTGTCATGTACAATGTTTTGTTTGTGTGGCTGAAAATGACGAGTCTTCAATGTAGATATGGTAATACATGATGTTTGTGTTTTGTAATGTATGTCATTTTGAAGAGTCCACTTACCTAATGTTTCTAACTGTGTCATTTCATCTATGATTTTTGTTTTTATTTTAAAAATATTTGTTGTTAGAGGGCTTAACAAAAATAATGTTTCAATTGTTGATGTGCAGGAAAGAGTTGTGTAAGTTAATCCATGTTGGTGTACACCTAATGGTTCAAATGCAAGGCCATGCATTGTAAGCCCTTGTGATCTATGTATTGTTCGAGCACATGCTAATTGTACTAGAAATTATTTCCTAACACTATTATTTTGTTGAGCATTTAGTTTTAGGATTGGTTTGGCAACTCGGAGTATTGGTACCCATCCATTATTAATATATGTTTGGTTTAAATGTGATAGTTTTGTAGCTTGAGCTTCTTCTATACGAGGATAATTGAATTTATGTTATAAATTCAGCATGTTGTGTATATGTTTTTAATATTCCATCTTATCCATTTATGAGACCATCCTGTGTATCATAGTTTCCACCGTAAATTTCAACTAATATATATATTTTAAAACATAATTTGGTTTGCTAGATTTGTATTATTTTTGAACAATTGTTCTACATTAACAAAATTATCCCGTTTGTCAATTGTATTGATTGTTATTATTTGTCCAAGTAGTGAAAATAATATTTTCTAATTGTGTGCATTAACATCTTTTCTCTTGTAAAAAAAAATGGAAATGTTGGATTAGTAGGTGTAGGACATAGGCATTTATTATTCAAGTATGCTTTGTCACTATCTACTTGAGATTTTGTTCGTATTTTGTTAAGAATATCGATGAAGATTTCATCTTTTTGTCTCATAGTTGTTTGTAAGGTATAACATTTGATATTTTCTCAAAAACTGTATGGAACTAGTTCAATGTCTAATTTTACAGTTTGAAACACTAGACCATCATGTATAGGTTCTGCTTGATAGAAATCACCACAAAAAATAATGTCTAAACCACCAAAAATTTTAGTAGGTGTTTGCAGTATGTCAAATAATCTTTTATCTATGCAATGCGATAGTCTTGCTCCAACTAATGAGATTTCATCAATAAGGATAATACACAATTGTTGATATTCCTTTGTCAATATATCTAATCTGTCCAAGCTCAATGGAATAGTAGTGGATTTGTTAAATAGTATGAATAGTGCATAGTGCAAAGTTGTGCCTCCAATATTGTAAGATTCTTTACCTATGTATGTGAGTAATAATCCCTTTATCTTATCTAGGTCACTATCAATAGAGTTATTGTATATATGTAGTAGGCCTTGGTATATAGCTTTGGCAGTGAATGTTTTTCCTGTTCCAACACCTCCTGTTAGAAACAAATGCAATGATTCAAGTAATTTATGTTGTTTTTTATTAGTATGCCCTTTACTATGGCTTGTTGCTCTTTGTTTAGTATTCTTTGAAAATTATAGTATTCTGTGTTGTCAACTAAGTTTGGATGTTTAGCAATTTCAAATGGTCTTCTCATTTGTTTGTTGTAGAATTTAAGTTTTATTTTGTCTAGATCAAATTGCAAATTGTATTGTTCATTATATTCGATGTTTAAGTTTTCAATTTGTTTTTGTACAGTTCTCGTTTTCAATATTGACATCATTAATAGCATTGTCCAAATCACCACATAGCTCATTTATATAGTATGTGTACTTTGCTTGATTAAGTTTTACTATCTTTCATTAGCAATGAAAGTGTTTTCCCATGTTGTGAAGCCTTTTCTTAATAAGTTTTCATCTATGAAAAATGCGACATATAGTAAAAGTTGTTTTCTATAATAGTTCTCAATGTCAACATGTTATTGTATCTTAATAACAATTAACAACAAATGGAGAGTGGGAGAGCGAAAGGGAGTACGTGTGGAGGGGATTTGAAATCTACTGTCAGTGAGGAGGATTCAAAGGAGGATGATGGAGATCCGGGGGAAGGTAATGGCATCTAGGTTGTGCTTTGGGTTGGCCTGGAGCCATTAGTTGTGGTAGAGAACGTAGTTGTTGGTCTGGCTCCATTGGTTGTGGTTAAGAAAGCGAGTATTGGCATCGTTGGAGGGGACTTAAGGGTTTCTGTAGGGGGTGGTGTTGAGAATGGATCAGTAGGAGACAATGTAGAGGAAGATGTTTCTCCTAACCCCCCCTTTTTCTGTGGATGGAGGTTTCTGTTTTCTTCTTTCTCCTGGCTTGAGGACTCTTTTCCTCATAAGATGACGCGTTTGGTGGGGGACTTCAGTGGTGCTCGTGGTCCCCATTTGGTCTTTGGCTATGGTAGAGGCTTTAATGGAGCTTGGCTCTTGTTTAGTTGCCTGATGGAGGCTTTGGACCCCATGAGGGTTTTTTTTACTTTCTCTTTGGCCCCTGCTCTTTTCTAGCTTCATTCTTCTATTAGGGGGTTTTGTTGTTATTTATATTTCTAAGGGGTTGTGTGGAAGCCGTTTCTGCCCTGACTAGGAGAGCTTTATGTTTTTTTATCTAAGGGATTCTATGGATGTCTCATCTTCTTCTCTATCTTCATGGTATAAATATGGTGGTCTCACTATTTCTCCTCTCCTTGTATCCCATTGTTTATTTTGATCTTCTGGGAGAGGTTCTTGTGCTTTGGATTCCTTTGGAATCTCTTTGGTACGTGATATTCCTAATGTTGGGGTTTGGTTTCCTCTATTTTCATCTTGTGACCTAGGGGTATCTTTTTGGTGAGGGTTATGTTGTCCCTCGCCTTCTTGGCTCCATGGCTTTGCTCTTTGTGCTTCTTTTTTTTCATCTTTGGGTTTCTTTGGTTTTTCCTATAGAGGTGGTCCTATCTTGTATTGAGGGGGAGATGGATGTGGCTAGAAGTGATCTTTCTCCTATTGAGGTGATGAAGGATGCTACTGGTTATGCCTAGAAGTGGTGTTGGGGGACTGATGAAGCCCTGTCTTTTGGCTACAAGGGAGTTGATGATGGCTTTTATGTTGACTTCTAATCTTTATCTCCTATGGAGGTGGAGATCTTGAAAAGAAAGTTGATCTCAGTTGTGCTCACTCTCAAGGATAAGGGATGTTGTGGCTATGGTGGATTGGACAAGCTTGGGTTTCTCTCCTATAGAGGTGGAGAGAACAACTAGTTTTTATGGAACACTATTGGAGCCTTGTGCATTTGTGGTGACCTTTCCTATAGAGGTGGAAAAGGTATTTTGTTGGGCTCAGTTACTTATGATGTTGGAGCTTTGTTTCTGATCTATGTTTTGCAAGTTATACTCTTGGGTTTAAGGTCCTTGCCAAAACCTAGTTGTATTGGGTTGTGGATCCCTTCTAAATCCATAGTTTTGGGTTTAAGTTCCATGCCAAAACCTTGGTGTAGTGGGTTGTTGGTCCCATCAAAACCAATGGGTTCAAGATC
This sequence comes from Sequoia sempervirens, assembly GCA_007258455.2. NCBI lineage: Eukaryota > Viridiplantae > Streptophyta > Pinopsida > Cupressales > Cupressaceae > Sequoia > Sequoia sempervirens. The sequence goes on from VDFB02193867.1 coordinate 310,663,297, forward strand.
TATGTTGGGTGTAAGGTCCCTACCAAAACCTTGTTGTAGTGGGTTGTTGGTCCCATCAAAACCAATGAGTTCAAGATTCATGTAAAATCTTGGTTCTTTTATGGGCATCCTGCTGGCTGTTGGCTGACTGCTAGCTTGTTGTGTCCTTGGGTCGTTGTTGGATGTTTTTGACTCTATCTTTTGGGAAACTTGTTCATCTTAGTGTGGGTTTTAGGTCCCCTCAAAACTTTATGGTTTCAGGTCCATTCAAAACTTGTTTTTCCACTAATCAAAAACATGTGATTGTATCATATATATCGAATAATTTGTGGTCTATTTTTTTTAATGTACTTTTCTTGTTGTGTATTTTGTGAAAATTTTTGCTAGACAAACCTTTGTCAGCATCTTAGGGCGTGCTATATAATGGTCAATTAAAATTTTACGAGCAACATTTTGTGAATCATCTGGCTCATTTTTTAGCTATGTGAAATTTTTCAAAATAAGTGTATGGTTTTCAGCAGTTGATGTGTCTATGAATATGCATTTCCTCGAACTATAGTTAAGAGGAAGTTAAAGAACAATGTGTACAACTTGCTAAGTAGACATTTGTTGTAGGTTGAGCAAAGCATTTCCAAGTTTTGTTATCTTTTTAACCGCATCAATGTTATGTTCTTTGTGCTCTGTGTGTATTTTTTTAAATGCATTTGTTATTGAGGCATTGTATTTTTTCATGTATGAGCTACAATACATTGCTGTAGCATTTGCATTTAGAACAAATTGTGCATCTATATTTGCTTGTCATAGATGCAGAATTTTTTTATAAAATGTATTGTTCCAAATGTGAGTTGGGTTCCTTTTCAAAAACATTGTTGGTCTAACCAATGTAGATTGTATGACCAATATGTATTCTTCTTCATTCATTCTTATGTCTACTAAGAAATCCTCAAAAGATGTAGAGCAATCATAATTTGAACATTCTAAAGTGGATCTAATTTTTTCAGCCAAATACATGTTTCTTTTTTTGTTGATGCATGGTTCAAGACTTCTTGTTGTTTTCATTGGTGGTTGTGGAAAACCAAAGTGACATTTTTTGGTCTTGCTGCATTATTTAGTATGGTGATGTATATGTATTTTAGTTATTTGTTCACTTAAAGTTTCAATATTGCAAGGTATGTATCTATCTACAAAATGTTCAATACTAGTTTTAGTATATTTTCCATACATAGGTGCATTTTTAACCCATAGCATGAAATGGTCACGTTCGTTTCCTTGATTTTGGAATTTTGTAACTGAAAAGTAGTCCAATACCTTTCCAAAAAATGTCTCATCTAAACATATTAATTTTTTCATTACATTAATTCTATGTTTATAATAGCAAGTACAAGTGGTTGGATCCTTTTTAATCAAATAGGTAATGTCAACTTCATTAAGCAATTCTTGTTGGTTTTTTGTTGATTTATTTTTGTGTGAGATGTACAATTCTTTCAATGTTTCTTTTAATGGCTCCCAGTTTTGTTCTGCACTAGTGAAAGTTACAAAAAAGTAGGTAGTCCTAACTGTCGTATCATTGCGAAAATGTATGTTTTTAGATGCTCTTGTTTTTTTTCAATGCACACCTTCTACAAAATAGGAAAATTAAACACATTATGAGCTTTCATAATCATACATAAGTTTTAGCTCTGTATTAAATATATAAGGGTTCAAACACTCTACAATGGTTACTTGTGCTCAAATGTCCAAAATAATCACCTATAAACATTTTGTTATGAAATCACATTAAATTGCACCAATGCATATTACCAAATATGAGACCATATACTACACAGTTATTGGGTGAGCTTGTTATGAGTGCTTTATGGATTCATGTTGCTAAAGTTCATGGGATTGAGGATGTAAAGTTATTTGATGACAAAGGAAGCTCTTTTGAAAGAATAGGCACCATAGGAAAGATAGATGTGGCACATCATTGAACACACATAGATAACTAAAACCCAAGAAAACAAAAAACATACTGCTAAAATATTATGTCAAGTTTTTGATGCTGTAAAAAAACCTAGACCAATTGGAGTTGTGGTGTTGTAACTCGTATGAATGTAGGCATCTACATATCAAAAGAGTAAGACTATGATCTATAATTTATTAGAAACATGTTTTAGAAGCTTGCTAAAAAAGCATGTCATGTGCTCATCAAATATATAAATGCCAAATTTGTAGCCCATGAGCCTATTGTAAGCATAGATTTGTATGATAAAAAGAAAATTCCTCACTAATCAGTTTCTAGATTTCATGATTTCTACATTTAGACAAATTAACCTGAAGTGATTTATCTAAGGAACAATCAAAGTTAAACATTTCAAAGCTTAAAGAAGGTCAAGTCACTTAGGAATACTCCACAATTATTCATTGTACAACTTTAATCTCTTATTGTGTAATAGTTTAATATATGGACCAAACCCCTACTTGTGCACCATAAGAAACCAATTGAAATTAACAGGTACTTGTAGAATTAAACACTGGAGATTTGTTTTAAGGAAACTCTTGTATTTTTTGGTACATTTGTCTCAAGAAATTTTCCCTTCATTGAAAACAAAGACTATTTCCACACCACACAACTACTTAACATGAATTCAATTTATTATACCCCATTTTCTTATTGCTAATAACATATCAAGCAGGACTTCATTGGTATAAGCTATCAAAATATCCTCTTTTTCTACCAATACATTAGAATTTAATCTTTGCTATATAATATTGTAATTCAATTCCCTGAGCCCAAACACTTGCTTTGGAAATGAAAGAGTGTTCCCAAAAAAAAATATTTTTCCTGCCCTTGTTGAATTTAATGACCTATCATGTCTTCATTTATTTAGTGTTGAGAGCAATGTTTTGGAGGGTTATGTTATATGACCGAATGATATCCAGGTGTTTGGTGCAACCCAACTATAGCTTTTGATTTTTGTAGTTGAAAGGCTATTTAGGTTTGAAAATTTTCTCAAGTGTAGCATTCCCCTTTGCTATCACAGTTGTGTCTTTTTTCTTGCACTCAAAATAAACTCAACAAAGGTTTTCTTCACTGATTTTTTCTAAAAGAAAATCTCCACATCACATTTGTTTGTCTTAGGCAGAATCATTTGCCATTACATCTATTTTGTTGGAATCCTAAATATGGGCCAACTGGGCCACAAGTTGGAATTTTATTCGTCGCATTGGACTACAATACAATTGTGGTGAGCTAAATATCTTTGTGCTAAATATGAAAAAAATTAATTAATTTTTGTTTTTATGCCACCATTGATTATTGGGGTGGTCCAACATCCATAATTAGAATCTCATCATCCCTTTGAAATTGAAAGAAATAATACTATCATCTTTCATGCTTGGAAGAGTCAAGTGGAGCTTGAAAAACTCTTGGAGACACTATCATTATGAAAATGTGTCCTGTCAAACAAAGATAATTAGGATTTCAGGCCTTTTTGAAGACAAGCTATAGCATTTTCCATTAACAACTATGAATATATTACAGAATTTTATTCAAGTTTCTTGTCTTTGTATGAGATTGATATTGAGTTTAAGATTTAGAGAACATAAGTGATGGTGTATATCCCACTGGCATCATTGGGATAGAGGCTTTTGAGATTATTTTCCCTTGACTACGAGTTGTGAAGCCTTCAAAAAGAATCTATTGTGGTTGTGTCATGGCCAAGCACAAAGACCATACTTTGCATGGACACATTTTCACCTCAGTTAACACTAACACCTTGTTTTCAAGGTCACTTCTCTTCTATGTATTGTTTGAATGGATGTTTCAATAGTTCTTTTTTTTTTTGCATTTTAAGCAACTAGATCTTTCATAAAATTGCAACATTCTCAGACTACAAAAGGAATTTTGGGTCCTGCAGAGAGCGGAAATGTTTGCAAAATTGAATATTACCCAATTAAATTTGAATATTAAATAGGTGATTTCAAAAAACCCATGGGAAAAAATATAGTGTGAATTGTGAAGTGTGAAAGTCGAAAATAAAAATAAATTTATATAATTCTTGAACAACTATTGAACATTTTATTTATAAATGGACCATCTCAAACTTTTTGGAACCAGTTCAAAACATGTGTTCTTATAGATTTCTAAATATTAGCCCCTAATTTTAGAATCTACCACTACTAGTTCTTATTTAGGACCCCTCCCACATCACCATCCTTGGTTTTGCAAGTATTCCCCATGTCCTATTATGAGAATCATTATGGTAAAAGACAACTCAATGAAATTAGGAAAAAAAAATATTATTGACGACTATTGGGAAACCTTTAAACCGATGGAGAAGGAATGGAGTTGTGCTCCCCATTGTTTAGCAATCTTGGTCTCTTTCAAATGATGAAGAACAACTGTGGCAATTAAGGATGAGTCAAGGACCCCTGATAAAATAACTCCAAAAGGAACATCTTTCATAAGCCTCTTAATCACAACCTATAACTAATAAGAGTCATCAATCAGTGTACTTGAATAACAATACAAAAATCCAAACAAAAACCTAAGAAATAAGGCTTTATCATAATTTTGGCATGGAAGGACCTGAAGAAAAAGAACTAAATTCCATAAAATATGAGTGGAGACGAATACCTCTCATGAATAAACCAAAATAAACCATTTTCTCTCACCACTGCACATAGATATTGTAGCTAAAACGTAAATGGTTCCAATTTTCCTGACCACGTTCACTCCAACAAGACATGCCATTTTCATCTACCCTTTCCATCTCTCGCTATTATCACCACTCTGATAATGGAACTGCATAAATTGCTCTTATCGCTCAAAAATTTTCTGCCAATTATATGATAGAAAATTAATTTCGGATGTATGTTTTGTTATATATTTTGCAAGTTTACTTTAACAATATACAAATATTTGTCAAATAAGAAAAAAAATTCAATGGTCATTTGTTAAAAACAAATTTATTATTCACTAGTTAAGAAACAAGCCTTATAGTTCCCTTAGCAGGAACTGATAAGATATAACAACTTCCTATTTGGTGACATAAAATTTTATTGGACAAATTAGCAATCATTCATTTAATGTAGTATTATAATCATAGTAGTGAATTATTATATATTAATATGAATATATATAATAATTATTATATTAATATATATCATTATTGATTATATAATATAAATATTAAATAAATATATTTATAATAAAGTGGGCGGAAGGGCGGGCGTCCCTCCATGGTGGCGGAGGGAGGTAGCATGGGTTGCCATGGTGGTGGATTGTTGGGGTCTTTTGAGCCAAGTTGGTAGACATGTCTGTAGGGTGGAGTTGGCTTGTATTTTCAACAAGTTGGGCGTACGGTGATGGACTGCTTTGGCTCTCATATCAATGCATAGTGATGAGTGATACTAATGGAAATGAGAGCTCCCTTCTTTGTTAAGACAACTTGCACACTGAAAGGGCGTACAATTTGTGGAGGTTGGCGGTGCTTTCGTGGTCCAGGTTTATTTATTACAAGCTTGGCACTTTTTTTGCATTAAGCTTTCTCTGCAAGTGTGTGGTGACTGTGGGTTTTTCTTTATCTCTCTTATCAGATGCAATCTATGTGAGCTTGCGAATGGTGAAGAGCTCAAAATTTATCATCGAGGTTTCGGTGGCAAGCTTTGCTCAGTTTGGGGCCGACACTCCTATCTCTCTGCGGTCATTGGCAAGACAAGCCTCTTTCAGGGAGGTTACTGACCAAAGATTAAAACAAATTTTGCTGAATTATGACCCGTTGGTGCTTGCGGTTGTGAGCATGGTTTTGGGCTCTGGTCATTTGGAGTGCAAGGAGTATGGGAGAGACAATTTGCACGTCTCTTCCCTTTTCCTTGCTTCTCTTCTAGACAATTTGGAGTCGAAGGTTGAAGCAAAAATATTATTGGTTAAATTGTTTAGAGCAGACTTGGTGGAAGGTGTGCACGAGGTTCTTTGTGTGGTGATCGAAGGAAGGGGATGTTTGAGGCCTTGCGACATGGAAAGGGTGAGCTCGGAGGAGACGAGATATTTCCTTTCCTCTTGGATTTGTAGGGACCGGGTTTGATGGGGCATCGGTCGATTGTGGTGGTTGTTGTGGTTTTTCTTAAGAAGTTCTTCGAGCTAATGGCGGTTGACAGTGTGGAGTGGAAAGCAGAATTCAAAGATTTTGCAAAGTTGATTTTTTTTTTGTAAGTTGGGTGGTGGCTCGTTTTTTGGTTCGTAGGTGTTAGTTTTGGTTTGTCTAGGTTTTTGGAAGCCAAGGTTGCATTAATGCCATTAAAATGGCTTGGTTTTCATAATTTTGGTTGGGCTCTCAGTGGTTAGGTTAGCGATTTTGGTTGGTTTTTGTTGATGTTTTTGGGGGCTAGATGTTTAATGTGTTTATAGCTCACCTTCTTACCTGCATGACAGATGTTTATTTTCCTGTTTATAAATTATCAATAAAATACTAATTTTATGTATCAAAAAAATATATATTTATAATAAAATATTATATTAGAGTTTAATCAATATAATATATAATAATAATAATAATAATAATAATAATATAATTATAAAATGATATATATTATAAAAATATATTATATTATTTATATATTCTATTGTAATATATTATTATATAGTAATTCTAGAAGTCGCCTAACCATGTTCTAAAGAAATTATTATTTTCTATTAAGTTCTTCACGCAAAGGTAAGCTAATATAATTTTTAACTTGGCTATGCCTAGAATGGTTACAAAGAATTTTAGCTAGCAGTTCAGTCCAAAAATTTCAAAACGGTCCTCCACGACATACACAACAATGGCAGACTTGAGTTCTTGGCTAAGCTAAATTTTTAGGGAAACGCAACATTGTGCAAGGTGGTGAGTGGAGGATATGCAGAGATAGTGTCACAAGGATTTAGTATTACTTAGAGTAATCTGAGTTTTCATATGTAAATAAGGTAAAATGCATTTCTTAAAAATAAGCAAAATAATAGTTATTTTTCTAAAAAATAAGTAAAATAGTCAACCATCTATTGTAGTAGAAATAGTTTCAAGTTAAAGTAAAAATTTCCCTTTTAAACTTTATTGTAAATGTTAAAGACTTAAATACATGATTGAAACCTTCTTTTGTATTGGAATAAACAAATAATGTACTTGCTTAACTTACACAAATATATATATATAATAATAATCTTTTCTTAAAAACTCTTCAAAACTTCCGTTTTAAATTTAAATATTGGTTTATAAATATGAAAAAGAAGGATATTTAAAATAGATTATTTTGTCATATGAGTCTATCAAATATATATATGAAATATATATATGTATTATATGTTTAATGAATATATATTACTTTAAATTATATATAAATATATTCATTACATATATCAAGTATATAATATATTTAAATATATTTAAATATATAATATAATTGAATATTTTATACATATAAATATGTACTTCACATTTTCTATACATATTATATATATGATGGATTATATATTGTACATTAAATATTTATACTTATTATTATGAGATGAATAAATGATATTAAAATAATAGTTCAATTTTTTTTAAAAACATATGTGAATGAGGGAAGCGGCAGGGAATTATACCCCATCGTCGACCCCTCACTTGGGAGCTCAACTCCCCATTGGAGGCTTGACTCTCATGGGGGTCGTGACTCCCATGGGGAGAGGCGTTGCCCCTAGAACTGATCATATTTTCATTTTTTCCATACCAACAAGTATTATTTTTTTCTAATCCGCGGAGATATTTGTCATAGAGCATAAGTGAGGTCTTCGTGATAAAGCATTAACCACAACATTATTCTTTCTCTTCATGTACTCAATATTAAAAACATAGGCTTGCAATTGTCTAATCCACTTCTACTTTGTATCTTTTAGATCATTTTGGTTCAAGAAGAATCTTAGACTATTATGGTTGGTCTTAATAAATCTTTCACAAACTACTATTGTCTAAAAGTAGCTAATAAATGCATAATAGCTAGCATTTATTTGTCATGTTTATAGAATAATTTCTTTCCATTTTCTTAAGCTTGAGACTCTCGAAAGCTCTTTGGGCCTCCTCATTTCATGAAAAAATACCCTTCTTAGTCAAGTTTGTCAATGGGGCAATTAGCCTTGAAAATCTTTCGATGAACCTTCTATAATAATTGCAATCTTTTAAATCCCCTTAAATGACATGTTAAGTATTTGGTTGAGTCCAATCTATTATTGTCCTAAAAAGAATCATCCACACCAACTCCTTGCACATTGATCTTATGCCCCAAATAAAAAAATCAATCATTCCAAATTCACATTTGGATGTCTTAACAAATAGTGATTGTTTCTCAAGTATCCTCAATACTTCGTCAATATTCCTTAAGTGATCTTCCCAAGTTTTATTATAAATATGTGGTTTTTGTATGATTGGAAATTAATTAGTCCAAATGGTAAGGCAAGAAATTCAAAATGTCCAAAATGACACCTAAAAGAAGTTTTGTGAACATCCTCTCTCATTATTATTTGGTAACTTATCTGGAATGTAAATCAATCTTAGAGAAATATATTGCACCATGGAGTTCATCAATTAATTCATCAACCCTAGGGATGGGTATCGATTCTTTATATTTTTTTATTAGATGCCCTATAATTTATTTGGTGGCATTCGGAACATAAATTGATTTTAGAGAAGTATATTGCACCATCTTTCTTTTTTACCAATACTATAGAAGAAGCAAAAGGTCTAGAGCTATGTTGTATATGCCCCATCTCAAGTAATTCCTTAATTGTCTTTTCAATTTCTTCCTTATCTCTTTGGGTGGCGGTAAGGTGTGGTAATGACTTGTTTTGTTCCCTCTTCTAGTTCAATGGTGTGCTCAAAACCCTCTTAGGAGGTGATCCTAGTGAAATATTGTTGAAGACCCCCTTATGTTTGCATATGTGGTTCATGTAGGATTGGAATGTGGTTGGAGCATTATTTAGCCCAAATGGTAAGACTAGAAATTCAAAATATTCAAAATGACTCCTAAAAGTAGTTTTGTGAGCATTCTCTCTCCTCATTCTTATTTGGTGGTATCTGAAATGTAAATCAATCTTAGAGAAGTATATTACACCATGGAGTTCATCAATTAAATTAGCAACCCTAGGGATGGAGTATCGGTTATTTCTAGTTTTTTATTAATTGTCCTATAATCCACACACATCCTCATAGTACCATTCTTCGTTTTTACCAATACTATGGAAGAAGGAAAAGGGTTAGAGCTAGGTTGTATATGTCCCATTTCAAGTAATTTATTTTCAGGTGGAAATAAAGTGAGGTAATGATGCAGGAGCATCCATGGTGTAGGGGCAATCTTGCAACACCCAAAAAAAATTGTTTCTCCTTATTTTATTTAGTTATTTTGAGCTTTATGATGACACTTAAGTGGTGTAAGACAATCAAAAATCTAAAAATGTAAAAAAAAATCACTTACTATTAGATCATCCCCATAAAACAAGTTGATTTCTCATGATTAGGAGTTTAGCATTTAAGATTAAGTAGGTTCAAGGATTAGATTCATCTTCTTGCATGTATAAGTTGTAACTCCATTTATTACTCATTGTACCTAAAGGTGGCATGGTGTTAAAGAGTATCAAAAGGTTTTAAATGATAGTAGAAATGAGTGGTAATGTCAACCAATGCTTAGGCATTCCTCGATTGAGGTCATGTCTTGTGCCTTTGTGCTTTGGAAAAGAACTTTTGGCTCATAAGGGTAGTGGTGAAGATTAGCTTCATTGAGGGAGTGTCTCTTAAATTCTAGTTAAAATGGCATTCAATTGTTCTTCTAAAGGCTTTATTAGAGTGGTGAAGGAAATTTTAAGGTCCAATAAACTATGTGACAATGATAGTCTAGGAAACCATTATGGAAGACATTGAAAGGTGTGGTGGATGCAAAGGTCAATGAGAACTCGGTAGCTTTGCTTCTTCAACCTAACTCTAAATTTTGAGGAACTTGAGGACTTGAAATAGCCCTCTACTATAGTAGTGTGACATAAGAAATTATTCAATAGATTTAAGGGTATTGATATGCAACTAAAGCATTTTAGGGTTTTAGTGTTGAACATATTCATAACTTCAATGCTTCCTACAAAGACCCCAACGTGGGATGAAAAATGTGGTGGTTTCACATCATAAAAGAATGTTAGAAATGGTTAGTGACTATACTATACCTATTTCAGAAGATGATAAAATCATTCATGCTTTACAATTTGCATAGATGATCAAAGGCATCAAATTTCAAGAGTTGGAGAATTACTATCATATCAATTGTAGTTGTCGATTGACTACTGTAGATCTAAACAGAAAGGTGTTCCCATATTTGGGAAAACCTTAGGAACTGCACTGCCAAACATTTTACAAGAGACTCAATCTTGCAATGTTGTATATTGTGAGATAAATGAAACTGACACGTGATTTCTCTCTCAAAACAGTTTTTTCAATTTTCTATCTTAGATCAACCATAGCACAATCACACATAACACAAACTAAGCTCTAATATGAGAGAAAAAAAAACTATTAGGATTATAAATTGATAGTCTAATCAAGATCACACTTGACCTCAGTATTAGAAAAAGAAAACAAGAAATATACATCTTTAGATAGAAACCAATTTGCTATTTGACATATCTCGAAATCACTTCAACATTGTCCCTAAACTAACTTGCCTCCAACATATTCCACCCAAAATGCTTCAGCCCCCCAGATAATCTTACTCAAAGTCAAGTCAAAGATGTAACATCCCTAGTTGTCAAGTCTCAATAGAAACAAAAATAGATACAGCTTGCACCAAAATTTTCCCTGATAATATATGGGTAGATAGTTTTGATAGTCATGTAACATGGCCGTTGAATTGATTAATAAATATCTCCACAAATGGGTTATTAAAAATTAGAGAGCCATGAAGACAGACACTCAAGCCTCACAAGACCCCACTGCTTTTCTTTAGAAAGTTGTGGAAGTATGAGGCTAAGCGGTTTCAGTTAATGGTACAAATTCAAGAAGAAATGTTGGAAAACCAAAGTCTAGTTGTTACTTGTTTATGATTTACCATTTTGTTTCAAAGATTGGTGATTTGGAGACAAACGAGAGTTGTTGGCAGTGGCTTTTACACACCCATTCCTTGAAGACATTTCATTTCCATTAGAAATGTGTGATAACTGACGACTAGGGCATTGTGACTGTAATGCTTGATAATTGAAGGATGAGCTTGCAATATCCTTCAACTTTAACAATGGTGTGAGAGCTTCAACAACATCGTCCATTGAAGGCCTGGCTTTAGAGTCCCGACTTATGCAATAGTGAGCTAATTGTGCGGTCTTTTGGGCAATAGTGACCACTCAAACGAGGATCTACAAGACGGTACCGAGCCCATTCCACCAGATTCTGTTCCCCACTTGGCCTATTTTTATCCATAGATCTTCAACCAGTAAGCATTGGAAGGAGAACAACACTGAAGCCATGGACATCACTCCTTGATGTCAAATGTCCTGAAAATACAGAACCAAATTTCCGAATCCGAACCTGAACCAATACCAGAACTGACAATTTAGACGATTATAATAACCAGAAGAACAGTCTATATACAACATTAATTTATAATCAAAGACCAAATCCATAACCATCTACAATGCATTGATTTATACAAGTAAATGACAGTTAATATTTACTACAATAGGAAGCTTAACAGCTCAAGGAATATTACAAGAATCTTAGTGCTTAGCTGGTATCCTACCTTTTTACCACTCAACTATCTACAAAACTATCCTCACCTTTTTATTAAATTAATATTTAGATTATTTGTTAATGGTCAATAGTGTAATTTATTAGTTTAGTTTATTTCCTTTCTTTTGTTCTATTTTGTTTCTTTTTAGAAACTTTTGATATTATGTAATTTTAGAAACTTCTTGTAAATTATCTATAAAGAGATTTCATCTCTTTCATTTTAATATAACTCAAATTTACCATTTACATGGTATCAAAGGAGGGAAAAAAAAATCGTGGATCATTTTTTAGGAAAAGTTTTGAGGGTTTCAAGAAATCGTGTGGCTCTTTCTGGTGATTTTTTTTCCCTATATTTTTTCGTCTCATAAAATCTTTTTTTTTTTCATTGGGCATCTTTTTCCTTAGACCATCGTGTTTCTTTTGGTCGCGATTTTTCATTTTTTTCTAGGTTATTTTCACGTGCTTTGCTATGAGTGTGCGATGTCAAAAGATCATATTTTTCTAATCATAGGGTTTTGAGATAAAATTGTGGCTTCTTTTCACACCCTTGTTTCTTCTTTCCACGGCCATTTTTGAATCACAATTTTCTAAGAAGTTCATCATTTCCTATATGCGATTTTAACATCGTGATTTTTTGTTCTTGCAAATCATGATTTCTGCACAAAGTGGGTGTTGTGACCTGCAATCTCTGTAGTGTTTTTATCCATGGTTTTCTGCATTATTTTAGTGCTATGGTTTTTGCCTTTTATGTTCTATTTTCCCACAACCTGTGATTTTCTCTAATTTTGTCTGGTGCGACCTGCAATCAAGGGTTTTTGGCATGATTTTTGAACAATCGTGTTGGTTGCTTATGGGTTTTCTAAAGTCTTTTGGGTGTTTTTCATTGAAACTCATGGAGTTCCCTTTGATTTTTTCCTCATATCTTCGGGTTCAAGAGACCTTGGGATTTGAGTCTTCCTTTTTTGACAGATTTATACTTTTGTGGGGTTTTGTGCCTCTTATCTGTCAAGCTCTGTACAAGTTTACGACAAATGGCCTCTTTGTCTCACATTGAATGTTGGAGGGTATTCAAAAATTCAATGACCGCAACTACAACACCTAGAAGCAGCATATGATGACAATCTTTGAATATCGATGCCTTGACTAGATTATTTTGGGCAACTAGACACAACCTACAACGGTAGATAAAGATCAAGAAAAGTTTGATGAGACAAATTGGGAAGCCGTGATGCTTGTTAAACTATCTATCACTAATGACCAACTACCTCAGGTACCGTCTAGAAAATCAACTAAAGAAATTTTGGATCTTCTGAAAGATCTTCATAAAACATCTGACAAGAGTCGTGCATTCTTTCTGAAAAACATGTTGTTTTCCATCATGATGGATGGGAAGACAAATCTATAAGTGCACCTAACAAAAATCAAGGACATACGTGATCAGCTAGAGGTTATTGGTCAGAAAATGGAGGAAGATATGGTAGTCATCACTCTGAAGAGTTTGCAAAAATATTATGAACACTTTATTGACACTTAACATTACCTCAGCTAATGTTGAAGATTTTAGATCTTTGCACCATACTTCTATAGCAGGATCATTGGAAACAATCGTTCAGTAGCGGTGCTAGCTAATCCTCTACAGAGAAAGCATTTCCTGCCAAGATATTTTAGAAGAATAAGGGCAAGAATTATCCCTCTCAGTAGACGAATCAAGTGCAATCTCAAGATTCTTCCAAGAAGAAGAATGTTCAATGTAACTATTGCCACAAGTATGGTCACATGAAAAAAGATTTTTGGAAACACTTGTCTTATGAACAAAATAAGAAAGGAGAGTCAAAACCTAAAGCCCATGTTGCAAAGCACACTAAGTAGGAGTCTATGCCTTAATGGCCAAGAGTCCAACAGATCCCATTAAATCCTCTACCTCGTATATTGATTTAGGTGCATCTTGACACTTCACTCATTGTCAGGATTGGTTCATTGAGTACACACCATTCAAAGATTTTGTTATCTTTGGAGGATGCAACGATTATATTGTTGTTGGAAAGGGCAGCATGCAAATTCATTTTGGAGGGAGAAATTTAATATTTCTTGATGTATACTTTGTACCGAGCATGGAGCTGAATTTACTTTTAGTTAGTTAGATCATGGCTCACTGTCTTTAGCTAGATATTGTTTTTAGCATGCATACAAGCAACATTGTTGATAGAGAGACTCACACTACAGTTGTTCAGGGACTTGAGGATCATGGTCTATATATACTTGTTGATTATGGTGATTCTCAAGAGCATGCTATGGAAGCTAGGAGTACTTCCATCAACAGCCTTTGGCATCAACATTATGGGAACCTGAATATGCAATATCTCTCTCAGCTATCTCAAGATGATCTGGTTGGTGGTTTACTTACAATTCAAACTCAATCATGGAGTATGTGAATTTTGTTAGGTTGGAAAGCAACATCAAACTCCATTCTCAGATGGTGACTCATGGAGAGATTCCAAGGTATTACGATTGGTTTGCACTGATTTATGTGGCCCAATGAACATTCCTTCAGTTACTGGTTGCAGGTATTTTTTGTTATTTGTTGATGATTTTAGTAGAAGAATGTGGGTGTATTTTCTTAAAAACAAATAAGAGGTGTTTGGTATATTTCAATAGTTTAAGGTCTTAGTTGAGAAAGAGTTAGGCTTTCCTATAGTCACTCTCAGGTCTGATAATGGGGGGAGTATTTTTCTAACTTCTCTAGTTTTTGTGTTGCACATGGCATTAAGTGCCAACTTACCACACACTACACCCTCAGTAGAATGGTGTCATTTTTTGTCACAATCTCACCATTACTGGAGAATAGAAATGTTCCTAGGAAATACTGGACTCAAGTAGTTTACACTACAGTCTATCTTCTGAACCAGTCTCCTACTCATGCCATTAAGAAGATGACTCTTGAATCTAAGCTTGTTCTAGATGCAAGCCTAAGATCAGCCACCTAAAAGTTTTTGGCTCTACTACTCATGTGTGGATTCTAGAGCTGGAAACTCATGTTCACTAGTTACAATGAGAATCATAAGGCATATAGGTTGATTGATATAGATACAGATCATCTCATCTTCAATCGTGATGTTGTGGTTGATGAAACTGTTGGGCCCTTCTATCAGTCTTCTTCTTCTATGATCCCTAAGGATCGGTCTATGCATGCTTCTAATTTGGGTGTTTGTCTTCCCCTAGCTCCACTGGATGGGAGGTATTATGCAGTTGTGTAGGCATCTCAACAAAATATTCCCCCACTTGCCCCTCCTCAAGAAAATCTGGATCCTAATCCAGCTGATGTTGTTGCATCCACTCCTGGTGATGTCAAGTTCCCCCTGTTTCAGATATTGGTACTTCTACTTTCCAGCCTAAATGGTATGCTAAAACCATAAGTGATCTTCATGATGATGAATTGATTGAGGGTAGATCTGCTCAAAAAAGGAGAAAGCAACATAATACTGTTAATTTTTCTCTTATGGCCAATCTTCATAGCATCTTTGAGCCTCAAACATATTCAAAGGTTGAAGGCATACCTGAGTGGGAACAGGTTATGGAAGCTTAACATAATATCCTTCTAAAGAATAGTACTTGGGTCCTCTCTAATCTTCCACCTAGGAAGAAGCCCATTGGATACAAATGGGTGTATAAAGTTAAGTACAAGGCTGGAAAAACTCTTGATAAGTATAAGGCTTGGTTAATAGCCAAAGGGTTCTCATAGATAGAGAGCATTGATTATGCAGAGACTTTTTCTCCTACAACCAAAATGAGTACTATTGGGCTTGTCCTCGCTATTGCAGCTCAATTCAGATGAAAAATTCATCAAATGGATGTCAAGAGTGCATTCCTCAATGGTGATCTACAAGAAGTTTATATGATGCAACCTCTTGGTTTCAAGGTTGCTGGTAAAGAACGCCAGGTATGCATACTAGTGAAAGCACTCTATGGTCTTAAACAGGCTCCACAGGCTTGGTACATGAAAATTGATAAGTACCTTGTTGATCATGGTTTTCAACAAAGCCCTTTTGACTCTAATTTGTATGTCAAATAGTTTGGTGATGATATTCTTTTGCTTGTTGTCTATATTGATGGCCTGATCATTATCGATAGCTCAAAACATCTAATTAAGCAGATCAAACACAATCCCAATCAATCATTTGACACATGTGATAGATTTGGGACTTCTCCATTATTATCTCAATGATGAGGTTTGGTAGACAATTGATATCATCTTTATTTCTCATTCCAAGTATGCTCATAGTCTACTTGATAAGTTTAGAATGAATGATAGCAAACTTGCATCTACACCTATGGAGAAAGGGCTAAAACTATCAACAAAGTCATATTCACCTATGCAAAATGAATCAACATTCAAGCAACTAGTAGACAACTTCATCTACCATCAATTTTTTTGTGAGCTACATCTCTCACTACATGACAACTCCTAAAGTTGAACATTGGGTCGCAGTGAAGCGTGTGTTGCGATATGTGAAAGGCACTTTCGACTTTGGAATTCTATATGGAAGGTGCAAAGATCCTAAGCTGATTGGCTATACAAACATAGATTTGGAAAGATTTGTTGATGAAATGAAGTCTACTTCTAGGTATGTATTCAATTTGGGTACAGGTGCAGTTACATGTACTTGCAAGAAGCAACAGTAAGTGGCTCTTTCCTCGACTGAAGCTGAATATCAAGGAACTGTTAAAGCAACTTGTGAGGTAGTTTGGCTTCTAAGGGTGTGTTGTGACCTTTTCACACATCGCCCCATTCTAATGGGGACCCCCTAATTTTTGGTTCATTTGGGTCTTTTGGCTTTAATTTTGCAGCTATCTCTCTTTGTTTCATCTATCTTTCTGATGATGTACCTATCTTTTGACCTAGTTTGGAATTTTGACTAAGTCTGAAATGCGGTTTGACAGATTAGGGTTTGCATTCTTTGGGCTAATTTGAGGTCAAATTGAGTGAGTGAATTTAAATATGAGCTTGGCACTGCAATTGGAAGGCTTCCA
Source organism: Sequoia sempervirens (assembly GCA_007258455.2). Classification (NCBI taxonomy): domain Eukaryota; kingdom Viridiplantae; phylum Streptophyta; class Pinopsida; order Cupressales; family Cupressaceae; genus Sequoia; species Sequoia sempervirens. Next base: position 310,680,057 of record VDFB02193867.1, read on the forward strand.
GCAAGTTCCCATCAAATTTTCATTGAATTTTGACAATTTACTATTTTTAGTAAGTACTCAATTTGGGACCTTTTTCCTGAGACTTTTGAAATTTTGACTGCTACACCATGTTCAAAACACTTTGAGCTGCTTGCCTGCAAAATTTGAGCGAATTCTGACAACTTGCTATTTTAGCAAGTCCTGCCTTTGGTAGCTTTTTTTAGGGTTTGCATGTGTGCTTTCCCAATTCATGTTTGGAGAATCTTTTTGGGTTTTTCAAGACCTGCGCGATGATATGACATGCAAGCCAAGATGATGACTTTCAATAGTTCTAACTCCAGGAGCAATTTTTAGGTTTGCATGTATGATTTTTTGGTGCATGTCAGGATATTCTTTCTGGGTTTTTCGAGAGCTTCACAATGATGTGACATGCAAGCCAAGTTGATCACTTTTCAAGAACTTAATATTTTTAGCAAGTGCTCGCATGCAGACCAATTTTCTAGGTTTTTTTGGGTTTTTTGAGATCTCTCGGGCAATGTGACATGCAAACACATCTAGCAGGTGGTTGGTCACTTTTTCAGGCATTTACTATTTTTTAGCAAGTTCACTCCCCCTCTGTTCGTCACTTTTTCATGAACACAGCAACATGCAATGAGAACAGAGTCAAATAGAAGTCATCTAAGGCACATGCAAGTTAGATTAGGGTTTCCAGCTTCGGGACTCAAAATGAGGGGTAAAACTCTAGAATCTTTGAAAACTGATGTATCCCATTGTGATCAACATCCTTCAAGCAATCTACTGGTGAAATTTGAGTGAAATCAGCACACTTACCATTTATAGTAAGTCACTTCTGAAACAGGGCTAAAAATAGCATGTCAGCAAGAGGCACCAATGTGAATAGGTCAAATAGGTCATGAGGATCCCATGGAGCAAATTTCAAGTCAATCGGGGTTGCAGAAGTATGAAAATTAGAAAATTTACTAAAAATAGTAAGCATGGCAAGCAAGGTATGAAGGCCTACAGAAATTTCTAAGTCTGTGATGAAACTGGTAGGCCCCCCTCCCAAATGCGCTCAACCTAGTAGGTGATGAAGAGAAATGCCTAAGTGATGGAAAATTCCTTCACAACCCCTCATATTCGCCCTTGATGGAGGAGACTAGAGAAAAGATTCTAAAGTACAAAAAAATTTCCTGACACCCCCTAAAATATGCCCAAACTTGTAGAAGAGACATGAAAATTTCTCTAAGTGTCAGGAGCTAGTAGTGGACCCTCCAAAATGCACCCATGATGAGGCAAGGTGATGAAATTTACCTAAGTGTTGAAGAATGGTAGGAGAAGGGGTCAAATGCATCCAACATGACATGGAGATGGAGAAAACTTTCTAAGGAAAAGAAAATTCCTTGACCCCACCTTGAATGCGCCCAAGTCTAGCAGATGGCATAAATTTTGTCTGAGGCATGAAAATTGGAAGCCACCTCATGGAAATGCGCCCTAGCAAGGAGTTGACTTGGAAAAAGTTTCTAAGTCATGAGAAATTCATCCACCACCTAGAAAATGAGCCCAAGTCAAGAAGGAAGCTTAGAAATTTTTCTAAGGCATGGATAAACTGGTAGGAGAGGGGGTCAAATGCGCCCACACTTCATGAAGGTAGATAAAAAGTTTCTAAGGAACAAAGTGGAAGCTCACCCCTCTATATGCGCCCATCTAGGAATATGGACATGAAATTTTTCTAAGTGGTGATAAACTGGAAGCACAAGACCGCAAATCCACCCCAAGGAAAGCAAGAGGTTAAAGAAAAAGAATTGTAAGTCAAAATGGAGGTGAAAGACCTCATATGCACCCAAATTGATAATAGATGCAAGAAAAAATTTCTAAGTCAAGAGAAATGGCAAGACCACCCTCTAAATGCGCCCTAGCAGTGGAGATGGCTTGAAAAACTTTCTAAGTGTTGGAAAGTGGAAGTTGACCCCATGAAATGCACCCAACTTGAGGGAGTTAGGTGGAAAAGTTTTTAAGTATTGAAAATGGAAGCTCACTACCTCAAATGTGCCCAAGTTGTAAGGGGACCTAAGAAATTTTCTAAGTGTTTCAAAGTGGAAGATCCCCCATCAAAATGTGCCCTACTTATGATGGTGAGTAGAAAAATGACTAAGGCATGTAAAGTGGAAACACATGGCTCCAAATGTGCCAAAGGGAAAAGACATAGGTGAAGAAAGTTTCTAAGTGTTGAAACATGGCTATACACCCCATGAAATGTGCCCTCATGGAGAAGTTGTTTGAAAATATTTTCTAAGGCAAAGATGACATGGGAGATGGCCTTATCAAGTACGCCCAAGTTAGGGAGGTGATTAGAAAATTTTCCAAGACATTGAAGTGGAATTAGACACCTCCAAATATGCCGAAGTTGAAAAGGGTGGCATGGATTTTAGTCTAAGTATTGGCAACTAGTAGTACAGACCCTCAAATGTGCCCTAGGTAGGTGAGGAGCATGGAAATTTATCTAAGTGCTTTTAAACTACCTGACCTCCCCTCCAAATACGCCCAAGTCATAGAGGAAGCTTCAAAATTTGTCTAAGTCAAGAAAATTCCTCCACCATCCCTCAAATGCACCTAGCTTAGGAGGATGACTTGAAAGTTTTCCAAAGGTGTTGCAAATGACAAAGGACCTCCTTGAATGCGCCCATGTTGAGTGAGGTGACATCAATTTTTTTTTTCTAAGTATAAAAAATGGAAGCACAAGACCCCATATGCACCCATCAAGGGTAATGACTTAGAAATTTTTCTAGGTGTTTGGAATAGAAGTGTACAGGCCTAAATGCGCCCTCATAGAGAAATTGTTTGAAAATATTTTCTAAGTGTTTGAAAATGACATGGGAGGACCCTAAATGCACCCATCAAGGAGTGAGATGAAGAATTTATTCTAGGGCACAAAAAAAATTTCCTCACACCCCTCCAAATGTGCCCTAGGTGAACAAAGTAGATGAAAATTTGTCTAAGGGAGAAAAATGGAAAAAGACCCTTTCATTTGCACCTAGGAAAAAGTAGAGAGGTGAGGAAAAAATTGTCTAAGTCATAGAAAATGGTAAGAGACCCATCAAGATGTGCCTAAGGTAGTGTGAAGACATGGAACATTTTCCAAGGCATTCAACTCTAGGCTCAAGGTGGTAAATGTGCCCTAGGAGGAAAAAAATGGGTAAAATTCTTCTAAGGCATAGAAAAAGAAGGCGGAAGGGGTAAAGTACACCTGAGCTCAAGATGGGTTGAATTTTTTCTAAGTCATGGAAATAAAAGAGGACACCCTCAAGAAGAAGTGAAACTCAAAACATCAGGGCCCTGAGAGAAGATGAAGATATGATGAAAATGAAGCAACAAGATGAAAATGCACCCTTGAAGTAAGATCTCTTAAATACGCCCTTGAGGAAGATGAAATTTGTCTAAGGCATTGAAATATGGAGCATAGATGTTAAATACGCCCATGGTAAAAGTTATGAAGAAGACAAAATTTGCTGGAGGAAAATGATGAGCCCTATCAAATCCAAAGATCGATCAGACTGTGGGAATCTGAACACAGAGATTAGGTAAGTAAAGTGAATTTATTTAATAAGTGTTTTGATGCTCTTCTCTTTATTTGTTTTGTAGGATAAATGCTGAGACCAAAGAGTGATGACTTGAGGTGATGGAACAAATACTCCAAGACAACATTGCAACCTTGGAAGGAGAAAAGTTACATGTTTCAAGCTCCTCCATGATGTCTCAGTTGCACCCAAATCATAAAGGGAGATGTTGGAAGAAACAACTAAGTGTTGGAATTTCTCCTCAAAGACCCAATATGCACCCAACTCAAGGAGGCAAGTGGCAAGGAAGAAATGGTCAAGTCCAAGACAAGAAAATCCTCCAAGATCAGGATGGAGAAATAATAAAGGCCTAGGCATTAGAAATTTAAAGGATGGTAGCTAAGAGGAAAATCATCATCGAGCAAGAGAAAGAAGTTGCAGTCTTGGAGTTTGAGAATGAGGTTGTTCCTGCCGTATTAGTTCAGGAAGTCAAAGTTGTGTTGATCAGATTGATCGAGTTTGTGGTCAGGGCGAAGAATAGTGGGAACACGTTTTTGGATGAGAATCTTCTAGAAGGATAGTGGGCATTAATTGCTCATAATAGTCAAAGGAAGAAAGTGGGAATCTTTGCTCGTTTATTACCCCCTCTTTTTGGTGGTAGTTTTTAGGGTTAGGGCTAATGTGGCTCGATCTGAGCCCTTCATTGTAATTGAATCTGAGTCATCCATTGGAATGGGCCAACTATAAAGGGGGCATCCCCCCTCATTTTTAAATTATTAGATGAGATTAGGAAGATAGAGAGACAACTTAGAGATAGCATAGCATAGATTGGTAGCTTAGATTGAAAAGGAAGGAAAGTTTTCCATTTGAATGCTTTGTAAGAAGTTGTTGTGAACACTCTCATAATAAAAAGAATTATTATTGCTTGATGGTTCCATCTTTTGTTGTGGGTATCTAATGAGGCTTCTTCGTCCTTCGAATTCACTTAGAATAGTAAAGTAGATTAGAGTAAAGTAGATTTTTATTCATGCAAGTAGATGGAAGTTGTGGAATGTGGTGTTTAATTTGAACAAATTCCACTTATCCATACCACCAGTGGGCTCGCTAATGGTGGGTTTTCCTTGTGTGGTCAACTAGATCATTGTGGACTTAACTTCAATTATGATTTGCATGCTGATATGCATCATTGTGATGGTGTCTTCATGTTGAATTGTGATTTGAATATCTCTAGTTAGTCCTTTGAAGATTGCACCAGTTTTGTGGAAGCTGTCCGAAGCGAGGCATAGCAAAACTTGGTTGAAGTTTGCGAAAGTTGATCTCCACATCCCACATTTAGATTAGTTTGTATCTTTCTAATCCCTACAACCATTTAAACTCAATACTTTTTGGTTAGTATAGGAAAACTCGTGCTTCATTGATAAATCTTTCAAACTTTGAAAATCCCTTTCTCTATTGTCGAACAATTACGTAAGTCCCCTTGAAATACCAGCAAATCACATCGAGCCAACTGAGACTATCCACTGCATAAAGGAACCTTGTAGTTAAACGCATGATCTTTCTTGCAATCTTAGCATGCTGGATACTTTGATCAAGAGATGATAGAGTGACCATTGGTAACTTTATTCTATGTTGGTGTGGTCATAAAACACCCGTCAACAGGGTGCTTTCTGACATGTAAATGTCTCAAGTAGGGACTTCCCCCTATTACTATGACAATCAAGGGGTGTTGAAACTCACCAAAAATCTAGTCTTCTATGAAAGGACCAATCATGTTAAACTTCATTGGCATTTCATCTGTCAGCTTGTCGAAGATGGATCAATGGTGTTGTAGTATGTTCCAACTGAGGATCATATTGCAAATATTCTCACCAATTCTCTAAGCCCATATAAGTTTATAAAACTTAGGGGGCATCTTGGTGTAGTTGATAGATTGACCATTAAGGAAGGGTATTAAATTAATATTTCTAGATTATTTGTGAATAGTCAATAGTGTAATTTATTACTTTAGTTTATTTCCTTTTGTTCTACTTTATTTCTTTTTAGAAACTTTCAACATTCTGTAATTTTAGAAAATCCTTGTAAATTATCTATAAAGAGATTTCATCTCTTTGATTTGAATATAACTAGAATTTACCATTTACACTTTTTACCACTCAACTATCTACAAAACAAGGGTAGATTTCTTAAGTTGGCCCCAACTAGTCGTCTATCACCAACTTGATAGCCCTAAATTTTGATTTGGTGTGGGGACTCAGCAAACAAAAAAATACATAAATAAACCAAATAAACTTATATAATACATGAGAGGCATAATATTATTTTGTATTTGTTTCTATAAAGCCAAAAATAGTGGAATTTTTATGTGACAAGATTGATGCTTTAGATTCATGATTATGGACACTTCTATAGCATGGGCTACCAATTATGGATATTCTTCTTTTGATATGGGTGAATCTCTTATGGAATAGCTTCTTGTGGCTTACGCTTGATTTCTTATTGACCTAGATAGCTTTGGGATTCGATGAATGTAATAATGCATTTTGATGAACGTGATAAGGTGATGCATTGGCTATCTTTTTATAATTCTTCATTGATTCTTCAATCTTGGATTACTTGATCCATTCAATGCAGCTTGAGGGTGGATGATGGTATAGCAATCCACTGTTGAGGTTTGGGGGAATTTCTACTAAAATATTTGATATTAATGCACTTCAACTTTTGTTCATGAAGGATAGAATCTTATGTATACTCACTTCATAGTTCTTGTTTCCAGGTGAGGGCTTGTTTATCCACACCTAGAAATTTATGTATTTTGGCTCTTGCTTCTACAAAATGGAGGTATTATCCACAACTAATCCATATAGGCTTCCATATTCTAATGTGATGAGGAATTCTACTCAATATAGATCTTTGAGTACAACTATATTACATCCTTTGGATCTGTGCATGTTATTGAGTGAAGATGGGTTGATGCTAAGACATGGAGCAACTTATGTTCATATTAGAGGAAATAAAACAAATCAAAATGTGTTTCCTTCAGAATAAGGCCTCTCATTCCTTTTCATTGATAATTTGTATGGTTACATTTGATGAATTGATGAACTTGAACTTGTATGTGGAGCATGTCATGGGTGTATCATTATGACTGCTTGAGCATACTACTTCCATTAATTATAGTGATTCACGATCCTGCATTAATTTGGAGACTATTAATTTAGAAACCTGAATCTTTGTTGAAGATGGATATCTTCTATAATTCTTCAGCATGGATATTTTTTGGGTGATTTTGAGTGTAATATTAACCATTCAACATATGACACTTTTATGGTTGTTTATCTTTTGGCAGGGATGAGCAATAGTTGTTAATGACTTTGTTCCTTGTTGGGCTAGTAGATCTTACATAGGATTCAATAACATCTTGTGGTTAGCTTCAACTAGTCTTGGAGGACATGGTGAGTATAATGATTTGGAGGGTGACCTTATGTTAAAGTGAGATTGAATTATTTGTAGGATACCACCATTATTTAATGCATTTCAAACCTCTTTTATCTTGATGGGATCATTTAACTTGTAGATTAGGAATGCTTGTGTTAAGTGATGTTAAACTGTTAAGCTACACCATATGGTATTTGATGTTTTATACTTGGGATTTGCATCCACCTTGGCAGGATGTCATCCCTTGTTGTTTTATGAATGGATTCAATGCTTTAATGACTCACGAGTTTTGTAGATTGTTTAGTTGGTTGCATCTACATGTGATATCAATATTTTGACCTCTTCGAGCATAAGCTATGATTTTACTAGCATATTCATGTTATTTGAAATGGATGTGATGAAGTATTTTTACTAGAATGAAATCATGGTGTTGCATTAATGGTCCATGTTATGCTTCTATGTTTGTTCTTGAAGTTTGGATTAACTAAATCCAAAGGGTATGATTTGGCCAATCTTGTGGATATTTCTACTGTGAATTTTTATATTAGTGTGCTTGATTCTTACCATTGAAAGGATAGATCTTACTTGTGAAACTAGCCATTGGTGCATTTCATTCTTGTGCATTACCCAACATATTTCAATCAAATTTGTGAGTGATGAAAAATGACTCCACACAATAAAATTTGTAGAAAGGGTGAAAATAAAATGGCGAATGCTAGGAGATTTTAAATCTCCATAGATTCCCTAAGGTGTAATTTACACCAGGTGCGAACTCATGGGGAAAACATCTAATTTGGAGAAGTTTTGAAGGATTAGATTTTCCTTTTCTAGGCATGAAAAAAACATCAAAACTTATAATGGACATGAGCTCTTATTTATCTCAATTAAATTTTCTTATTATTTACCACTTACTTTGTTTACATGAATGAACCCAATAAAATTGATATCTTTCCTTGTCATGAAATTCAAAGATCCTTTAAATAAAAAGGATATATATTAGTTCTTGAGTACGAAGGATAACATATGGCAAGCTACTAATCCCACATTCAAGAGGATCATCCCTATATTGTCCTCGTGAATAGAATCTCCAGAAAATGAGGTAATTAGTTATTTCTATGTTTCATTTTTTATTAAAGGTTTTATGTTTCACAATTATTTTCTTGATCATGTGTACTCATTCTCATTCATAATCCTTTCTTGAAAGCTCCAAAGGATAAGAGTTCTTTTAAGTATTTGTAATGTCCCCTTCTCGCTATTGAGCAATGGGGTTGTCCATTAGCCTATTCTAGATTTCTCATAAGCTAGTTGGAGTAGATTAGGGGACTTAATGGCTAGCATTGGGCTTAGTGTTGGTTTTTAGCAGAACATTCTATTTATAGTAGTGGCCAATTTACAATGCTTACTATCATTAGTAAGCCACAAGGCATCTCAATAATCTTCAGTTTTGTGACAGTTGGTGTTTGGTGAGTATTTATTATTTTTAGTAGGTGCTATTTATAGTAAGTCTATTTTAGGAAACTGGTCTTAGACCCATAGTGTTATCAATAGTGCTATTTCTAAGGTGGCGTTGGAGAGCCTAAGGTTGAATTATTTAATATTTTCTTTTTATCAATCACTTAAGTTATTTTTATAAAATAACTTTATAAATTAAGTGAGGGGGTAGGTGGTCATTAAAAAGTACCTTGGAACCTAAGGTGATAACTAACATTGTTTTAGAAGGATGAATAATGCAAAATAGTTTTCTTATAAGCAAGAATGCCCAAGGAGGAATAAGATATTTTAATTTATTGAATTTTCTAAGGCTCATAAGGGGGGTGTGAAATTTAGGAGGGAAAAAATAATTCAAACCCTATAGTCACCCTAATTCCCTCTCACTCTCTATAAAACTTCATTTTGGCTCTCATTTGGACATCTTCTTTTTGGAAACTTAATAGAATGCTACTGGAATGTCTCCAAAGTACTTGGGCTGCATGTTGAGGATGAAAACTGTTGTTGTATTGAGCTGATTTTGATGGTGAGAGATCCACCCTACTTAGAGTTTGAGTGGTTTCGTCCAGGGATCACACAGTGCTTCAACAAAGTTCTAATTTTTAGGGTTTGATAGGGAAAAAATGAAGATTTATATGGTATTTTGATTTGGGTTTGTTGGTGTTAGTGTGTTTTGGAGTTTGCATCATTTTAGAGGTGTTTGATAGGTTTTTTTGTTGTGTTAAGGTCTGATATGCTTTATCAGAAGTTTTGGAAACTCATATTTTTCTTAGTGGTTGAAGGTCAAATATTTTCAAAACTCCTTGGATACTTGGTGATCCATTCTAGGTATTAGAGAATCAGATTCCTCATTCCTTGGAGCCATAATTCATGTCCTCATTCAAGGTTTTTGGTGAAGGTGATTTTTAAGAAAAAATTTCCCTCAAGAAGGTTTGTACCATTTCCAGGGCATTAAAGGTTGGGGTTGTTATTGTATAACCTCATCCATACTAGTCCAGTTTTAGTTATTGGTAGTTGTTCGAGGGCATAGAAAATTGAAGGACCCTCAACACTTCTTCATTAAGGATTGTGGAGGTGATTAGAGATATATTGTTGTTGTTTTAAGGCCAATCTCAAGTTTGAAAGTTCATGCATCAGGTTTGATTATAAATTGTAATGATTTTGATTTAAATATGAAACTATTTATCTTTCAATATGCTACAATTTGTTATGTATGGAATTTCTATGTTCTAGAACTTCTCATTATTTTCATTGTTTATTGTAATGTTATACTCCTTATAAATGTATTGAAAACATACACAAACAAAATAGTAAACAAGCAAATAGCATTCAATGAGTTTTAAAAAAAATCAGGGGTGTATGTTATAGTGGTATCAAAGCCACTCTTTCATACCATCCTATGTAGTCACTTGCAATCAACACTTTTCATTCTATAAGTGAAAGAGAATAGAGGTATATACAGAGAGAGTTAAGGAAAGGACATTGGTATCCCCCTCCTATTCTGAAAGGTAAAACTATCTTAGAAGTTATTAAGGTTCATTGGGAGTCTTCACAGGGTGCAAAGATGCATTAGGATCCACTAGGTGATTAGGAAAGAACTATAGGTAACATGACTAAAAAAGTGAAAGGTAGATAGAGATCAGTGAGTCTGGGAGCTATGATGGAGAAAAAGTTCAACACAATGATGGACATGATGTCTCAACTTTTGGGAAACATTGGGTATAATTTTGTGGTTCATACTACTCCTAACAACACATAGGGTAACACAATGCATAATGGAGATAGTATTTCTACACATCAGCAGGGTGGCAATGGTGGACAACATACTATAGCAAGTTCAAACACTTTTTTAAAACCTTTCCAACCCACTTTCTTACCTAACGAGACACCACATCATAATCCAGATTCTTCCTTACCTTTTGTGGAAATTTTAAGGGAGGTTTATATAGAGTATGACATCTCTTCTTGAAGAAATTAAGGTGAACTTATCTTACAATGAGTTCTTGGACCAAAAGAGGAAGATAAATGGTGGTAGATTTGATCATAGAGGACCTACAGTGTAGAGAAATTTACACTAGGCCATTGGCAAGGTAACACTTTCCCATTATGATGTGAGTGATAAGTGCACAACGAGGGCTTGGGTACAAAATCTTGATGACTAATTGGCCCTTTGTAAAATACTAATAAAAATTTCATAGCAAGAGCATCTGATTTGAAATCATTATGGAAAATAACTAATTTGGGTATGCATTGAATAACACCTTACAGTTAATCATTCACAGTAAAGGTAACATATAGTCTAACATCACTTCACACTATAAAAATTATAATGGGTAATATGAAATGAGGAGTCATAGTATTGAATCGACACACATCCAAATACATCCCTAGCAATATAAATAATATTCATAGTGCAAAATAAACATAGACCCAAGGAGATGAAAGTCTTTGAATACAGCCGAGTCGCACAAGATAGTCTTGCAAGGATATTTAATGTGTTCTAGTTCACATTATGCATGTCTATTGAGAGCCACAATTGGGGCTTACTAGTGGTTTCTATGTGTGGATTCTATAGAAATTCCAACATGAATGACGATTGAGCAATCACGCCCTTAATAGTGGCGTTCACACCCCGACACCCTGCTTTGTGGATTGCATGCCTGATTGCTCAAGAAGTTGACCTTAATTATAGATCCAATGATATGGAAATAGAACTAACATCATGGGATGTAAAAAAATGGGATTTTTTGGATCTACATTGATGCAAGTCTTCCTTCAATCTGATGGTTGATTTGTTTGCCTTGTTTACTGCTCAAATATAGAGGCAGTTGGTGACCCGACTGAGAATGGCATGGCCAAAGCCTTGGCTCAACCATGCATGTCTAATTGTTGCTCTTACCATCCTCCACCTGAATATGAAAGAAAGAAACCTTAAACTCAATGGATGATTTAGCAAATACAATCACTCAAGAAAATAATGGAAGCACAACATGAATTCATAGGTCCTTAGTTTGCGTCTAGACCTGAGTGCAATATGTGAGAGACCACATCATCACATAATGCATGGAAGATAGGAATTCCAAATTCATGATGATGAAGACTAGAAAGGCACCTAGTATAAATACCAAATCAAAATAGCCTCCCAACAAGTCAGACCAAAAGGAAAATAAATTCAAATATCAATTTTTGGCACCAAACTCAAAGGAGTTGGCCATAGAAAAAAATAAAATATTTTATTAATTTAGGTTATTATTTGTTATTAATTTATTGTTTAAAAATACTTTTAATTTTCCTTCGACTTAGCTTAGAGAATCAGGACATGATAGTCCCCTCCTCTATATTGTTGCTTGTCCTCAAGAAACCTTAGGTTAGGATGCTCAAAGATCTCCACACCTTCCCAAGTGGCATCCTCCATTGGAAGATTTTTCCATTTCACTAAATATTTTAAGATGACCTTATTTCACAGCCTTTTCTCCCTTACGTCCAACACAGTTTTGGGCTATACTATCAATTTTCCTTCATCATTGAGAGGGGGCAGCTTAACTGAGGGTGCAACTTGTTGTCTAAGTTCCCTTTTTAGGCACGACACATAAAATATATTATGAATTATTCTATCTTTGGGGAGCTCCAGCTCATAAGCAACTTCACCCAACCTTCTTAGGACCTTATAGGGCCATAAAATTGAGGTTTCAACTTCTTTGCTTCATTCCCCTTAAGAGTGGATTATTAGTAGTGTTTCAACTTGAGAGAAACCATATCTCCCACCTCAAAAACTTTCTCAATCCTATGTTGATCTGCATACATTTTATGTTGATTCTAAGCACATTGTAAATTTTCCTTGAGGGAATTCATGATATCCACATTTTTCTGCACCATATCCTTAGCACCCAATACTCTACTATCCCCAAGAATCAAATTCATGAAAGAAGTGGCATCATATCCATAAATTGCTTTGAAAGGAGACATACCGATGGACATATAATGTGTGGTGTTGTAGCAAAACTCTCCTAGATGTAACCATTTCACCCAAGTTGATTGTTGTCATGTCACATAGTTCCTTAAGTACCCATCAATCCATTTGTTCACTATCTCAGTTTTCACATCCATTTGAGGATGGTATCTAGTGCTTGGAGTCAATTCCATGTGAGCCAAATGAAAGAGTTCTTGCCAAAAAAAACTAATAAACCTGTTGTCCCTTTCACTCACAATGTTCTTTGGAAAATCATGGAGCTTAAATACTTCTCTAAAAAATAGATCAGCAACTTGAGGTGCCTTAAATTCAAAAGTAATGGCATGAAAATGAGCATAGTTTTTGAGCCTATCCACCACCACATAAATACAATCCTTACCTTGTACCTTAGGAAATTCAGTGATGAAATCCATGGAGATGCTTTCCCATTTCTAATTTGGGATGGGTAGGGGCTGTAACAAGCCAGCTGGTAAGGTATGCTCAGTCTTGTTTTGTTGGCACACCATGCACTCTCCAACATGCTGCAATATAGCATTCTTCAATCCCTTCCATGAAAAATGTTCTCTTACTTGTTTGTATATCTTGTAGAAACTTGGATGACCAGCAAGAGGTGTGTCATGACAAGCTCTTATAATATTTTCCTTGACCTTGGAATTTGGTACAAGATACACCTTGTATTTGTAGAGGATGAGGTATTCAATCACCTTGTACCTATCATCAAGTAACTTCCCCTCCAAAATATCAGTATAAAAGGAATCTTTGGCATATTTAGCTATTATGGAAATCCTCCAATCAATGGATAAATCAGACATAGAGTAGAAATAAGGCTTCCTAGAGAGTGCATCAACTGCCACATTGTTCTTTCCCTTCACATATTTAGTATCAAAATCATGGGCTTGAAGCTTGCTTACCCATTTTTATTGTCTATCATTCAAATAACATTGATTGAGAAAGAACTTGAGGCTATTATGATCCATCTTCACCATAAATTTCCCACAAACTAAGTACTATCTGAATTTGGTGAGGGCATGCATGATAGCCAACATCTCCTTGTCATAAATGGAGAATAATTTCTCTAAATCTGTGAGCTTCCTACTCTCATATGCTATGGGATGCTTATTTTGCATCAAGATTTCCCCAATTCCTTCTCCTAAAGCATCACACTCAAGTACAAAAGGAAGTAAAAAATATAGACTAGCCAAAACAAGACATGAAATCATTACCTCCTTAAGCTTATCAAAAGCTTGTCGTGTTGTAGGACTCCACGAGAATGCTCCTTTCTTTGTCAAGTTGGTCAATGGAGCTACAAGTTGTGAGAAACACCTCACAAACCTCCTGTAATAACTACATAGGCCCACAAATCCCCTCAATTGTGACATGTTCTTGGGTCTAGGCAATCTTGGATTGCCTTGATCTTCTACTTGTCAACAATGACCCCTTGAGCACTAATCTTATGCCCCAAATATAAAATTTCAGTCATCCTAAACTACATTTTGATAGATTCTTGGCATAAAATGAATGATGCTCAAGGATATCAAGCACCTCTTCTATATACTTCAAGTGATCCTCCTATATCCTACTATAGATCAAAATGTCATGAAAGAAAACCAAAAAAAATTCCTCAACTAGAGAATGAATACTTGATTCATGCATAACTAGAAAGTAGTGGGGGCATTGGTCAACCCAAATGGCATAACCAAGAACTCATAGTGCACATAGTGACACCTGAAATTTGTCTTATGTACATCCTCCTCCCTCACTCTAATCTGGTGATATCCCGAGCGCAAATCAATCTTGGAGAAGTATATTGCACCATGTATCTCATCTATCAACTCATCGATCCTGGGGATGGGATAGTGGTTCTTGATTGTCTTCTTGTTGAGTGCTTTATAATTAATGCACATCCTCATTGTCCCATTCTTCTTCTATACCAATACTACAGATGAAGCAAAAGGGCTAGAGCTCAAATGGAAGTGCCCCATGTCCAACAATTCCTTGATTTCCTTCTCAATTTCTTCTTTGCACATTATAGGATGTCAGTAAGGAGTGGTGATGACAGACTTGGCTCCCTCCTCAAGCTCAATCACATGTTGAAATCCTCTATCAGGTGGTAAACCTGAAGGAATCTCTTGGAATACCTTGCACTTCTTTTCCAAGATGGACTGGATGTCGATGGGGTAGGTTCTTCCTTCCTTTGGAGGACTAGTATCTGTGATCAAACTGTCTGCTGCCCAAGCCACATCATCTCTCCGAAAAGAACGCTCCATTCTTTTAGCTGAAACCACCATTGGGCCATTCCTGGAAAGGCTTCAAAGGAGAACCTCTTTCCCATCATGTTTGAAATTCAACTCCATGGTTTAGTAGTTGGTGGTATACTCCCCAAGTGAATGTAGTCATTGTACTCCCAAAATCACATCCATATCACCAATGTCAACAACATAGAAATCATGTCTCACCCTGTGTCCTCTTAGGATCAACTCCATCTATTGAATCTGACTAGTGCAAGAATGGATGTTACACTTGCAGTCGAAACATCAAATCCCTTGAAGTCTTCTTCCTTCAACCCCATCTTTCCCATGGTCCTCTTATTAATGAAATTATGAGGAGCCCCACTATATATCAATATTGTTACTCTCTATCCATGAAGAACTCCTCTAACATGGAGAGAATGGTATCATGGAGCTCCTGAAGGTGTTGCAAGGGTGCCTCTCATATGTTTACCTTCCATGGTTATCTCTTGCTCCCCCTCCTTAGCAACCTCCTTGAATTCCTCTTCTTCAAATTTTGCTTCATCATCAAAGACTACCAAGGAAAACTGTAAGAAAGCCCCCCTCAACGAAGGTGTAAATCCTGGCGAATCTTGTATACTTCCTGATAAAAATATTAATTTTAGTGGTGAATTTTTTCATTTTTTGTGAAAAAAAAATGTCCATTGGCGAATCTTTTCTAATTGCTAGAAGTCTATGGAAAATCCTAGTGAAATGTAATTTTTTTAAAACCACTAGAATTTTTCCATTGGCGATTAAAATTTATTTTCAAACCAATATAATATTTCAATTGGAAAATTAAACCTATTTTAAAACCAGAAAAAATAATTTTGTTGGCGATTAAAACTTTTTTTAATAAAATTCATTAGCGAATTAAACCTATTTTCAAATGATTAAGAAAAAAACATTGGTGATTTAACCATAATATCAAACTAATAAAAAAAATGCAGTGGCAAAGTGTCAATGCAAATTTTCCTAACCTTAGTTGCAAGTCTTTCTTGGTCATATTTGTAGTCGGTGGGTTGGAGGTTTCGAAAACTTTGAAACTTCAGACTTTGGTTCTAAGGTTCCAAGTTTTAGCAGCCAAGTGACATTATGGACCATGATCGTTTGATGAATTTTTGATGGAAGGATGTAGTTGCATTCTAGAAGTATATCTCTCAAGCACTAGATTTGCAAATTGAAACCTTTGAAATTACACTAGAACTATTAGATTTTTAGAAATCAATGGTTGAGATTTTATTAATTATTTGGGTATGTCGGTCATCCTACTCTTATTTATCATTTAATATTGCCTAAGTCAGACCAAAATATTTGATGAAAAGGCCTTAAATCTTAACTCTTTAATCTTGAGGGTCGAGTCTTGTCAACCTAGCGATGTCCCCATTTTAAATTATGCACGTGCATAAAGTTTGTTTTAAAAGAGGCTCCATTCAATGAATTTTCGATGGACGGCTATAGATGCATTCTAAAAGTAAATCCTTGAAGTACTAGACTTGCGAACTGAAACCTCTGGAATAATAGTAGAGCTATTAGATTTTTAGAAATCAATGGTTCAGATTTTATTAATGATTGGTTTCAGAAATCAACATATAGTTCCGATCATAAGTGAACAAAATTTATTGTGACTTATTAGCTAGGACATTGATAATCATTAACTTAAAATGAGACATTTAATTCTCTCTTTTCAATGCATCAAAGTACTCTACCTTTCATTTATTCTATTGAAATTCTCAATTTGGTTGTGGTACTAGGCGGCGACACGGATTAATACCATATGAATAGCCAGAGTGATTGATTGGATAGCTTTATATTGAAAACTGCACGAAGTACTATAGAATCGTACATGATGATGTCAATAATCTAGTGATTTTTGAAATTGAAATCTTGTGTGGCACTTCCAATTTTGACAATTGACAACTTGTCAGCTTGAGTTATAGTTTGCAACTTTGCATGTAGCTAGCTTGAAGTACCGATTAAGTTGGATTTTTGGTTTGTGCGAATCACAATTATTACTAAGTAGTTAGTAGTAATTATACACAAACTCAAAGCTCACACGTGACATGTGTGAGGTGTACAAGGTACCAGGCTGGTAGTGGCACTTTTGGCCCATAAATAAGGATAGCGAGCACAACTAAAATCATTCGTTTAATTGTCATAAGGTTTTTCATTTTTTAGGGTTAATAACTTAATAAGGATTCAAGAAGAGGATGATGTGGTACTATTGGGGATGCTCTAAATTATCCTACCTCCAGTTATGTAGTTACAAAGTAAAAGACCAATTTATTTCAAGTTCAGAATGGGTGGAATTGGAAAGAAGTTGATTTGGTTCACCTGACTTCTCAGATAGGTTTTGAACTAGGATGAGGAGCTCTGATAAACGTAAGTATTATCCCAATGCATGGAGGTTGCAAGTAGAAGATGGGAGCAATTTTACTACCCCTCATCGTTTGCATGGTTTCCTAGGAAACTCCCATGCATTTAATTTTAGTGCTCATCTTCTGCATGGGAGCAGTTTTACTAGCCCTCATCTTCTGTATTAGTTTGGTTTTGAATGGGGCTAAGTACATTTTGTATCTTCACAGCTCCCATTTCCCTAGTTTGATTGGGCCCCCTTTCCCCATGCATTTATTTTCAGAGCAATGAGTGTATGGCTAACTCGACAAGTCCCTTGTGTTTATTTTTAGAGCTCATGGTTGACCCAAAAAGTTCCATTTATTTTCAAAGATACATGTATCACATTTATGTTTTCAACTTTTCACCAGCGGTCCAGCAGAAGCTTGGCACTTGCGCTTACATTTGTATTTGTACTATGTAATAATGTGACAATGTAATTCAGTTGTAATAAAATAAATGGCTGTGCTATTAATGTGACATTGTAATTCATTTTATTAAGTCCTTTGCAAGTTAAGTGCTATTAATGGTTGTGCAATGTGCTATTAATATGACATTGTAATTCATTTTATTAAGGCCTTTGAAATGTTAAGTTTTCGACCCCTTGGCCTTGATGTCAATCCTAGCGCATTAAACTTTAAAGCAAATTTAAAACACATGTTTTAAAGAAAATTTAAAACACATGTTTTGTGTTTATTATTTATATCATAAATTACCTAACCGTTCAATGAACATTTGATGTATGGTTGTAGTTGCATTCTATAATGAAATGCACAGAGTGCTATGCTTGTGAACTTAAACCTCTGGAATCACCCTATAATTGTTAGATTAACGGAGATCAATGGTTTAGAATTTGTTGTCAATGCAGGAGTAAATCATTGTTTTTAATGGCATGTTTTAAATGCTATCAGCCATGTACATTGTAATACCTGATTGTGTACTGTGTAGTCCATAAGTAACGAGTAGACGTTTCAGTGTCATTCAGTTTTCTTATTGCATTTGGTGTCATTCAATTTGCTCATTGTAGTGCACCACCCTATTCTAGGTTCCATTGTTCCACTTCCAACAAAGCCATTCTAGTAACCCAGTTTCAAGCTTCAACATAGTTTCAACTTCAACAATCAAAATTCAAAATCCGGGTAAGTTAAAAAAACTATGTGGCTACGTTTCATCGCTTGACGTTTCTTGAAATCTTATTTTGTCAAGCTTTGAAGTTTAGGTTTAGGGTTAAGAGGCTTAAGAATTAAGAAAAATTAAGGACTAATAGGGAATTCACAAATTTCATATTGTTGATTGTATCAGCATGTCTACCACCAATACCACTAGAGTAATGTTGGATAAAAAAATACATTATACAAAATTGCTTAAAACCCCAGGTTTCACTGATGAATACCATGATATTTATGATCCTGAAACCTATGGTAGGCATACCTCAAAAATAACATTTTCATCTGAGAATAAGGTTGCAAAGAAAATGAAAATTAATAGTATCAGTGCACCGTGGGTAACTAGATTAGGGTGCATGATGTTACATGAGGTTTTCCCTTGCCCAGAATTTATCATGGTTTGTGCCCTAAATTATGATGATAACAAAAGAGCAATTGTTAATAAAGATAGCAAAGAAGAATTTTTATCCATTAATGGAGAAGAACTTGGAAAATTTTTGGCCTTAGGGTTTACAACTGAAGAATTTAGAAATGTTCACATTGACCTAGAAAAGCTTGCTAGTGATTATGAAGCAATGGATGAAATGGAGAAAAATTATTTCTTAAATAGAATAGTTCAGGATAGAAACAAATTGAAAGGTGATCATAAGCCTCCTTATGAATAGGATATTTTTAAACCATGGGTTCAAGATACTATTTCCATGCTAGCATTTTTCCTTGGACTGGATAGCAATTTGGAAGTGGGTGCATGCCTCCTTGAAATGGTGTATAATATCCATTATGGTGTTCCACATGCCAAATATAATTTTATTGAGCACATTGTAGAATCCATGCATAAAAAAAATTAATGATTAAAGGAGGTTCCACCAAGACATTTAGGTTCACAAACTACTTGTGCTATCTTTTTCTATTCAAATTCAGAGGAATGTTTTAGACCAACAAGCTTCAGATTCAACCCTATGGTAATAGTAATCCCGAGCAAAAGAAAATGGCTCTAGTATATGAATGGACCACTGTTATAAGGTTGCATGATTCTTGAAGGAACTACAATCATTTTGTAGACTAATTTTTGGCTCCATTGCATCAAGAAATTGCAAAAACTCCAATGCCTAGGATTTCCTATGTCATGTAGAAACTGCATTCAATTAGGAAAAGAAATACAATTGGTTGATTGGTACTTAATGGAAGAATATACCGTGCTAAGATTTTATGGATCAGAAGTACAACCATACAAAATTCCAATACATGTGACAGAAAGGGTTTTTTATTTGGAATATGTAAGGTAGATGTAGAGTACTGATGAAAGACACTTTAGTGGTCAGGGGAAGAAGATCTTATTTCCTTCTTTACCTTTTTCATGTGGAGGGATGACATTCGAGAGAAAAGCATTTAGTGTGGCACATGATCTTTTGATTTTGATTTTGATTTTGATGTTATCTGTCACTGACAGTATGATCCATGTGACACCATTAAATCAATGATTGTGCTCAATAAGAATGTTGGAAGTAGAATTCAACATCAAAGTAAGCCCTTGCTTGAAAACTTGAGAAACAAGGATTCTTGGGATGAGGTCAAAGTAGCAATGGAGAAAAGCGTTGTTGAGAATGGTATTTCTTTTGAAAAATTGTTAGCAAAAATGATGGCATTGCATCGAAAGACAATTAGGAGGTACATCATTTTTTATGAAAAAAGTCATAAACCATCTAGTAGAGTAAAAATGCTAGATTCTCTAGAGAAGGAAGTTACAGAAAAAAATTGGTCATGATAAAAAAATACTGCCTTTTGGTCTATGAGGAAGGACCTAGGTGATCCAAGAGCTCTTGCAGAGTATGGGGATAACGAAGAAGATCTTGAGTTTAGAAAATTATGGAATATAGAACATCTGAATGAACAAGAAGATGAAGAAAGTGATGATGATAGGAAAGAAGAAATCCATGTTAATTTCAAACTTGGTTTAAGTGAGGCCACAAAAGAAGGATTTACTATAGGAGCAACCATAGCTTAAAAAATGGGTTATGAAGGTGGTCCTTTGGGGTCCCAAAGACAAGGCCCTTGGATGGTAATAGATGTAGAGCATAGAAAACTAGTTGATAAATATGGCCTTGGGGTTGGAGGTGAAAAAGTAGACCTAGGGTATACAGGTCAATTTTTTAGAGCTTCAAGCTCAAATCCTCATCCTCATGGTCGAACACAATCATAGCTAGGACATGCCTAGGGTGGAGGGCTTAGTGCAACTGGCACTAACTTTGGTGGCAATGCTATGGGTAGTAGTACTAGTAGTGTTCAACGTGTGCTACAACAACAAATTACACACAAGAGGACAACAACACAATATACCACAGAAACACCAGGTGATCAAGGCATACAGAAGAGGCAAAGGATTTTGATAGGTACAACTCCAAGTCACACTACCAATGGATCCACCATAAAGGATTTATTTCCAAGCACTCCCCCAATGCAAGTTAGTCTAGCTGTGACATCATTAGTAATTGCAAGTGCTCCTATTCCTTTTCCATTCAATCATTCCATTGTTCCTGCATCCCTAGGTTTTGATTACATTGAAGAGTTTAAAAAGAAATTAGAATTGAATAAAAAATAAAAGAAGCAACTGATGGAGAGTGCGTCTGCTCTAACTTTAGAGCCTGCAACAACCATGGTATTACCCACATTTGACACAAGTAAAGAAATCATGGAGTACACATTTCTTGTTCCCACAGTTCAAAACAAACCAGCAAATCAGATGGCTCCATCTGAATTCCAGGTGAACAATTTTCAATTGGATTTTTTTGGACTCAGAAATATTGACAAAATTAATGTATCAAATAAGAACAATGAATTGGTGCACACATCATTACTAAAGATAGAGAGAAAAAAGGTTGCATACTCAAATTGAAAAGTTATAGGAAGACCTAGCAAATGAGAAAGAAAAAAGGAAAGCAACAGATAACAAGAGCAATGAATTAGAAAAAAGAATTAAAAAATATACCTCTACATTAACAAGCAAAGAGGATAAGCAAAATGAGATTGAGATTGCAGTGAATGAACTGAAGCAAAGGCTAGATAAGAGCAACAAGAAATATGATGAGGAAAAATTAAGACTAAGCATTGCAAATGAAAATGCACAGTGGGAGAAAAAAATGGAGAAGGAGAGAAAAAGAAATGAAAGATTGGAGGCAGAGCTGATGGAAGAAAAAAATTAAATTAAGTCTTGTCAAAATAAGTTATCTTCATTTTGTAGAGAAACAATGAGGCATATGAAACAAAAGATCTGGGATGAGATAATGCAGGGGATTGATCATTTGCGTGACATGTTTCAATTGATTGATGCTATTAGACAACATCATAAGAAACTCAAAAAATATTTAATGGAGAACAAAAATGTGTTAGAATTAGAGAAATCAACAAATAAAATTCAACAAATGGTCTACAAAGCCAGTGACAATGTTTTGAAATCAAAAGGGATTACTAATTGTCTTGCTACATCAATGAAATTGTCATATGTCATTGAAAAGTGTTTGAGAATGCGTGAAATAGAGAAATATTTGCATTTGGCTATAGAAAAGATGAAGAAGGTGGATGAAAAGTTAAGGAACTTCACAAACCTTGGTTTACTATAGGCTTTTGACACAAATGAGTGATTCATTGGATGGAATGATTTTAGAAAGAAGATGGAGGATGCAAGGAAGATTGATTTGGACCAGTTTCCTTAGAATCGAGATGTGGTGACCTATTTGGATTCCATCAAACCATTGCTAACCCTGAATGAAAAATTGACTGAAGAATCCAAGACAGGTTCCAATTTGAATCATGAATTGTTAACAAATCTTCAAGTCAAACAGTATCAGTTAGAACAAATGACAATTCCAACACCTGAAGAGTGGAAGTTTCTAGAAAAGGTGAAGTGATTTAACTTTTGATAATATGAGTTTCCAAGTTCCAACTCAACTCTATGCAGAGTTGTCATTGAGCAATATTTTTCATTTCCAATGCCTCTATGTATTCCTTCTTGTGATACAGTGATAATCAATTTAAAATCTCAAATTCAGACTTCAGTAATGTGTTGATGCTCAATTATCTATATTATTTATTATATTATATTCTGCTGAAAATTCTGGTAGTGGTTTCAACTTCTAGATACACTTGTTATTATGTTCATTGTTGTTAATATGTTATTAAGCATTGAGTTGAGTGATGAATCACTGAGCACATGTTCAAGTTTTACTTTTAACACAATTAAAATATGAACTATAAGGTGATTTTAATTCTAGGCATCCATAATCTTAGTGAAATTGCATTACAATTCACACATCAATACTCAATCTCCATGACTACTTAGCATATCCAATAAACATTTATATGAATTCATGTTGTGGATTATCTATTATTGGAATTGGAATGATGGATTTTTGGTTAGTTTCATAGTTGTGGTTACTATCACTCAAAGTCGTGGTTTTGGTGCTTTTCCTAACCTTAGTCGTTAGCCCTTAGAGTTTTATAACCTTGTCGTAGAGCTCTAAATTTTCATAACTCCCTGATTCCCCGACATGGTTGATGGTTCACTTTGATGAGTTGCAATTCTTTCTTGGTCATCTTTCTAGTCGATGGGTTGGAGGTTTGGAAAACTTTGAAACTTCAGACTTTGGTTCTAAGGTTCCAAGTTTCAACGACCACACGACATTATGGACTTATCTTTCCTTTCAAAGGTGCCATCATCTGGCATCTCATTGAATGCTATGTACAGACTAAAATTGAGTTGTCTTTTCAGGAATTTCCAAAAGCATGCTATGTATGAACTAATGCAAAATATAAAATACAATATAAAATATAAAATATCACAATTTCATGGAATACAACATAAAATATCATCTATAGTTTGACTTTGGAATATGATTCATGAAGTGCAATATAAAATAAAATATCATGAAGTGCAATGATTCACAATTTAATTGAATATAGTATAAAATATCATCAACTACAATATGGAACAATGGAATCTGATCCTGGGATCTATAAAGTGCAATATAAATACCTAAAAGTTGTTAATTCTCTTGAATCCCTTCCATTTCCCAAATGGTCTCGGGGTCCTCAAACTGATGTTCATCATCAAATAAAGTAAAAGAGTCATCTTGAATTTGATTCCGAGTCTTCTCTTCATTTTCTTTGGCCTGTGTCTCAAATTCAACATTCATTGTGTCATTTTTGTCAATGTCAATTGTCTGAGTCCCATTGCCACCAGTACCAGCCTTTGGAATTGGAGTGTTGCACAACTCGGTCCCTCTTCTTTCACATGTGGACCTCCAGATTACAAGTGCCCTTTCAAAAGGAAAATTTCTGACATTATAAGCAGTTCCTTTCATCCTCAAGCAATTTTCCAAATTCTTGTCTAGTTTGTTTCTTAACTTTGATTTCAAAAACCCCAATGTAATGAAAACTCTCTCATCCTCCACCAACTCCGATATCATTGTTTGACATAAATCAACAAGTTTGAAATATTCTGATATCGAACCACACAATATTTCACTCTGACGTAAGTTTGTCCAAACCTTTTTTATTGATCCCGGTTCAAAGGCCTTGTCCTTGCCCATGGATTTATATTGGTCCTTCATAGCTATTGCAAAAATACCACATTGTTTTCTAAGCTTAGCTTCATCTAAAATTCCTTCTATTTTCTATTCATTGTATGTTACAGTTTTCAAAAATTGTTTGATCAATATTTTTACTTGAGCATGAAAAAATCCAGGGTTATCTCGGTTTTCCCAAAATTGAGGATACACAATACTCATGGCTTCAAGTATTTCATGTTGAGGGAATCTTTCACGAATCTATGAGGAAAGATATTTTGCAATTTCCTTCAAATTATCACCAATAGATTTAACAATTCCTTGAAAATCTTCCGCGTTAACAACTACTTCTCTAGTAGAATGCCTGACTGTCTTACATTGGTACATTTGTATCTCATATCCACATACAAAGATGCATAAGTTCCCACTTGCATTAAACTGTAAATAATTATTAGGATCATTCAAATTAGTAATTTTCTGCCACATGAAATAATTTGGGCCATCTTGTGTTAGATCTAGATATAGATGATCGAGGGCCAAGCATGTAAGTTTATGTAGATTGGCATATTCATTAATATACATAGTTTTGTCTTGGACTTTCTTCACAAGCTCATTCATCACATTCAGCATGGGGAGAAGACTAGTTAAAGTCAAGAGTGTCTCTATATCACTTAACCTATGTAAGAGGTTAGGAGCTTTGTCTACTATGCTGTGATGCTCATACATCACTCCAATCAAGTATTGATATTATGAAAGAACTCATTGTGTTGATCCATGCAAGGAGATCCATCTGGTATCAAAATACTTGAGAAGCTTGTTTCTTGGTGTTATTCCCTCAGCAAAATTTTGATATTCTATGAAACATTTAGAACTTCGACAGAAGTATGCGTGGATCTCACGGACTAGATTTTTGACTTTTGATACTATAGGAAACTTGCTTACAATTTTGAATGCTAAATCCATGATGTGGGCCATGTAGTGAATGCCAAGCATATATGGTGCACAAGTAGTTTATAACTTTGTGCAAACACCGGTCCTTTGACGTTTCATCACTGTAGCTCCATCAGCTCCTACACACCAACTTTTTGAAAAAATTGTCAACTCATCCATACCTGCAATTTCATTCAAATATTTCTTGACTAGTTCAAATATATTTTACGATGTTGAACTGTCCTTCATTTTATGAACACAAAGAAGATGAGCTTGGCGAACATGTTGTTGTACAATATAAAAATGCATACAAACCCAAGAAGTATTGTCTACTGTAGTAACTTCATCTAAAGATAATGCTATGAAATTTGACTCTTTTACTTTAACCTTTAAATCTTCCTTTTCCACTACAGCAAGACAATTTTCCCATTCCCATCCAGCGTTTACTAACCAATGTGAGTAGGGATAGTAAGGAACATTCAAAAAAGATAATAAACCAAAATATTTTGGGTAGTCTATCATAGGACACCCTCTGGACAAAATATGAAAAACAACAGCCATTTGAACAGTTTTTGATAGATTTGTTGCTTCCATTGCTTTCCTAAATTGAGCGTCAAGTGTACCTTTACATGCACCAAGCTTCAATAGTTTTTGGTGATGCACTTCATAATCCACGACATACCTAACATGGATAAATTTTTCCTTTGATTTCCATCATACGAATGATTTTTTCTTTTCGTCTATGATTTTTTTTTCATAAACTTTACCAATTTGATTTTCTATAGTGTCATTCTTTAGCTGCAATGTCTTGTCTCTTCCACATTTCCATGTAGAAATCATACATCTGGCCAATTTTGCATTTTCAATATCATTTTATTTCCCCACTGGTTCAATGAATGGGTTCTTTAACAACCAACCAAGTTGAAAACTCCTTGTCATTTCCCACTCATGCCCCCTTTTTGGTTTATTTTTCCTTTTCTTGCTACCAACATCATCATCCTCATCCAAGTCAATTATCTCATTCTGGCTAACCAGGCCTAGGGTATCACTTGGAACATCTTTTATGGTATTGCTATCCTGATTGATACATTTTGATTTAAATCAATGACAATCTCAACTTGACCTTCCAGTGGCGGTGAGGTATTGGGAATGCTACCAATATTTGGTGGAAGAGTTGATGATGTAGCTCCATCTTGACTTGATGGATCAGAAGCTTTGGCAATTCCAAAGTAAGACTATATGGTACATCTAAGTTTTTTTTGTTTTGATGGCCTCTTAGTATCTTCACCACCCTAAGGAGCAGCATGAGTTTCTTCACCACCCTGAGGAGTGGTAGGAGCCTTACCCTTGTTGCTCGAGTCGCTCGACATATTCATCTCTCACTTTGAATAAAAAATAGAAAGAAATGTCTTCTTGTTTAAGGAAAGAGAATAATAATATAGATCCCATTCCCTACTCAATATCATCTTTAAGACTGAAGCATGAATGGAAAAGAGATAAAGAAAATTTATTATTATAACTAATAACACTATGAAGAAATGATCACTCACCTTTAAGTCTACATTTTCGGCTTTGGCTGACTTCCAAATAAATGAAACTTTCGATTGTATTTATTTTTATTCAAGGAATGGATTAATAATATTCCTTTCAGTGATTTATCAAAGATTGTGTGAATGGAAATGCAATAGGATTTTATAAGTAGTGTGATAAGTGTTGTTCTTTAAATATGGTGCAGAATCGCATATCAAATTCAATACCATAGAATATAATATAAAATATTTGTCTTTTCCTAAACTTAGTCACTAGTCCTCAGAGTTATATAACCTTGTCGCGGAGTTCTAAATTTTCATAACTTTGTGATTCCCAGATTTGGTTGATGGTTCACTTTGTTGAGTTGCAAGTATTTCTTGGTCATCTTTCTAAATGATGGGTCAGAGGTTTCGAAAACTTTGAAACTTCATAGTTTGGTTCTAACTTCTAAGGTTCACTTTGTTGAAGAAAGAATGGAAAAGAGATAAATAAAACTTATTATTATAACTACTAACACTATGAAGAAATGATCACTCACCTTTTAATTCTATGTTCTCGGCTTTCGCTGACTTCTGAATGGAGAAGTAGAACCTCATAACCAAACAAAATGTGTAAGAATAA
Organism: Sequoia sempervirens; assembly: GCA_007258455.2. Lineage (NCBI taxonomy): Eukaryota > Viridiplantae > Streptophyta > Pinopsida > Cupressales > Cupressaceae > Sequoia > Sequoia sempervirens. The sequence goes on from VDFB02193867.1 coordinate 310,706,952, forward strand.
ATGACACTTTCGATTGTATTTATATCAATCAATGATTCCATATTTGGTGAATTCTACAGGATTTTTAAATGGTATATTAAAAAATTGGTGAATCTCGCATGCTTATACAACGATACATTGTAATTTTCAAGGTGAAATGTGTCCTCAAATGTAATTATTTTTTAATGTTATTGGTGAAATAAGTCCTCATGAGCAACTATTTATAAATTTTAATTAGCGAAATGGGTCTTCACAAGAAACTATTTGTAAATTTTAATTAGCGAATTGGGTCCTGATACAATGTTGTTTTAATAGTATTGGTGAATATGTAGGTGTTTTATTAAATGCTTTCGGGATTCCAAGAAAAAATATTAGTTGCTCCAATTGAAACACGTAGTTTGACAATGAAAAATTTATTGCTTAAATATGCATCATAAAAAAACTCATTGGTGAATGGACATGCATTGGACCTATAGTTCGTAAAATCTGGGTGATTGGACACCCTATTGGGTGGCAAGAAATTCACCAATTTCTACTTGGCCAATTCCTAGAATTTGATAATTAGCGAAGATTCACCACTAAAGTTTTCCCTAAAGACTACCTTGATGTAGTGAATTTGGCCTTTTCCCAAGTATCTATGGCCTTTAGTCCAAGATTCCTTGCAATGATAACACAAAACTCTCCAACGAAGCTCATTCCTAGACATGTTTGTTCTACTTGGCCTCAAAGGAAATACCTTAGGTGGATGAGTAGCCTTAGGGAAGGGTTTCCTTTACTGTCCTATCGAAGTGCCCTTGGTTATGGATTTATGCTTCTTGGTAGAGTCTTCAAGGTTTAGGGCCCTTTGAATGGCTTCTTCTAATGATGTTGGCTCCAAATCCCTTACCAAACCCTAGAAAGAATTTGATAAACCTTTAATGAAAAGGATCATAAGCCTTTTATCTGAAACATCTAGAACCATGACAACTAACCTTTGGAATTTTGAAACATAATCATCCATAGTACCAAGTTGCTTTAATCCCTTCTATTGAACCTTTCCATAAGCCTTTGTGTGAAATCTGCATATGTAGTAATAATATCAAACCCCTGAGTCACAATACCATGGTGCCACCATTCGTGAGCTATCCCTTCCAAGTGCAGAATGAAGAATTTGATAGCTTCATCTTTAGTCATAGAGCTAAGAGAGAAGTGTGTATCCAACTTTTGCACCCATGCACGTGCAATAACCTTCCTTGAGCCATCAAATGTAGGGAGCGAGAGCTTGTTGAATTTGTATTGAAGATCTTTATTGACTCACTACAAAAATTGTCTCCCATCCATTCCAAATCCTTTCCTAGTATTGTTGAACTTCTCAAAGGGCATCGTTGCTTGGGCTCAACATCCAGCTTCATGTAATCTTGCAAAATACTACTAAAATTAGGCTGGTTCTGACCTCATCCTTCATGTAGTGCCTCTTCCCTAGGAAAAAAAATGGGATGGGACAATCTGAGAGTGGATCCATTTGATGCTCTACTATGATTCCCTCTAGAATGGTCAAAATTTCCTTCATCAATAACATTCGGTGTTGATTTATTGTTGGTGATTATGTTTGTACAGTTTTGCATCATCTGAACAAGCATTTGATTCACTTGCTTCTACTCTTGTAAGAATGATTTAAACTCATCACTTGGATCTTCCATCCTTTTCTTACCTCTACCTCCTATTCCACTAATTCCTCCTTGAGATGACACTTCATCCTTCTTCATCTCTCTCTTGATTCCCCTTATACCTCTTTCACTTAATTGCATCAATAGATCACCCACAAGCTTGTAGGATTATGGCTTTGATACCAATGTACTATACTAAGCATAGTTTCACAGCAAGAATGCTTGATTTGAAATAATTATATACATAATTGAGTTGATTATGCACTAAATAACATATTTTAGTTGAGCATTCATAGTAAAGGTAACAAGTAGTCTAGCATCACTTCACAATATAGAAATTATAATGGATAATCTGAAATGATGAGTCACAGTATTGAATCAAAACATATCCAAATACATCCCTAGTGATATAAAAAATGTTCACAATGCAAATTAAATAGAAAATCGAAGAGATGATAGTTGTTGAATACAACTAAGTCGCACAGGATAGTCTTGCAAGGATATTTAGTGCATTCCAATTCACACTGTGCATGTCTAGTGAGAGCCATGATTGGGGCTTACTAGTGGTTTCAATGTATGGATTCTATAGTAGGTCCAAGATTAATGGGGATTGAGCATCCACACCCTTGATAGTGGCAAATACACCTCAACACCCTACTCTGTGGATTATTCTTGATTTCTCAAGAACCCGACGTTATTTATAGATCCATGACATGGAAATGGAACTCATATCCTGGGATGTGAAACTATGGTATTTGTTGGATCTATGCTAATGCAAGTCTTCCTTCAATATGATTTTTGATGTGTGTGCTAATGCAAGTCTTCCTTCAATATGATGTTTGATGTGTGTGCCTTGTTTATTGCCCAAATATAGAGGTGGTTGTCAACCTGGTTGAGAATAGCATGGCCAAAGCCTTGCCTCGACCACGAATGTCTAATCACTACTCCTACCAACCTCCAATTAAATGCGAAAGAAAGAAAACTCAAACTCAATGGATAATTTAGCAAATGAAATTTCTCAAGAAAATAATGGAAGCACAACACAAATTCATAGGTCCTGGGGTTGTGTCTAGATTTGAGTGTAATATGTGAGAGACTATGTCCTCACAGATTGCATGGAAGATAGGCATTCCAAATATGTGATGACAAAGATCAACAAGGAACCTAGTATAAATACCAAATTAAAATAGCCTCCCAATAGGTCGGCCCACAAGGAAAATAAATTAAAATATCAATGTTGGGCACCAAACACAAAGGAGTCGGCCATAGCACAAATTAAATATTTTTATTATTAATTTAATTATTAATTATTATTAATTTAGTGTTTAAAAGTGCTTTTAATTTTCCTCCAACTCAACTTAGAGAATTGATACATGACACCCTTAGACCAATGGCAGAGGATGAGGCTATTAAGTTTTCCACTATACATCTTGACGGGGTAGCACACAAGTGGTGGTACCATGGCCTAATTACCTTGGGTCACAGGTCTATCACTTTGTATGATGAGTTTACCACTAATCTCATTGAGAGGTTTGATAAGAAAGACCCTAAGATACACTTCAAAGAGTTGGCCTAGTTGAAGCAATATGGCACTATAGAGGCTTACATAGCAAAATTTTAGAGGCTTTCAATGATGGTTTTAGGGATTATAGAGAGAAGATTGGTGGTCTTATTTAGTGAGAGACTCATGGAGCCACTTAGGGGATGGATTAAGGCTTTTGAACCACCAACCTTGTAGGAGGAAATGTAGAAAGGAGCATGGAGTGGGCTATCCCTAAAACAAAATTTCATTCCAAACCATTTGTGCACAAAAAATATAAGAAATCATTCACTAATGACAATCATCAACATAAAAAATTAGTCACTAGGATTGATGGAGACACTTTAAATGACCTTAGGAGAAAGGTCCTATGCTTCACATGTAAAGAGCCTTGGTCTAGCGATCATAAGTGCACCTCAAAGGAGAAGATTAAACAAATAGAGTATTATTCAGTAGAGGAAAGTGCATCAAAAAGTTTAGACTAGCAGTCTAATTTAGATGAGAAAGAAGAGGAATAGCCTCCTAGAGAGGTTGAAAAAGAGGAGACAGAGGGAGGGAAGCTTTCCCAACTTTATAGCTTCTATAAGAATGAGTTTTTGCACATTAGAGGAGTCTTAAGGAGCATTGGATGATAGCCTTGATTGATTTAGGGGCTACACAACTTTATTGATGAGGGACTTGTAGCACGTAGGGGACTCTAGACATAGGAGGTTGATGATTTTAGAGTGATGGTTGCAGATGGTTTCACAATTAATTTTACTGGGATGATTCTACAGCTTAGCCTTTAATTGGCTAACTATAAAGTCAAGGATGACTTCTATGTGGTTAGTGTTGGAGACACAAATGCAGTTATGGGTATTGAGTGGTTACATTCCTTAGGTGAGATCACTCTCAATTTTCAGATTTTGGAGTTGAAGTTTAAATTAAGGGTATGAATGTTGTATTGAGAGGAATATCTAATGGAGTGCCTCATGTTGTCTCCTTCAAGCATATGTAGAGGCTTTTCAGACATGATCAGGTGCAATGGGAAGCAAAGTGCATAGTTATGCCCATGATTACAAAGGAGGGGAAGAGTTCCTATCCACCCAACATATAAGCTTTTCTATCCAAGTGAAGCAATATTTTTGGTATTATACCTCTAGGCAAGCCACCTAATAGAGGAATAGAGCATATCATTGAGTTAGAGGAGGGGATAGAAATCGGATATCACTACACCATACAGTCACCCTAAGAGACACAAGGATGAGATAGAGAAGGAAATCAAGGAGCTTTTGGACATGGGACATATTAGGCTAAGAGTCCATTTTCTTCTTCAGTGGTGCTAGTGAAGAATAAGGATGGGACTATGTGCATGTGCATAGATTACAGGGCGCTTGATAAGAAGACTATCAAAAGTAGGTACCCCATCCCATGGATTGATGATCTCATTGATGATCTACATAGAGGACTTGAGGTCTGGTTATCATTAGATCAGAGTTAGAGAGGAGGACATTGAGAAAACAACGCTCAAATTCCATTTTGGTCACTTTGAGTTCCTTGTTATGCTCTTTGGATTGAATAACGCTCCTACCACATTTCAGTCCTGCATGAACAAAGTTTTCAAATAGTAGTTGCATAAGTTTGTCTTAATATTCTTTGATGATATTCTTATATATAACAGATCTTGGGAGGATCACTTGAGGCATTTAGATGAGGTTTTGAGTATCTTGGAGAGTGATTCCATGTTTGCTAAGGAGTCCAAGTGTGAGTTTGGCATGATAGAGTTGTTGTATCTTGGGTACATTATCGATTCAAAGGGAGTCAACATTGATCCTAAGAAGATCAAGGCTATTCTTGATTGGCCTCCACCTACAAAATCACACAATTGAAGGGGTTATTTGGACTTTATGGTTTCTACACAAGGTTTTTCAAAGGATTTTCACAGTTGGCTGCCCCACTCACTGATTTGACCAAAAGGGGGGAATTTTTTTTGGTCTAAAAGAGCAGAACAAGCCTTTTATTGATTCAAGCAGATGATGAGATTGTGCCCAGTTTTAGCCATTATTGAATTCTCCAATCCTTTTTGAGTTTAAGTGTGATGCCTCAAGTGAAGGCATAGGAATTTTCCTAATGCAAAATAAACATCCAATAGCCTTCAAGAGCATGAAGTTGAGAGGAGGTGAGAGAGCCTACTCTATTAAAGACAAGGATATGTTCATGATCATGCATGCTCTTTCCAAGTTCATATAGTACCTTGTTGGGGACATATTTGTAGTGAAAATTGATCTTAATATCCTGAAGTACTTCCTTAATCAAAGGGATATTAATGAGAGGTAGTAGAAATGGGTGAGTAAACTTCAGGGATATGACTTTGACATTGAATATGTCAAAGGAAACAAGAATGTAGTGGTTTATTCCTTGTATAGAAAGCCACATTTTATCTCCATTTTAGTCATAGCAGTAGATTGGAAGGATAAAATAGACATCAATTATGCTAAGAATGCACTAGCCAACAAAATTCTTGATAGGTCATTACAGGATGATAAGTATTAGGTGAGGGATGAACTCATTTATTACAAGGATAGAATATGGTTAGCTCCTAAATGTAAGGTGAAAGTGCACATATTTAAGGCTTTCCATGACATTCCTATGGCTGCTCATCCAGGATATTATAAGACATATAGGGATATCCATGAGAGATTCTGATGGAAGGGAATGAAGGATGTCATTCTCAAGAATGTCTATGAGTTCCAAGTATGCCAACAAAAAAAAATGAGCACACTTATCCTACTGGTTTATTTCAGCTCCTTCCCATTCCTACTCAAAAATGGGAAAGTATATCAATGGATTTCATTACAGGGCTTCCTAAGGTGTAGGGGAAAGACAATATTTATGTAGTGCTGGATAGATTGACTAAATTTTCTCACTTTTTTTCCATATCAACAAGGTTTACAACAATGCAAGTGGCAAATTTATTTTTTAGGGAGATGTTTAGGCTTCATGGAACACCTAAGACCATCATCAGTGACAAGTAAAATAAGTTCATTAGTTTGTTTTGGCAAGAAATATTTAGATTATGTGGTATGGAGCTAACCCCTAGCACTAGTTACCACCCTTAGACTGATGGGAGACTAAGGTCATGAAAAAATGGGTGGAAAGTTACCTACGCAACTATTTTTTCAGGGTAGAAAAAGGTGTGGGTTAAGTGGTTAAACTTAGGAGAGTATTACTACAACTCTACCTTCCATATGTCTATTCAGATGTCTCCATTCATGGCATTGTATGGTTATGAAGCTCCTAGCTTTGTTGATTTTATTTTTGGAGATTGCAGGGTTCCTAGAGCCAGAGATCTTCTTTAGGAGAGTCAGTACATCATGAGGTCTATGAGAGAGAACATACAACACGCTCATAATAAAAAAAAGTTTTATATTGATTAGCATCACATTAAGTGAGTTTTTGAGGTTGGGGAAATGGTGTATTTTAGGTTACAACCCTACAAATAGTCCACTCTCAAGAAGAGTGGTTCAAAAAATCTTAAGCCTCATTTTTATGGTCCCTTTAAAGTCACTAGGAGGATTAGAGAGGTGGCCTATGAGTTGGAGCTACTCAAGAGTAGCAAGTTGCATATTGTCTTCTATGTTTCATGCCTTGAGAAGGAACTTAGTCAAAATGTTGTCCCTTCTACAAAGTTTCCTCCTTTGGATGAGGAAGGCAAGTTGATTATGATTCTAGAGGCTATTTTGGAGGTTAGGGAGCACACATTGTGGAGGAGTGTGATTAAGGAGTATTTGGTTAAGTGGAAGAATTTTCTAGTGGAGGATGCTACTTGGGAGAATGAACAGATATTACATCTTGAGTTGTAATTGCTTAAGGGTAAGCAATCTTGGGAAGGGAGGACTGTAATGTTCCTTTATTACTCTTGAGAAGTGGGATTATCCATTAGCCTATTCTAGAGTTCTTGTAGGCTAGTAGGAGTGGATTAGGTGACTTAGTGGCCAACATTAGGCTCAGTGTTGGTTTTCAGTAGGAATTTCTATTTATAGCAGTGGCGAGTTATAGTGCTTAATATCCTTAGTAAGCCACATGGCATCTCAATAATCTTCAATTTTGTGCTAGTTGGTGTCTTGTGGGTACTTACTATTTTTAGCAGTTGTTATTTATCGTAAGTCTATTTCGAGAAACTAGTCTCAATCCCATAGTGTTCTCAACAGTGTTATTTCTAAGGAGGCGTTGAAGAGCCTAATATTGAATTATTTAATATTTTCTTTTTATCAAACACTTAAGTTATTTTATAACTTTATAACTTAAGTGAGGGGGTAGGTGGTCATTAAAAAGTACCTTGGTGTCTAAGGTGATAATGTTGTTTTAGAAGGATGACTAGTGCGAAATAGTTTCCTTATGAGCAAGGACACCCAAGGAGGAATAAGATATTTTAATTTATTAAATTATCTAAGGCTCATAAGGGGGTGTGTATTTTAGGAGGGACAAAGAAATTCAAACCCTAAAGTCAACCTAATTCCCTCTCACTTTCTATAAAACTTCATTTTGGCTCTCATTTGGACATCTTTTTGGCAACTTAATAGAATTTTGTTGGAATGTCTCTAGATTACTCTAGTTGTGTGTTCAGGATGAAAAACATCACCATATTGAGTTGCTTTCAGTGATGAGAGATCTACCCTAGTCATATTTTGAGTGGTTCAATCCAAGGATCACACAATGCTTCAATAGAGTTTTGATTTTCAGAGTTTGATAGGAGAAAAAATAAAGATTTATATGGTATTTTGATTTGGGTTTTGTTGGTGCTAGTGTGTTTTGGAGTTTGCATCATTTTGAAGGTATTTGTAGGTTTTTTGGTGTGATTTTGAGGTTTTATATACTTTATCAGAAGTTCTAGAAACTCAAATTTTTCTCAGTGGCTAAAGGTCAAAACTTTTCGTAACTCCTTGGATACTGGGTGATCCATTCTAGGTATTAGAGAATCAGATTCCTCATTCCTTGGTGCCACAATTCAAGTCCTCATTTAAGGTTTTTGTCTGATTTTTAAGACAAAATCGCCCTCAAGAAGGGTGGTACCATTTCTAGGGCATCAAAGGTTGGGGTTGTTGTTATATAACCTTATCCATACTAGTCTAGTTTTAGTGCTTGATGGTTGTTTAGGGGCATAAAAACTTGAAGTACCCTCAACACATATTCATTAAGGAGTTTGGAGGTGTTTGGAGCTATATTGGTGTTTTTGTAAGGCTAATATCACATCTGGAACTTCATGTATTAGGTATAATTATACATTGTAATGATTGTTATTTAAATATGAAACTATTGCTCTTTCAATATGCTACAACCTATTATGTATGGCATTGTTATCTTCTAGCACTTCTCGTTATTTGCATTGTTTATTATGATGTTATAATCCTTGTAAATGCATTGAAAACATACACAAGCCAAACGGTAAACAAGCAAACAACATTCAGTGAGTTTCAAAAGAAGTCAAGGGTGTATGTTTGACGAGGGAGCAAACCCGAGACACAAAAATACTCACAAAATAGAGAATAATATTTTCTATTAAAATATGAAACTCTTACATGCAGAGGATCACAAATCCTTGAGCTCTCTGATACATGCAAAATTACAGAATTGCAGAAAATCCCCCTTTTTCAACATGCGAATTCTTTCCCCAAAAAAATTACCCAAAAATAGAAATCAGCCCATTAATAGCCTCTTTCCCATTTGGAGCCAAAAATAACATTCGAGATAAGATTTTGGCGGTTTGGCGCCAAAAGTACAATTTGAAATTCAAAAACTAAGTCCTAATTCAAAAATTGGCAATTTTCCAAAAATCGGCCAACTTCTGGAAGCCATAACTTTGATCAGGGACTCCGTTTTGAACCGTTTGCACCGTCGGAAAGGTCTCAGAGTGAAGAACAGCTAAGAACCCACTCCACCAATTCCAATGATTTTTGGCCGTACGGGACCGTTTAGTGCCTCAAACTGGACTCAGAAGGTTTTTCAGGGCAAAAAGCAGAAACTGGAACTTTAATAACTTTCAAACCGTGAATGATCTTGACCTGATTCTTTCGCCAAAGTGCTTATTTTTCCCTCAAGAACCTTCCCATAAATTTTTGTCTTCCCATGCCTTAAAATTCCCACATGCTAAAAATAGCAGTTGAGCAGAAAAAGCAGAAAAGCAATTTTGAAAGTTGGAAACTCTTATTCAACGAAAAGGGTATCCAAAAATGCAAAAACATCTACAAAAGAAAAAACAACAGGAACATAAATGGAAAACATCTTTTTGGGTGATGCAAGATTGCCCTCACACCACTGGATGCTCCATCAATGTTACAGTTTTTGTTGGTGTAGTCATGTATACACCTTATTACTAAATTCACATGTGTAGTTAGCTTATCCCTAGGTTAAAAATTAAATTAATATATTATTTAAGTTATTAGGAAATTAGACAAAGAAGTTGTTGAGCAAGCAAGGCAATAGGAATTAACTTATAATTTGGCCAATCAGAATCAAGTGTTGTAATATAGCCAACACGATCATTTTTAGGGTTAGCTTGGAATTTCTATATATTAAAACTCCCTCCCTCACATTAGAAGTCTATCTTTATCAACTTAACACCTATTTGGTGCATTAATTCATTTTTTTCATATTTTTAAAAGAGTTAGAATACTCTTATTTCTAACATCTTCACTAAAAGCTAGATATTTTCATATTTGAGCGTTGTAGGTGGAGGAGGTTGTCCTTGGTGGGGGATAGGGAGGGTTGTTTAAAGTAATCCTTCCTTCCCAGTTTATTTTATTGTACATGAGTAACTCATCAAGCCTTGTTGTTGGGACCCATTTATGAGGTTTTAATGTTTTCTTCCAATAAGCATTCCCTAAGTTTACCTAGGTAGTTACATTATACCTAATTTTAAAGTTTTAGTTATTTTCTATTTCAAGTTATTTGGAAATTGGAAAAAGAATTTGGCATGCAAACAAGACAGTAGGAGATAACCATGTAATATTTTCAATCAAAATAAAGAATGATATAATTGGCCAATGGGATCATTTTTGGAGTTGGCTTAAAATTCTCTAAATTAGAGCTCCCTCACCTACATCACAAGTGAAGTAGGGGAAAGAAAGTGGAATAGTCTTTGAAGATATTTTATGAGATAAACTCCATGAAAGGAGATTATTGAGGAGCTTTTGAGAGAATATTATTAGTGTACAATGTAGCATTTTTTTTATGCTCATTTGTAACCTTCATATTCAGATCTAATATTTATAGTATTTGGTTTGCATTTATAATAATCTTTTACATAATATATAATCTTAGCTATCTTTTAAGCAGGATATGAGTGATTTTCTTGCACTTCTCATGTGGAATGAGAACCCATGTTCCTTTTCAACATGATCTTTCATCTTTCTAACAATTTTAGCCTCTCATTGTAATTAATTTTTTGAAATTGATTTTGAATGAAAATGGTGATATCATATAGGGTTGAAAAGCATGACTAATCAAAGACACAACTTTCCCTTGAGTCATATGCAAAGATTTGGGGATGTTCTATCAAGGTTCAACAATTCTACAAGTTTTCAATTATGAAAAATAACATCCAGAACACTTTTTCTAGATTATTAGAGGGTACAATATTTGGATGGATACATTGAAAAGGGCTTTAGAAACTTGTATGTTCATCATAAAATTTCTAAAGAGGAATTGATTAAAATTGGTGACTCCCACAACTATGAATTTCGTTCACTTGATTTCATCAGTACAACATCAAGACAGAGAATTTTATTTTTTAAATTGATATATTTCCAAAGGTTGGGTACAAATATCTAATTACTATTGCAATTCAAAATCAATCTAACAACTGGAAATTTCTCTCTCTCTCTAAACTCAAAAGATTCAAACTACAAGCACTATCCATTCATTCTCACAAAGGATCGAGGACCTTAATTTAATCTTTCCTCATCAATTTCATTCAACAAAATATGAATCCCCATCATCCATTCACTTATATCCATACCATTGAATTTGAAAGGCTTAAAAAATGAAAAAGCTTTTTGAAAATCAATCTACATATAATCCAACAACAAGCACTCTTTAAATTTTAACTTTCAAAGATATAAAAAAGGGACAACATTGACATAAGACCAAAGATAAAATGAAATTTGTCACTTCCTCTTTTTTATGAAAATATTCTAAAACAAAATAAAAAGTTCAACTGTCAACTGTCAACTGTCCAACCAAAAGCAAAATAAAAAGTTCTTATTCTAAAACAACGCCTTCCCATATCTAATATGCATCATGAATGAATGAATGAATTATTTTAATGAATTCCACCAAACCAAGCAATCTAAGGGACAAAGAACCACAATTTTAAGTTATCTTCAAACTCCTTTCAATGTTAGATATCCTACTATAGATCTTGACTAGGAAGCTGGCAATTTTACTAATCTTAATTTCCTCAAATAAGTCATGCAGGCTACCAACTTTCATGTTGTTTTCATACTGAGTACAAGTACCCTCATATGTTTTCCACTCCATGATAAAGTGTCATTACATCTCCATCACCCCTTACCATAGAATATGCAAGTTCTCTCTTCCCAAAATTATTTTGGTATAGTCCATCTCTTGGTCTCACATCTAAGATGATGCAATCTAGTCCTCAACTATGCAATTAACTTCTTTGGGTATATTCCATCGCTTGGTCTCACATCTAATATGATGAAATCTAGTTCTCAACTATGCAATTAACTTCTTTGGGCATATTCCATCTCTTGGTCTTGCATCTAAGATGATGGTCGTCTTGAATTTTTCTATCACATATTTTTTATTTCCTGATTAGTGTTAGGACACTCATGTAAATTGGCATCCCACTTGCTCAAACATTTGTTATTTTGCTTCACCCAAGTTTTCTTCCTACAACCCAATTCCTCTTCCACAACTATTTTGGGCTAGTTGTGGTTATCCATGTTTTTGAATTTCTTTAAATAACTTAGCAGTCAGGTTATTGTTGATGCCTTCAGCGGGAAAGTTCTTGCTTCATCCAAAAGAATCTCATACGGGACTATGGTTTTCACTTTGAGGCTACTTGTGACTAATTTTTTTTGTATAATTCTTTCTAACTATCTCGAACTACAATTTTACATGTTACTTCCCCAAACTTCGCAACCATAAAGGATAACTAGCATGACTAGAAAACCAAAAAGGGTTTTCTTGGTTTTCCATTCCCATTGATTCAAAGTGAACCGAATAAATCATGCTACCATCATCTCAAAAGCTATAATAAATAAGTAGCACTAGCTATTAGATCAAAAGGGAAATCAATGGCTCTTATTAGTTCCTAAGCTGAAGTTTTTCTAGTCATAATCTTACATAGCACTTGTGCTACTTAATTTTTGATGATTATATCAATGATCCTCGACCTCCAAAGCTCTAAAACTAAGTTTGACATAGTTTGAACAAAACAAATATTTTCACCCATTAGGCTACAAGTTAAATCACTGGCCCTAATTCATATTTTTCCCCTTCATTATTTTGAGAAAGCTTTATCACCATTGATATAAAATTGGATTAAACAACTCAAAAAAAATGAATGTAAAACCTTATTTTGTGAGAGCTCAAGTTTCATAGAAACTTATAAAAGCTTTTTACGAAGGCAACTTGCATTTTTTCATAAAAATATTTATAAAAAAGAAAAGCATCCTATGTGTATGCAAGCATGTAGAAATATATGAAATTTTATTTTGGGATATTTTATCTTCAAATATGCATGGAGTGTTATATATTGTAATCCTTAAGATTTAAGATAAACTCATGGGCATGCAATGACCTGACATCCCACAATAGCCAAAAGTTAGCCACCCACAAAGATTATTAAAGGAGGAACATACTACATAAAAATTATTTAAAGAGCTCCTTCAAAGAGTTTTTTTATAGCCTCTTGAATGAGATAATCTTTTGTAAACTTTTGATATTAGTACATTGAAGCTTTTGTGTTCTTCACTTGATGTCTTGTTTTGTGTTTCCATATGATTTTCATTGTTTTGTATTTCATATGCACGATATTTTGAGTCTATCATCAAAGCCATCTATTTAGTACAAACTAAAGTTTGAAGACTGCATGTTTCACCCTCCAAGCTTGTAATTCTTGAGAATTTTGGGGTAAAGATGCCTAAATCATAAAATTTGACGCCCTTTAAAGGCTATATTGTATTCAAAATTCCCTTTTTATAGGGCTATAATATTTTATTAAATCTTTAATGATTCATATTTTGAAAAAGCTTTTGTTAATTTATTTCCACTCTTGCCACAAAATTTAGTGTGTGAATTCGTTCTTCATATTGTTCACACTAGTCTGATTGAAACATATTGTTGAATTAGAGTTCAGTGATCTCTATAGTTCATTTTGATCTCTCTTTCCACTTTCATTATATTTTATAATAAAAATAATTATATTTAAATTTCATCCCCCAATTGAGAATGCTACTAAGGCTAAGTTCCAAATTTATTTAGATCTCAACTCTTTAAAAGACTAATAAAAATACAAACCAAAGCACTACATAGAAAAATGGATTGCCCCCTTAGGTGAAAACAATTATCCTAATGAAAGGAGACATTTTATCTCCATAGATACCCTGAGGTTAATATGCAAGAAGTGCTAACTTAGGGGGAAACAAGAAAGTTGATTTCTTCTCCACCTAGCCAACTTTGGATTTCATGGGGTGATTGTGTGGTTCTCATTGACTTTTATGAAGCCACTAGTAGTATTTTGGTTCTCAAATGAGCCATTTTTGGTTCATGTTGGATCTTAGTAGTTCTTGAATATAATCCCATGGTTCTTGGCACACCAATTTAGGTTGAGGATTGAAGCTTCATACGATTGTGTGGAATTTAAAATGGACATTCATGAGAATAATATGTTGATTACAAATTTGATCTTTGAGTGTAGTGGGACACACTCTAAAATGAATTGGATCCACTAGTTTTGGATTTTCTCCTTGTGAAGTAATTATGATTTTTTTTCTAGGTGATTGTGCAATTATGAAGTTGACCTAGGAGACGCTACAGTCAGGGCAACTTTCAGAGATTGAGCTGCAACTACAAAATATGCACAAATAAGATTGTGTACCATTTGGGTTTCATAAGTTTCTCTTAAGGAAGGTTGTTTGTGTAATGCCACACTTTGTGTACCCTCCAATTACAAGGATATGCAAGTGCACATTTGCATGTTTATGATAAACCTGCTTTGCTCGATCCCTTGGGTCAAAAAATGTGAATGTGTCATATGATGCTTAGTATTAGCATTTTTTTTAGACCCTTGAGGCACTAAATTACGACGTCCCTAAGATTTTTTCTCATCATACCCAGTTTGCTACAAGTTTGAGGTGCCTTAGGATTTGAATTAATTTGGGCTTATCTTGGCATGGTAGAATCATTGTGGACCACTTATTGTATAAAAATAATCCAATATTTCTGATAAAAATCTAAGGTTAGGTGACTTAATGGGTATGAATACATGAGAATTATACATCATTTAGATCATCTTGATCTATTTTGATATAGTAATTAATATGGTAGAATTTATGTGCCATCCATATCTAGTTTTATACTTATTATGTGTTATGTTTGCAACTTTGTAATATTGCCTTATGAATTCAAACAATCTTAAGGAATAAAGTAACCCTATTTTTAATCATAGTACAATAGTCAACAAGAAGTTAAACATTCAACTTATCTTCAGTTCTTATAAGTATAAGACCATCCAACAAACAATATCAAAACAATAGGTTAATTCAACATTTCTTTAGTAGCCCATGTTCATTGGATAGGTAGAAAATGAATTTTGATGGAGCAACTAGGAAAAATCCTAGCCTCTTGGTCACGGGTTCAAATTCCCTCGAGTGGCACTGAGGGAGGGATTATTGGACTAATTTCTAGCATCTCCCTTTAGATTCAGGACATGGACTAACCGCCTCTCATGGATTTGTTTATCTTTGTCATTTGTATTGGGTGTTAACAAATTGATCTTTTGGTGCAACAACAAATGTGTTCCAACACCATCTTCTTTTTAAAGGTTCATTCTAGTTAATCTTCCGCACTATGAACAAATTATAATGGATGCATGCATGAGGTTGGCTACAATAAGGACATAAATGGCCTTTCTTGGGTTTGTTAGAGAAAAGAAAATAAAGAAATATTTAAGGCCAAAGCATAATGACCTTTCTTGGGGTTGTTACAACAAAATAAATGAAGAAATATTTAAGGCTAAAGCATATATAATCATCTACACTATTCAATGGCTCTTGGAGTTTCTACTAACAGACAACCACTACAAAGTAAATACTAAAATTTTGTCAATGTTTGTGAGGGTTCTTCTCAAGCTAGAGGGGTAAAAGGATGTGGTACATGTGCTTACATAAGCCCTTGTCAAGTATAATTTTTTGGGTCTGTTTGAATATATTCTAAAAAACACAGTGCAAGGGAAAGGCTTCCCACCACAAAATGGTCCTTCAATGGTGATGTACAGAGTTGTAATGGGACTGTGGGTCCCTTTAACCACAAGCAATGACAAGAAGAGAAATAGAAAGAATAAATCCAGCGATGGTCTCAAGTTCCTAAAAGGTGTTACAAGATTATAGCCCCAAGGGATTTGAATTGGGATTTTGCATTAGAGGAGAAGACTTCAAATTCTAAACAAAGGATACTGGTTGGTAACAAAGTGTTGAATTAAGGCCTTAGTTTCTAGATAAATGATATGATTTTTAGCTACGTTTAATGTTCTAGATAGATGTGAGCCATTGTAATGTCCTATGCCTAAAGGGTTGAACCCCGAAAGATGTAACCCATCATGTTGATAGGCATGCACCTAATAACCAAATGGTGGGGCTCCATTGCTATGTGTCCATTGTGCTCATGACTTCTATGGTTTCACCTCCAAGGTTGATGGGACGCAAACCTCGCCCTTAACACCCTGGGTAGCCACCTTCACCACCAGATGGTTCTTTTGGTGTAGTGGTTGGGACTTTGTGGTATTAGAGACAAGGTCTCAAGGTTGAACCCCATGAAGCATGGTGTGCTATAATTCCCCTTGTGTGAAGGGCTAAACCTCGTCAGATGTAACTTGTCATACTAATAGGCATGTAGTTGAGCCCTAGTGGTGAGGGTGGCTACCCCAGATGTTAAGGGTGAGGTTTGTGTCCCACCATCCTTGAAGGTGAAGGCATAAAATCCACAAGCACATCGGACACATGTTCATGGAGCCCCACCATCTAGTTACCAGGTACACGCCTATCAGCATAACATGTTACATCCACTAGGGTTTAGCCCTTCACGCACAAGACATTACAACCACTTATATGAATCAAATTATAAAATATAAAGCAAAGTAGTATAAGAACCCTTCTATGGAATTTTGTGTGAAATATCTTATTCGATCATGAGAAGCAATAATGCATTCATAATGTACCTGGTTTTTGTTATATTAATATAAATGGGACTAGCCCCCTAGGCTACAATCCATCAACCAAAAAGAATACAACACTGCTCTATTCAACAAACCAATCTTTGGACAAATATAGCAATCCCTTATTTAATGCAACAACCCTTGGTCAACTTATTAGTAAATATGGGAAGCAAAGGTCAAGAAATCAATCAATGCACTCCATGTCACTATAAGTTGTGTTGATGTCAATAGTGCAGTCTACCCATAATACTTTTTTATTGTCTTGATCTTCCTTGCTGGTATATTTAGTTATATTTATGTGTATTTTAGCTATTTAAAGAGGAATTTTGTGGTTGACATGAACAAGTTTAGCCAAAGGTGTAACTAGTGCTAGGTTGGCCAAAAGACAAGTAAAAAAATATTTATATTTGAATAAGAAAGATTTCATAGATAATGAAATGATTGTTTCATAATGAAGTTGCAAACATAAATGATGTTACAATAAATCAATATAGGTCTAAAATTTAAGTTAGACTTGAGACAGAAAAAAGTATAACAAAATTTTCAATCATCAAAAAGCACATAAAGTTTTAAAATTATAAAACATGCATAAAATTGGATTTATAGAGGTAATAGATATTTTTCCCTTCATTTATAGATAAAAACAAGTTCAATTCACATCATAGTGTCATGAGATTATAAATTACATATCTATATTAATATTGTACAAATTTCATTTATGGACAAAGTGGACCCAAAACAAAATTTATTTTTTCCTTTCTAAAACCATAGCAGGGATTTGGGATCAGTAGGCCCCAAATAGGTGAAGGAGCATTGACCCTCACAAGGGTGTTGAGGTAGAGCCCCAAGCAAGGTCAAGGGGCACTGCCAGTTGTAGTTCTACCCCCAATAGGAGAAAATTTGGGGGTAACACCCAAAGTGCATACCATGTTGCAATGTAAGGCAAGGTCAAGGTGCGGAGCCCCTACCATCAAGCCCAAACTAAGGCCTTTAAGACCACACAAATCTTCATGATGCATGTCATTTTTTAAATAAAACTGAAAAACTCTCTACAATCGATCAATCCTCATCCAAAGCACACACATGCACTTGAAAACAATTGAATTTTCTCAATACACCCAAAGAATAAAAGCTCAAATGAAAGGGTGGGAGCATAAAACATTTTTTTAACAGTTTATAGTGGTTTTTTCTCTTTTTAAGGTAGTCGAGTTTTACCCTCAAACTCACCAAGTTTACCAGTGAGTACTCACATCAAGTTTACTAGTGAGTATTTTAATATTAACTCCCCCATCTTGCTATCCCTAAAATCCAAGAAATTTTTTGCATGCATCTTGTTGTCCCCAAAAATCAAAGAAACATTGTATTTAATGTTTATAAAAAGCATCAAATTAAACAAAATATCAACCAATAATTTCGTCATCTAAGCCACTATTTCCCACAGTTACATCTTCACCAATAGTGTTCTCTAGCATCAAGGGACTTGAAGGAACCTTGCAATTGACTTCATACATAGGCCAAAAAGAAGCAGGAGAACCATCAACATTAGCAACTAGAAGAAACTCATAGTCGCCATCCCCTTCATTGAATGCAATATCATCTTCCACAATCTGAGTTGACCCAAAACCAACATCTTATTGATGCTCAAAGTAATAGTTTTTAAAACTATTCCACCCTTCTTCATCCATCTGAACCTCGTATTAGTCAAGATCATGCTTAGTATGATCCAAAAAGAGCAACTCTTGGGAATCTCCCTATACTTAACAACTAATCATGGTAAATAGTCATGGAGACCTTATCATCAAAATTTCTTAGTTTATTCAGTGACACGATAAGTTATAGTTCAATATTGAGCACTCAAGAAAACTAGAAGTACCCTCCTATTACTTTGGAACACATCTACCTTCCTATATTTCATAAAAACCAAAGAACCTCAGTGGGCATGACCAACCATAACTTACTATAAAATTTGTTCACATGTCTATCACAACTACTAAACCCAAACAACACATGATACCATTTAAAAACATTCTTTGTGAAAACTTAGTCCAAGCAATCAAAAACGTGCTTTCTAATCAAATTGAAGATAAAGACATTAAATGAAAACATGAATAGGAGACTCAACAATATTGCATAAAAAGCAAAGATAATATAAAATCCACATAAACTAATAGTGGTACCCACAACCAAATTTTGATGAAGCATCAACCATCTAAAATGCTTTTTCAGGGATTCAAGATGAGAATACCAAATAATAAAAATCTATCCAACCATCTTTCATTAATATGAGCTAATGACCACTTTGGTTGAGCTTTATGGGAAAATCTTTGGAAAAGGAGAATTTATCTCACAACTACCTAGATGAGATATCTAACAAAGGAGGATAGTTAACCCACCTCAAATTATCCCAATTTAAGTGTCAAAATTGTGCCTGATAGCAGAAGTAAAAGTCTTTAAAGCATCATAAAGTAGAGAGTAAATCCTTCCATAAGACTAGTAATTTCAAAACCAACTTCAAAAATGGCAACAAGCGATTTCACATCGGTAAAAAATATTAGCATAAGTCTTAATACCTTTATCAAACCATCATCTAGTATGGAAACTTGTAATATTAGCTAAAGGCTAATTCCTATAGGTCAAATTCCACCAAATAGACTTGAAAGTATGGCAACAAGTACTAGACCAAGAGAAAAAATATTATCCTACCACAAAATGTTTGTCACATTCCCAGGCCCTACAAATCAAAACAAAAAAAAGACAAACCCTATTGGATTTACAACTAATTTATTGAGTCTTTCATATTTTACCTGGGTATGCGTGTGCGTACAGTTCGAGTATAGGTTCAGTTCAAGTTAGTCCTTGGTTTCAGCTAGGGTACGACCCATGCACCTAGGTTTTCTATGGGTTCTTTTGTGAAGGACCCACAAATAACCTAAGCACCAGGGAAATACCCTGGGCATACCCAAGAAGAGCCCCACATTCTAAGAAGAGAAGAACAACATCAATTACAAATTTGGTCTATGAAAGGAGTATGACACCATCAATTACTAAATATGATATTGTTTTCTAGTGAATTCCAATATAAATTTTATATCATCTTGGAAAACTAGGAACTTATAACTAGGTTGTTTAAAAAAAATTAGGGCTATTGTTTCCAATTGAACATGTGTAGATAGCATTAATTGATCCTCATGAATACATCATTCCATCATTTACTCTCTCATTTGACCAGCACTATTGTAGGAGGGGGAAAAATACAATGTTTAGGTTAAACTCTAAATTTGACATCATTTGTGAATTAACACACCAAATCTTCAACATTGACCCTCTACACTTGCATTGACCCTTGATAGAAGATTAATCTTTACTTGGTAAAGGTTATTCTTTAATTGTAATTATTTATTTTTTAATTCCTTTCTATACGCCTCCTTAAGAGGTTCTTGACAACTCACACACACATAGATGAATGGTGTCATTTATTGAGTTGGGAGTTACTTTCCAATTCTAAATCCTCTTCTTAGCTCTATATATTGAGGTGCCTCTCCTCTCATTCTTCATTCAAGAAAGCAAGCTTAAGGCTTAAGTGCTCTCTCTCTCTCTCTCTCTATATATATATATATATATCATTCTTAGGCATTTTTCCTCCATTCATAATATTAGGGTTCTTTCTTGTTTTTTCCCCTTATCAAATTTTTGTGTCTCCTTTGCATTTGGTGGTGCTTAGTTAGGCTAATCTCTCTTTAGTAATATTTTTCCTTCAAACAATGCTCATTGATTAGTTCTTTCCTTTGCTCAATTTATTTTTCCTTTCATGGTATCAAAGCTTTGGTATTACTAATCTTGTGTGAGCTACATTGTTGAAGGTTTACCAAGTTTTAAAGGCACACCATTGGAGGCACTCAAAGAGAGAAGGAGAAGAGCCAAAAGCCTAATATTGCTTCTTGTTCAATAATATTTTTTTCTAACCCTTGTTTTAAAGATCTCCAAGTGAAATTTCAAATCTATTTAATATCATCTGAGTTGCAAGTTATAAATTGATTGTTTCCTTTCAAAGCCAAATTTCTTTTTCTACATTTAATACAATGTTGATTAAAATTGTTGTTTCCTTTAGCCACCTACCTGTAAATACCTTTGTTTCCTCTCCTTAAAATCATAGCTCCTTCATGCCCCCATTAGCTCAACCAAACCACATGTTGCTCTTTAATCTCCTCAAGCTCATTTTAAATTCTCTGCCCACCCATTTATTTTTACCCTTTCCCATTCTTTTCTAAAAGAATATGTTTTTTAATCTTTAAAAAGAAAGAGTTTTTTAGAAAATTTTAAAAAGGGGTTTCAACATATGAGGGTTTGATGGAGAACAAGTTTCTCATGGGTGTTCCAACCGAGGAGGCTCTGTGTTCGAGATGCGGACTCAAAATGGCTCTATGCCATTAAGGAAGTATTTTTCCCTTCCGTAAGATCTCCTTCTACAACCTATATAGTTTTCATTCAATGTGCTTGTTTTTATTGTTCACAACAAGTGGCCAAACTGTGTTTCTCCCATTTTTCTTTTGGTATGTTGTATTTTCTTCTATTTTGGTAAATACCTAGTAGAGGAATGCCTCCTAGTGTGGACCAAGCACCATCAATGGGTGAGGGAAGGCTAGAGACCAAAAAGACCCCAGATGGTCTGCAAAAATGCATAGAAGGTGAGGCGTCAAAAATGGTTAATGGTGCCAAATCCTTCAAGGAAGTTGTTACCGAAAATGAAAGGAGCAATGTTCTTGTGACGGCTTCCTTCATCGTAGTCAACAATAGTAGGGCATAAGGCACTCAAATCTCAGAGGCTAGAGGAGGTAAGGTCTCTTCCACAAACCCTAGGGTAGATTCCTTTATCCGAAATGAGGATATGGTAAAGGTTCTTGATAATGAGGAGAAAATACTTAAAAATACTGCAATTTGTTTTGTTGCTTTAGACTGTAATAAAACTCCCTCAAGAAAATTCTTTGATGACTGGCTAATGAATATATAGAATAAAAAAATGGGAATTCAACACTGATTCTATAGATTAATTCAAAAAGGCATTTTTTTGATATTTTTTAGAGATAAAGAAATGCAAAAAAAGGCCACTAACAAGGAATATTGGTCAGTTAGAAATGCTATGTTTAGGGTGGTTACTTGGTCACCGAATGTCTTAAATGAGGAAATCGTAGCCTTATCTTACCCAAGATGGATAAACATTAAGAATTTTCCCCTTGTACTTTGGAGGTTTATCCCACAACTCCTCTCACATTATGGAAGAACCATTAGGGTTGAGGAAACAAAAAAAGCTCTCCTTGATATGGACGCTCGTGCCCTACTAGCTATCACCCTTGGGGTGGAAATTTTGGATGAAATTGAACTAGAAATAGAAAATGAAATTCTAAACTGTAAGATAAAAATATTAGGAGGTGCCAACATATGCTTCCTTTGCAAAAAAGAAGGGCATAGAAGGAAAAACTGCTCGATCCTAAAAAATAGCATTGTGGGGAGGGCTAAAGTGAAAGATCCTAACTAGAATAAGAAGCTAATCCCTAATGCTAATGAGTTGGGGGTGGGCTCAAACCTGGAAATTGGTCAAGAATTTGAAAACCCTAAACCTATGGGGGCAGAGATCCTTATGGAAGCCACTTGAGCCCCACCCCAAGATTTGAGGGTGGATAACCCTTCTGATCTCATGATAGCCAGAGAAGAACAAATGGTGATCATTAAAAATTCCCCAATTCAAGGGATGTCAAAGATTGAAAATAAAAGCAATGAAGATAGGTAAGATGTAAAATCAAACCCAAATGCAGGTATGGGGATCAATCCCCCAATAAAAATTATTCTCGAGGACAACCAAAGAAGGGATGGCCACCTCTCCCTTGGGGGTAAGCTAAGCACACCAGAAATGGTCATGCAGCAGATGAGAGAATAGATAGAAAAAAATAAAAAGATAATGAGGAACCTAAGGAAGCATAGTTGTAATACTAAAGAAGAAAAGAAGGCTCAAACCCTGAAAAATTATCTAATTCTTACAAATACCTCTAACATGGAGGTTCACCCAAGGAATGATAAGGTAAAAGATTTCCAAGATGTAGATTATAAAAGTTTAAAGTTAGTCCCTACCCATGGGGCAGCCTATAAATATTTTGAATCTGGTAAAACTTATATTACTCCTATTATGGATGGGGATACCCCCCCCTTTGCTAATGATAGGACCAGGAGATGAAACTACCTCCCCTTGTAAGGTCGTGAACAAGGAGGGAATTTCCACCCATTGTAGCAGTAGGATAATTAACATTAAAAGGTTTGAACTGGATAAGCAAAAGGGGGCTAATAAAAAAGATAAACAAAAGGGGGCCTTTGACCTTTGAGATTTCAAGCCTTTAAACCAAGACACCCTACAATTTTTCCAAGAATATTTAAACAGCTTGAACCTAGAAGGAGATGTTGCAACCCTAGCCAATGATGAAGGCACAATGGGGAAATGTAGCTAGGGGGGATGTACTACCACACCCCAACCAATGGAAGGTGAGAAAGAAGAGGAAGAAGGAAGCAACCCGATGAGTAAAATGCTTAAACAAAAGAGGGGAAGAAGGAAGAAGTAGAAGGAGGACACAATCCCCTACCAAAAAAGTAAGTTGGGAAAGACAACCCTCCTTAAGTGCTTTGAATCCTTTAGGAGCTTGAATGATGGGCCCCAAATAATAGAATCAGATGACTCTTAATTGCTTGTCTTGGAACATTAGGGGACTTGAGTCCCCAGATAGGAAGTATAATATAAGGAGATTCTTAAACCAAGTGAAGCAAAAGGATATTGTGATGCTCCAAGAGCTCAAAGTAGTAAGCTTCTAGCTTGAGACAAGCCTGAACTTTATCTGGAAAGATTCAACCCATTTTTCTATGAAACATGAAAAAGAGAAAGGAGGTATTGTGATACTAGTTGCAAATAAGTGGGCCAAATGGGTTACTAATCAGGGCCTATCTCCATGTAATAGAGCTGTGTGGATATTGATTGAAAAAGATGACCTTAAATTTGGTATATGTTTAGTGTACACCCCTAATGACTATAGGAAAAGGTGTATGTTATGGGATTGGCTAAGTGAACTATAGGACGTCCCTTGGATTATTGGAGGAGACTTCAATATGATAGAAAGCACATAGGACAAGTCTGGTGGGAGTGATATGGGCTAGAAAGGCAATGAGGAATTCTTCTGGTTTAAAATGAAAAATAAACTCTAGCTCTTTGACCCCATAGAAGGACTAAGAAAAGAAAAGTATATGGTTCACATGGTGCAACTTCCAAAAGGGGGAGAGAAGAATATACAACAGATTGGATAGATTCTATGCAAATAAGGAAGCATTTCAGTTTGATAAAGTGGATGAGTCTAATACTAGGGTCAAAGTGACTCCTTGGACCCTCTCAGACCACCACCCAGTCTCGATCAAAATAACACTGGAAAAATACCAACCTACCACCATGAAAAAAGTGGAAAAATTCTTGTTGAATACAAATTTGTTGGAGAATGAGGATTGTTGTGACACCATTTTTACAGTTAAAGAGATTAACAAATGGGTACATAAGGGGCTTTCGTACATTGAAAGATGGAATAACAATGTGGAATCCTAGAAGAAAATCTTCCAAACAATCAAACAAAATAAGGCAAAGGACCTAAGGAAAAGAGAGGGCTTACTACATGAGAACCTCCAAGTGGCTGAAACTTACCTACACGACAACCCAAAAAATACAATCCTAAATGAGGTGCTAGTATCTGTGAAGGGGGAGCTAAGGAAATTTTAGATGTTAAAGGACCAAGGCCTCAAAAATTGAGCAAGGCTAAATTGGGCCACTCAAGGGGATAGAGGTTCAAAATTCTTTTTTAAATGTCAAAAAGAAAAAGAAGAAAAACAGAAGGTTAATGTGATTTGGCATAATGACAGCCTGAGCAAAGATCTCAAGGTTATCTAAAATAGCTTTCTCCAAGTCTACAAAGATCTTCTTACTTCATAAGGAAATAATGAAAAAATTCAAAAGGCAAGAGATGATTGCAGGAAACTAATTCCAAAGAAGTTGTTCGAACAAGATGCTAGCCTACTAGATAGGCACCTCTCCTTGGATGAGGTCAAGGCAGCAATCTTGGCACTAAACAATGATAATGCCCTAGGGGTGGATGGAATCCCCATTGAATTCTATAAAAAGAACATAGATTGGGTGAGTGAGGAGCTCCTCAATGTATACACAAAAGCAACTGAGGTGGGCTCTCTAGGCAGCAAAATTAATACAGGCATTATAAAATTAATCCCTAAAGAGGGAGACAAGGCCCTTGTCAAAAATTGGAGACCCATAACTTTGTTGAATGTCTCTTAAATTTTTTTTGCAAAGGCTATATCAATAAGGTTGGTAGGACTGCTTCCAAATATAATTAACAACACACAAATAGGCTTTATCAAAGGGAGATACATCCTTGAGAACCTCCTAACAAGTTGGGAGGCAATGGAATGGGCTAGAATGTTAGGGAAAAATATGGGAATGCTCCTTGTGGAATTTGAAAAGGCATATGATAGGATTGAGGGTCCATTCATAATGATGGTCCTTGAAGCTTTTGGGTTTCCAAAGAAGCTTTGTAGAATGATTGAAACACTTATGAAAGATGCCAATGCGCAAATAGAGATAAATGGTTGCTTGAAAAAGGAGTTTGAGTTGTAGAGATCTATAAGGCAAGGCTTCCCCCTAGCCCCTACAATATTTGTGATAGTTGTTGATGCTCTGCACTATATCCTCAAAGATAACAATTTAACCTCAAAAGTAAATGTTCTTATCCTTCCAAATAAAGAGGAGTTAATAAACCTCCAGTTTGCAGATGATACAACCCTTATCATAAAGATGGAAGAATAGAACATGAATCATCTCATGGGAAAACTTGAATTCTTGGAGAAGGCTATAGGATCTAGGATATCAAGAGCCAAGTCTATCATTCTTAGTTGGGAGGAAAATCAACCCGCTTGGTTTGAAAGTTTGGGCTTGCAATGGGGGAGACCAAGTAAAATAGTAAGATACATGGGGATCCCCTTTGCAGCCAACCCCAACCTAAGAGACATGTGGGAGTGGGTGAAGGGAAAATTTGAGAAAAAGTTAAACAATTGGAATAATAGGTACCTCTCACTGGTAGGAAGGGCCCAAGTATGCCAAAAAATCCTAGCCTCTTACAACATTTACTACTCCTTAGCTTGGATTTTCAAAAACTATCAAGTTGAGGAAATCTAAAAGAAAATCAAACAATTCTTATGGTCTGATGGCAAAGGCAATAAGAAAATGCATGCAATAAAGTGGGAAATTTGTTGTATGTACAAGTAGCTAGGGGGCCTAGGACTCAAGAACCTAAAACAATAAGGCTTAGCCATGGCTGCAAAGTGGATCTAAAAGGCTCTCACAGGAGATGAGCCTTGGAAAGTCTTGGTTAGAAACAATATTAAGTTGGCTACACCAAAACAATCCAAAACTTGGATGCACCTTCCTCTTTGTGACTTGATCTTTGGCAAGTTTGCAACAACCCCTATTGGATCTAAGGTGTTTAAAAGCTTGCGGAAATCTTGGGAATCCTCTAAAGATAAAATTATAGAGAAGTGTCAAGTTGACATTGATATCAACAAGATCTTCTTGAAAATATCCATATGGTGGAATGTATTCCGCAAGGACAAGCCATTGGGTTTACTACAGGTATGTTCTACTAAATCCTGGAATAAAAAAGGTTTGTCTTGCTTTGACCAAATCCTGATAGAGGGTAGATTGAAATGTTGGGGTACCCTAAGAATTGAGTTTGACTTGCCACACTCTCAGAAAAGAACCTTTGAAACCATTAAAAAAATGTGGTAATCCCCATTGCTAACATGAATGGTAGGAAAAATAAGGTGCATGATCTTGATTGGCTAGAAAATAATAGCATTGCAAGTTTAAAAGCAAAAGAGATCTATGGTCTTTTGACTAACAATTTAGAGCTTGCAAAAGGCTTAAACCAGAAGTGGAGGATAAATTTAAATGATAAAGAGTGGAAACTAATTTTTAGGCATAATTGGAACAACACCTTGGAGCCCAAGAAGGTAGCATTTATATGGTTGATTTTGATGTAGAGATTACCAAATGTGGACTCTAGCAAGAATCCACATATCTGCAATATCTGCAAAAAATCTAATTTTCTAATGCATATTTATTTTTACTATTTTTTTGCTAAATAAATTTGGAATATCTTTAAAATTAACATGTTAAAAGTTGGGCAAACAAGAGAAGAAAGAAAATTATAAATTATAATGGGAAAATGTAATGGCTTTGGAAAAACTAGTAACTTATTCAAGTTAACTCTATCAACTGAAATATTATGGTTTATTTGGAAGGCAAGGAATAAAGAAATCTATCAGGGTTGTTGAAGAGATCTTACTAAGTTTTATAGAAAACTCACTCTACACTCCATTTATGTGCAAGTTTCCATCATCATCCAGGTAGCAAAGGAGAAATTCCAAAAACTATTAGAGGAGGGAAAAACATAAAACAAAAACTAGATTATGGAATTTGCTAAGCAATGGCTGGAACATAGAGAGACCTACAATCCTAAGAGAAGTGATATCAAAAGGAAAAAGAAAGAAAATAGCACTTTTGTATAAATCAGTCTTTATACTTTTGTAATGTTACTTTTGTAATAGTCTAGGCTTGGAAAAATGTGTCCAAGGTAGAAAGATAGCAAATATAAATTGGGCTGAAGTAGTGGTTGATATGTAAACCAACGTACTAACACCCACTGATGTTGTTTACTCATGTTGGTATTTAAACTATATTGAATACAAATTTTTTTTTTTAAAAGGCCTGATAAACCATTCTATAAAATAAGATCATTAAAAAGAAATAAGGTAGGGGAGAGGGTCCCAAAGTAGGAGGGGTAAAGTTTGGAGGTCCACATGGCAGTCCACCTAGACCAAAAAAAATTAAAATTTTCCCACATCACCATGCCACTTGTGTATCCTCCAGTATTTTTTTTTAATTTTGAGCACCCCGCCACTTGTCACACACCGATTTTTCTTTGCTGTTCAAAATGCGCCCATTTTTCCCTCCGCTTGAAAGTGGAGCCCATTCACCTCCTTAATCAGTGAACAAATCTACATGCATTGGATTGGATGAATGTTTGGACTCGACAGCCTCGTCACCCTAAAGGAATAGTTTAGAGCATTAATCACTCGCTGCCTCCTTCATTACCTCCACTGACCAACTTTTCTTACGCATCCCTTTGCATTTACTCAGACTATTAGGCACGTAAATTGGAGATCATGGTTCATTCAATGCTCCAAAATCTCACATATCTCACTCACTCTCATTCCTTTTGTTTTCATTTATTCTCGAGTGTTTGTTTGGTTACACACTCATACTGGTTCAGCTCTCTATGATTCATTGTTTAGCTCTCCACGCTTATTTGGTCGGCTTTGCACTCTCAAGAGCTCCCTTTCTCTTTCAGGTGAGGTTTCTAACCTCATTCAGCCTGTACTAGTGTCTTACAATATGATGGTATTCTGTCATGCACTTATTTTTTGCACAAAATTTTGTTACAAAAATTTTTCTTTGAAAAAGATTAATACTAGGAAGTGTGTGGAGGGTTTCACTAGTTTTCGTTTCTTGTATACTCGTTCATGCACTCCTAATCTTTTGTTATTCATTGCACGATGTTTACTCTACATTTTTCTTTTCATATTTTCTTCCTTATAGGAAATATGAAATGGGTTCCACTATTTCAACTTCCTTCTATGATAAGGGTTTAAATGGTTTTTCATTACTACTAAATTCTTTCGATGAAATATGGAAAGGGTTTGATTGGTTTTCTACCATGCACTTGTATTCATGTATTCATAGGGTTTTAATGTTTATCATTTCAAGGGTTTCTACCATGCACTTGCATTTGTGTGTTCCTCATTGCACATAATTTAACTCTACAATTTTCTTATAATATTCTCATGTTATTCTGAAATTTGAAAATGGTATCACTAGTTTTTATTTCAAAGATATTATGCCATGCAATTGTATTATTTTGTTCCTAGTTAGTGGGTTTTCTAAAATGCACTTCTACTTGTGTGTTTGTCATTGCACAAAATTTAACTCTACAATTTACTTTTCATATTTTTTTTCTTTTAATATATATACACATATATATATGTATATATAGGTATACATATATGTATATATGTATACACACACACACACACACACACACACACACACACACACACACACATATATATATGTACACATGTGTATAATTATTTATACATATATGCACTTGTATTTGTGTGTTCGTCATTGTAGAAACTTTAACTATGCAATTTGTCTTCAATATTTGTCTGTTATTCACAACTATGAAAATGGTTTGACTGCTTTCATTTTGAAGAATTCTTGCCTTGCAATTGTATTATTTTGTTCATCCTTGCACAATAGTTCGTTATACACAATGCTTTTTATATTTGATTGTTACTTCCAAATATGTAAAGGGTTTTGGTGGTTCACAATTAGAGGGTTTTCTACCATGCACTTGTATTCATGTATTTGTCATTGCACATGCTTTAACTATGTATTTTTTCTTCAATAATTTTTTGTTATTCCCAACTATGAAAATAGTTCAATGGTCTACTTTGCATTTCGAAGAATTTATGCCTTGTAATTGTATTATTTTGTTTATCCTTGCATGATAGTTCACTCTGAGCAATGATTTTTATATTTGATTGTAACTTCCAAATATGTAAAGGTTTTCGATGATTCACAATTAGAGGGTTTTTTGCCATGCACTTGTATTCGTGTGTTCGTCATTGCACATAATTTATCTATGATTTTTCATTTAATATTTGTTTGTTATTCCCTAATATGAAAATGGTTTTAGTGCATTCATTTCAAAGAATTTTTTTGTTGCAATTCTATTATTTTGTTATTCCTTGCACAATACTTTCCCCAATCCTTAACAATTCAAATTGACCACTTATTTTATGTTGTCTTCTTGCCAAATCACTAGAGAGGCCTACAAACAAAGATATACATTGAAAGAAGCCTTATCTCTTCAAAACATACACAATATACCATGGATGTTTTGATCCATGCACACCATGTATGTCTTGAATAGATAAGACTTATATGTATGTATATCTCTATTCATCCTATTACAATAGAAGGGCTCATTCCTATTAACTTAAGAATCCTTTCAATTTATATCAATGTATATCACTTGCATATAAATAGAGAGTAAGTGTTGCACAATAATTCACTCTCCTATTTCCTTTTTCTACTTCATTCTTACTATGAAATATTCTTTATACTTCATTCTTTTTCTAATAAGTGTTTTATTGGTTGTCCTTTACAGGGTTTTTTGCCATGCACTTCTATTTGTGTGTTCATCATTGCACAAACATTCACACTGCAAATTATTTATATTTGTTTGTTATTCCAAAATATGAAAATGGTTTGAGTGGTTCTCATTTTGAAGATATTCTATCATGAAATTGTATTATTATGTTCTTATGTATGTACATATTTATACTCATTATATATGTAATTGTATATGTATATGTATATATATGTAATTGTATATGTATATTTATACATATGTAATTGTAATACCCATTTCCCCCTCCACCCGAAAGTGGAGCCCATCTGCCTCCCTAATCAGTGAAGAAATCTATGTGCATTGGATTGGATAAATGCCATGGCTTTGACAACCTTGCCACCCTAAATGAACATTTTAGAGCATTAATCGCTCGCTACCTCTTTCGTTACCTCAATTGGGAAACTTTCCTTATGCATCCCTTCGCACTTACTCAAATTGACAAGCACCTAATTCGGAGATCAAGGTTCATTCAATGCTCCGAAATTCTCCCATATCCCAGTCATTGGCATTCATTTTGTTTGCATTTATTCTGGAGTGTTTGTTTGGTTACGCACCCATACATTTTCAGCTCTCCATAATTCATTGTTGGGCTTTCCACACTTCATTGTTCGGATCTACACTCTTGAAAGGTCCCTTTCTCTTTTAGGTGATATTTTTTACCTCACTAAGCCTATACCAATGCCTATATATATGTATGTATTCATATATATATATATATATATATATGTGTGTGTGTGTGTGTGTGTATTCATGTATATATATACATATATATGTATATTTATATGTATGTATATATATATATATATGTATATATATACATACATATATATACATATATACATATATAATTACATATTTATATATATATATATATATATAATTACATATATAATGAGTATATATGTACATACATATGAACATAATAATACAATTGCATGATAGAATATCTTCGAAATGAGAACCACTCAAACCATTTTCATTTTTTGGAATAACAAAAAAATATAAATAATTTGTAGTGTGAATGTTTGCACAATGATGAACACACAAATAGAAATGCATGGCAGAAAACCCTGTAAAGGACAACTAGTCAAACACTTAGTAGAAAAAGAATGAAGTAGAAAGAATATTTCGTAGTAAGAATGAAGTAGAAAAAAGAAAATAGCAGAGTGAATTATTTTGCAACACTTACTCTCCTACCCCACCCATCCCTAGTTCTATAATGAGTTTCAATATACTAGCAAGAAACCATCCATCCAGAGGGAGGAACTAGCTATATTTTTCAGTGCCCTCCCCTTTCCCTCTAGAGGGGTGGTCGAGTGCCCCTATCTAACTATGGGGCCCTTGATTGATTGAGAAATTGAGGAGTGAGTGATAGTGAACATAATAGATAGAGGCATAGGCCAGTGCTACTATAACCTTTCCCTGCCTCTGATCTAAGAAACAAGAAATGTCTTTGATCCACCTATCTTTTGACACATCCTAGCACATCTGAGAAATAGAATTTGCACATTTTCCTACTAGAAGACGCTAGTATAAGGAAATATAGAGAGCCCTCTCAATTAATTAGTCGAAGCCCCTCGAGAATAGTAGAGCAATTCCCAATTGAAGCAGTTTCACTAGTGGGTAATGCATGGAATCATCTCACTCAATTGGGGGTGTAGGTAGATGGAAGGCCTTATCTTCTTGATCTACAACAAGTGGAAAGAACTGAAAAACTTAGTGAGAGGGGGGGAGGAAGAACCAAAACCTATGGGATACACATCTAGAAGCGATTTTACTTTATATGTTAGTTCGACTAGCCATTAGTGGTCCATAGAATTGTTAGTTCCCCAAATCTACACCTTGTTTGCTAAGCTTTCAATGAGAACTCAACAGATTTGGATTAACATGGGATTGATTTTAGGTTGTGGGTATCCTATTTGAAAGCAGACCTCCAAATTATGGGTCGGTTTCCCCTTTTGATGGTGTCACCTAAACTACTCCTTTCTAGGAAAAGGGGAAAAAGAAGCATGAAAAGAAAACTAACCCCTATGGTGATGCACCTAATGATATTTCCCAAACCCATACAGCTAATTCTACACAAAATAATGGTCAATAACTTAATAGTTTCTTACACAACTCAGAACTCCATATGTCTTTGCATTAGTGTTTCATAACAAGGCTAAAAATGTCAATGACAACATCTAGAAGGAAGAAAATTGCATCCTCACAACTCAGACTTTGTCCTAAACTAACTCAACACATGTCATGACTTGCAAATTCATACTAACTACATAAAGGAAAATAAAAATAGGACAAAATCAAAGGGGAAAACAATTATGCCATAAGATTTCATCAACCATTTATAAAAATTTCACAATAAACAACATAATGAGAAGGTAAAATATATTAACTTATTCATCAAAAAGGTGTTACACTACTGCATAAGTCTGCAAATCTGAGTTACAATGATGTCCTCTGCTTGGAAAAGACTCCAAAAAAGCTACAATGCTTGCAAGAAGAAAGAAAAGAACCCCCTAAAACTTCAGTTTCAAGATACTTAAGAAAATTTTCAACCAATAGCCCACACAAGTCCTTCTAGAAACCCTAAGTCAGATAAAGCACAAAAGCCAAAATGGAAGCCTCCAAAATCACTCCAAAAGGTCCTCCAAATGTAGAAAATTCAAGCCATGACTTGACCCACCAAAAAAGCATGACAAAAACCTCTAAAATGGTCTTCCTTCCTCCAAAATAATCAAATACATCCTCCCACACATCTCACAGCCCTGCAAGTCATCATTGGTCCTCTTACAATATTTGACCACATTCTCCATCATGCAATATGTGTGTTTTTTGAAAACACGTGGCTTTTAAAACCTTGAAAATAGTGATTTTGTTAAGTGATTCATAAAACATCACTTAACAAATAACTTTACAATTAAGCACAAATCAGAGGGCCCCACCATTAAAATGCATTATATTTGCATTTAAAAGCAACTGAAAGTGATTTTCAAATCACTTGTATGATATTCTCAAAAATTGAAAACAATTGCAACACATAATATCATATCTTAAAGGTCCCCAAAATTTTCAAAGCACTTGACGATCAACCTACCTCACTCTGCATTCCACTCACACATGTCATATACATTGCTTTGCAAAGGCATTATAGCACTTGACCAATATGACTGACCTCCAAGTCCCTTGGAAAGCATATTCCAAGTCACATGATATTGGTCAAAACAAAGGCATTACATTAGGTGATGGTATACTCCATATTGCATTGCAAACTCCATTGGAAAATTGATGACTTAACAAATTTTTGAAAAAAAAATGGGAAAATTTTCTTAAGGCATAAAATACCTAAGGGAGAACACCATACTTTGGCCCCCATCATTCACCATATGTTTGTTTTTTGTTAATAAATGGGATTAAAATCCCATCAACATTAAACATGGGTCAAACCCTAATCATTAAACATCAAAACAATGAAGCAACCCATCATTTTGTCGAACCATAATGAAGAGTTTGCTCTATCGTCAACACAAGGTTTCAACGAACACAGAAAAAAAACAATGGAGATTCACACTGGTTTGTTGAGATTTCATGAGGCAAATACTTTGGCAGCAGGTAAGAATGTTTTATGTTGCATAAAATCTAGATTCTACGCCATTTAGAGGCCATTCTTGAAGCAACAAGCCGCAGCCATGGACACATTGTTGACCCATCTATATCATTTGTTCTTTTTGTTTGTTGTTTCACTTATTGAAAACTACCATGGGAACTCCAAAGAAGCTTTGTTAGAAGCAAAAGCTTAAAATTTTTGCAAGAAATTTGTGAGCAAAAGCTCTAGGTGAGTTAAATCGACCACTCCATTCTGATTTTGAGCAAAAGAAAGCAATTTTGAGCCCTCCATCTTGAAAATATAACAATGTTTATTTTCTTCTTTGCATTTAGATCCAAATGAAGAAACTCCAATTTCTTTGTTGTCTCTGTGAGAGAATCTTTTTCTTTTGGCTGCGACCAAGAAATTGGAAAGGGTTTTGATTTGGTATTTTATACTTTTATAGAAAAAAACTTCATTTTATCTTTTTGAATATATCTATATCTGCATTTTTTTGTTCCATTTTGCAATATAATCCCAAAATCCCTAAGTGGGTTTTCCGTGGCATATACTTTTCTGAATCTGCAACCCATCCTTTCCTTCAAGAAACCAATAATTCTTGACAACCTGGCCTCAAAGTAGAGTGACCCTAAAGATTGACATATCCTCTCATGAAGACATCACAAATTTCCCATGCAACCAAGAAAATAGTGATCTATTGTCGATTTAGATCAAGAAATCTCCCATAATTGTTGACTGCTAATTCCTTCTTGATTAGAAACTGAAGACATAAATCTTCCAAGAAAGAATAGAGATAAGCCATTCTAGATTGGTTGTTCCACCTTGCACTGAACATGAATAAACTCAATACTAAAGCTACTACCTTCTTCAACATCACTGTATCGTTTTGTGACTGCATGTTCAAGCTATGTTAAAGTCAAAACATACTCTTTTTAAGTTGTTCAATATCAATAGCATGATTGTGAATTATGGTTTCACTTTCAGCCACCATTACAGGCCCTTCTCAGCAGATGACATAAATTTTGTAGCTCCCATAAGTTTTTTCATTTGTGTAGATGGATCACAAGGATTTGAGCCTGAAATCTACTATATATTCCATAAGAACCAATCTCAAAATCTAAGCATATCAACCAAGGCATATAGAAGGAAACTAGGAATCAATGGAAACAACTTGAATCAAACCCTAGGCATGATGTGTTTACTCTATTTGATTTTCTCATCAAGACCAAAATACATACCTTGTGAAGTCTTGGTTTCATAAATACCACTAGGACTTTTCAATCCTAGTGCCTGCAATTTAAAATCTTTGACAATACATGATTGCAGGGCAGGCAAACCAATAGAGCTAGACAAAGAGAAGCTTTCCACTGTTAACATGGGGATATCATGTTTTTTGTTTTCTATATTTGGATGACTTCCATTCTCTAAATAATTAAAAGATGCAAGTGGTGACATTTGGTTTTCTCTAAGTAAACTAGAACAACTAATAATATCATTTCCACTAGTGTTGCCATCAACTATACAAGAGAAAGGCCTAAAATCATTTGAAAGCAATTGTGTCTGTAGAAAATCAATAAGTGAAAAATTTAGAGCATGTGTGCCTTGAATTTTTGGACTCCGTGGTTGTACCTATAACCTCGGGTCCTTGGGAAAAGTGAATATATTTTCATGTTGATTCACTAAATAGTTATAGTTTAATGAGAAAATTTGACCCACATTTTTAGATGTAACATCAACTGTTGCATTGTTCTATAAGTTTTTGTTGAATCCGAAGGATTTACTACTCATTGATGGGTTCACATCATCAATGGATGATATCTGGTTCTGAATTTGAGAATATTTCTCTATTTCAATTTGATCGGGAGACATTTGAAGGTTGCTTCTTTGAGTGTTCATCAATGGATCCCCAAAGATTATTTTATTTAAGGGGTTGCAATCTATAGTTCCATTTGATGCCTACACAAATAACTCCTCCTAAGTTAATTTTAACTCATTACTTGTTTTTGAACTCCCTAATAGCTCATTTTGCAATGCAACACAACTTTGAGGTACTATTTGGCCTGATGTTGTAATTGTTGGAACCTTGAACTTTACCTGAAGAGTCCTTTACTCCATAGCGTATTTCCCATCACTATTGAAGGAGGATTAGACATAAAATGTGGATGAGGATAATAATTAATCCAATACAAAGCTTTCTTTTGTCTTGATTTTCTCAGCTGAAAAAGTTGCATTTGAATATTTGACTTTGTTAGTTGCAGGGTTATATGGTTCCTTTCTTCTCAAACCTGATGAAAGATACCACACCTTTGAACCCTTCTTCCTATTTCTTGAGTTTGGATACCATCCCCTATGTCTTTATCATATGCTTATTCTTACCACCATTTACAAGTCTTAACATTATTTTCCTCCTTGGAATCTCTTCTTGATTGCTAGTGTATCTTCTTAGTATAGGACTTGATCTATGTATTAAGAAACAACTTCTTCCTTTATCACCACTATGTAGTGATTACTTGTTGTGGCATGGTGGTTGTTATTTCAATTGACTGCCTTCTTGTCAACTTGACTGTCCCCTTGCTTCCCTATAGCATAACTTACTTATTATTGTTCGGTGTGATTCCATATTGATTTAATGCATTGATAATAGATAAATCTTTGATCAAGTTGCTCAATTTCCTTTTCTTTCAAAGCATGTTGAGCTCTAACCTTGTGGGAGCCACATTTAACCCACATGCTATATTTAATCTGAATCAGAATAGTAACCAGACTTGTCCAAAATCTACACATGAAGTAAATAGTTAGAAAATAAATGTGTATGTTGGTTGTGTTTGATGACTTCATTGTTTTCCTAGACATCCAAGGTTTGCATGCTTATTTAATGCACTTATGGATCAATTTATACATGCATAGGTAGGTGTGTACGTAAGGATTGAATCTTTCATTGCTTAGAGCCTCACTCTAACATCATGCTTTTTTTAGATGCAGGGGTGAGGAGCACTACGGAGTTGGGGAGGACACAAGCAGCTCGAGGGCAGTAGTAGAGAGCAGTCAGGCAATCCGTAACCAGTCATTCTTAGGAAATGACTGGTTTCATTCTTATATGCACATTATTTATTTCCTTTACTTATTCATGTATGAATTGCTTCATATGTTCATTGAATAAGAGAGTTAGTTCCTTGGCTTGTGAGGGACATGTACATTTCAATATTATCAATAAAAGACTACATTTGTATATCTATGATCCTCTTTCTCATTTGTTGTAATGCAACATTGAAATGACACAATGTAATCTGCTTTATTTGATAATCACTCCTTCATGCATATTGAAACTAGTAGTTTTATGGTTTATCTTTAAATGTTTAAACAACATGAAAAGAGCAAACACTAGGTTACCTAATTTCAGCTAAAAGTTAAAAATCAGGTAACAAGAATATTTGGGCATGCACTCCCATATCTATAGAGGGGGTCTTCATGTGCATAAATTGTAGTCCCATGTTAGCTCTGTGAGAACCTACTATCCACCCCTACATGGGAGGGAGTCCAGTTTCAGGGAAAGGCATTCTTTTCGCTAATGAAAGCTCAGGTAGGTGTATGTATGCATATATATGTATGTATACATATATATATACATGTATATAAACACACACATATATATATACATATATATGTGTGTTTGTGTATATACATATATATACACATATACACCAATATTTTCCTAAGGTTGATAGTAGAACAAACATTTGCATAAGGGCAAGTTCAACAACAACCTTAAAGTCCACAAACTAGTAACAAACCAAAAACCCACAAAGCCATATCTTAGCCAATTTGAGCCCAATTCTTAGCAAATTTAATTTATAGATACCCATTAGGCTCATCTACAAGGTTATGCCCTTAATTTGGCCCAAATTGCCTCTAAAATCTGTAAAGCCACAACCAAAAAATTAACAAAAACAAACATAAAAACAACAATATTGAAAGGAAAGACATGACATATTTTTGGTTGATGCAAGATTGCTTGTGGACCCAAATCCTCCTACATCATATATATCCTCATGTTCTCCATAATTTGAGATCATATTCCTTCATTCTAACATCTTGTTGTTACATACATAATATTTTTTTAATACCTATATTATATTGTTTATTTATCACTTTCATTATTTATAATCTATTTTCTAATTGTCCTTGCACTTGCGTGATCCCACAATAGTGGTTTATAATTCCCTTCATGAAGAAAATTTGTAAAAATTCTCCCCAATTTTTTTTTTTGAGTTTTTAGGGGTTCACTCGAAGGGGGGTGTTCAAGCGAACCCATTTTTTGGTTCGCTTGAACACCCCCCTTTGAGCAAACCTAATGAGGGCTAAGTCATCTGAAACCACACAAATCACAACAATAAATACCAACAAAGAAGATGCAAGACAAAAAAATAACCCACTTTCAATTATTTTTAGATAATGAAATTATAGATTCAAAACTTACATGCTACAGCCTCATGGGCTTGATTCATTACAACAAAAGAAACTCTAAAAAGAAAATAAATTATTTGGAGCCCATAATCTAGACTATTGGAGCCACCTTCTACAACCCCCACTTAACCCTTTTTATTTTACCCAATAACTACCCTAGAATGTTTTAGAAAGTTCAACTTTCCCTTTTGTTTTGGTGCCAAAAGTCCCGCCATTTGTTTTCTGGCCTAGGAAGAAATTTTAATGAAATTCACTTTTTAGAGGGGCAACTTCGCGGGGCCATAAATTTTGATCTAGGTGTCTGATTTGGTATTATTGCATATCATTGGAAAGCTATCGAAGAGATCTACAACATGTGAACCCACCATAGGTTGGTTCAACAACCTTTTGACCTGTTTCGGGGCCTCTAAAGTCTTCATATGTAAAATTGAAGCTACATTGGAGAAATGTATCATAATGGAAACTTTAATATCTCCAAAACCATGTAGGGTATTGAGGTGATTCTTTCACGACTAAAAATATTTTTCAGTTATGCTCCTTAGGGTAAATTTTGACATCCATACGAGCCTGTTTAGGTCAGCTTACTAAAAATAGTAAGTGCTCATTTTTTTCTATTTTTGATGCCTAACTATCTTACACCCCTTAAGCACCATCATAGGACTCAAAACAACTAAAGAAAATAGAGAAAACATTTCTTTCTGGGTGATGCAAAATTGCCTTACACCGCTAGATGCTCCTGCATCAGAACCCCTTTTTGAAGCTAGGTTTGCTCAAACCCCTTTTGGCGGGGTTTTTTAAATGAAATCAAGGGAAAATGGAAAAAAGGGGGGTTTGAGTGAACCCTCGAACCCCCTTCTAGCGAACTCCCCTTCACTCGAAGGGGTCTAGGGGGGTTCGCTTGAACCCCCTTTTTAATCCTTCCCCCCTCCTCTAGCAATTTTCTATAAAACTTTTCCTTTCCAAGCTTGGGTTGAAGATGAAAATGCAATCAAATTTACAGACCCAACTGGATGATGGTAGTCCTCAGAATGAGCTATCCATAAAATATAATTTTAATATATTTTGGTTTTATTATGTATTTTTTTTAGTTTAATTAAGCATAGGATTTTTACCAAAAATAAAGCTCTATGTTTTGCACATGTGGAAAAATAGTAGATTATCAATATATATATATATATATATATATATATATATATGCACTTGATATTGATGTCCCTTATCCAACAAAAAAAATATGAATTTCAATGCAGACAAAAATTTGTGTTAGCAAGTGAGCGATGTCTAAATTGTAATTAGTTTGACTTCAAAAATTAATTAAGAAAAAAATATTCAATAAAATGTGTTATGAAACCATTTGCATACACTAGATATTGTAGTTATGAATCTATTTTTTTTTTTTTTTAAAGAATTTTATCCTTCATAGAAAAAAGTTATGTGTTAGCAAGTACATGTCACTCTTCAAAAGTGGTGTTTATTGTTAAAAACTAATTTTCAAAGGAGATGAAAAAATAAATGCAATTTGATTCCAATTTTTTTTTAAATATATATTTAGAATCTACAAAAAAAAATTCACAAATCACTAGTTTGCATCATCTTCTTAATCCTCATGGTTTAGTAGCTATAGGTGCCCGAAAGTGAAGATCTAGTTAAAAATATTTAGTTCAATGTCAAGTTTGGCCAAAAAGTGTAAACCACTATTGTGGGATCACCCACTTCCTCTATTCTTTAATCTAACTTGATACTCTATTTCATAAGTACAAGCATAAAATTAAATGCAAATTTATTTGAAAACCCCCTCTTAAGTAATTGTTATTGTTTAATACTAGCTACAAATAATATTTACTTGAATGTATGTAATACATAACATTAAATCTACCCATAGCTTAATTCATTAGCAAGGGGGCACATGGTTGTCCTTACCAGTAAATTGTAACCAAGACTCTTCCCATTTCACCTTAGTTTTTATTCATTAACATACTTCTTCTTCTAATTATTAATCAAATAGCTCAACCCACTTTGTAAAATAAGCTAACTTTACAAATTTTTAGAACCACCATACTATTTGGTACTTGAGATTTTTCTATAGATTTAAGATTGTCTTATATTTCCTCATGCTTGAGAAAGAAGGCTTATAATAACTCAAACACATGTTTGCAATAGATTTTGATACCACCAAAGAAAATAAGATCTTCAATTCACTAGATCAATGAATTCTACACTTTTCTATCTATAATATGATGTCTCCATTAGAAATGGTACCAATTTTGGCCAAGTGCTTGGCTACTTGGTTACCTTCTCCAAAGTAATGCACACAAAAAATCCCAACAAAGGAAAATTTCCTCAACAAGGCCTCTTCAACTAGATTATTAAGTTGTTGATTCTCAAATCTTATTATGATAATTAGATTAAAGAAAAATTTAGAATTATTGTCTAAAATAATTTTCTATTGTCACTTCTTAGAGCCAACTAAATTCTAGTGACTAACCTTGATGAGCACATAGTAATACTGAGAGGGGGTGAGTTAGTATCTATAAATCTTTTAATTTTTAAAACTTAACCAATCATAATAACTACACATATGCAAGATCTATAAATTAACACAAAGAGAACACATGATTTATGTGGAAATCCTTGCAAGAGGCTTCAACTTGATGGAACCTACAAAAATTTTATGTTTCATCTCAAAA
The DNA here is from genome assembly GCA_007258455.2 of Sequoia sempervirens. Classification (NCBI taxonomy): domain Eukaryota; kingdom Viridiplantae; phylum Streptophyta; class Pinopsida; order Cupressales; family Cupressaceae; genus Sequoia; species Sequoia sempervirens. Next base: position 310,747,713 of record VDFB02193867.1, read on the forward strand.
TCTTGTCACATTTTGAATACTAGGTTGGTACCTGAAGGCTTAGGGTTCTACTTGTCATCATTGTTGAAGGGTTTTTTTTGTTATCTTGGAATCCTTCCTTAAGAAACCCTTAGCTCTAAATGCTTGCAACATTCTATTTCCTTGTTGACCTCTTGTTGCCTATTGTTGATCACACTAAAACATCTCATGTCATTGACAATCGTGGGGTAACCGGTCCCTCATGCCTAGGTCTCAATTTCTTATTTTTTATAAGGTTGAGTAAAGATCCTTTTTGGCCTTTACATTCTTTTCATTTTATGACTTAGGAACTTTTGAGCCCCTTTTCTCATGTCGCATTAGAGAGTCCCCTTCATTAGAACAACTTATGGGAACACGCTTAAAAAATTTCACTTAAGTCCCATCGGCCACCTCTCTTTATCACTCATCATAAATTGCTTTTGGAGTGTATGTTTTGAATCAACGATAAGAGATGAGCGGTATTGTTTTAGCTTCACTCATCATGGATTTCTTTGAGAGCTCTTAATATGAAATAGCGATAAGTGATGTTCTTTCTTTTCCTTGTATTGTTGAAGATTCACCTATCACCAATGGATTTTGAGCCTTGAATATTGTGTTAGTGATTAGTGATGACCTTCAGGCCTATTGTTTTTCCTTCATCGCTCATTGCAGATGGTGATGTAATGGTAAGTTTCAAATAGCGATGAGTGATATGTGGTATCTCATGTGTTTCACACATTGCGGATGGGTTTTGAATGATAATTTTTGTATTAGTGATACGTAATGCAAGTGTTCAATGTAATCGTTGGGATCTCTCATCACTAATTCCTTGCAAACTATATGAGGAGAATTAGTGATAAGCAATGGCCCTAGCGCTTTTCTATTTTCTTTTATCGCTCATCATGGATTCACTTCAAAGCTTAAGTTTCAAAATAGTGATGAGCAATGGAGTTATCTTTTCAAGTTTCTTTCACTAATTTGAATAGACCTTATGTGCGATGTCTTTTGTATCATTGATTCTCATGCAGGTGCATGTGTCTTCATCTTGCTCCATTGTTGTATCTCCCATCGTTGATGCGATCTAGGGTTTGAAGTATGAATCAGTGATGTGCGATGGGAAGGTGAATGTGATCAAGGATGAGTCATAGATCCAAGGGCTAAGATTTCATCATGCAGATGCTTGCATAGCTGATAGAACTAGTGAAGGATGAGATGTATCAGTGATAGGTAACGGCTATTGATCAAAAAGGAAATGTGGCAGTATCTTGAGGACATCGTATAAAGAAAAGGAGAAAGTAGCGAGATGAGTGGAGAACCGTTGATGTGGTTTTAAAGCAAGATGATCCAATGAGTTGAAGTTCATCACAAAAATACTCTCATCCTTGATTGAACCTTGGAATTTGGGGCATGTCCACAATGATTGATGGAGTGTATAAGGGATTGTTCTCTTCAAAATGTCAATTTTGTGTACTTTGTCGATATTAATGAAGGAGCATGGATTGAGTTGGTGATGCATGCTAATTGTCAGATCGCATATGATTAATGAAGATTAAGGGAAAATGTGGAAGCATTTTAAGTTGCATCCTTGTTTTCTAGGAACAAGTTGCTAAAGTTGGTAAAACGATGCTCATGATCACCATGGATGAATTTTTAAATCCTCAAAGATCAATGACCCAGATTCAAATATGAGCTACTAAGTTATCAACTTGCTCACGCAAAGAGTTCTTACATCATTAATTGTTGCATGCTCCAAATTATTTATTTAATGCAGATATCTTGCTATTCATTTTCACCATTTTTAGTTTTCAGAGAATGTGAGGTGTGGGTTATTGAAGAAGTGTGTGAGTGCTAGTTTTCCTTGAGCTGAAAAGTGAACATTCTTGTCCTGGGTGAGTTAGTTTTCAATTGGGCTCTCTATCATTCATGTTCTAGTTCACCTAGGAATTTCTTTGTTACGATTGGTTGTGATTGTCAAGGTTTGTGGGTGTGCTTCTGATGTAGGGGCATCTAGAAGCATTCAGAACAATTGAGGCAGTTGACAGTGAAATTGCAAAGTACTGGATCACTACATTTGATTGCTAGAGGTTGAAGAGCTAAAATTAGTGACTAGACACTATTAACATTAATGACTTAAGGTTGTATATGTCGAGGATATTGAGAAAATTGTAATAAAATAAGCTACAAGTTGTCAATGATGCAGTGGAGTTCAATATGTTGGCTAGCTCAGTATATTGATGATCAAAGGTTTTGTTGTCGAGTATGTCTAGTGTTTCCATGTTAAGTTTTAGAGATCTGCATGCAGGTTTGATTGAGTTATGAGTATCTGTGTCTTGACAGTTGTTCAATTGTTTTAGTTGGTGTTCCTGAAGGAAGATGATGCGATTCTGGTAGCTTGAGTTGTTACGAATGTTTCGGTGGTGATTCATGATGCTTGTGGATGTTTCCAGATCATGTGTTGTTGGTCCACATTGATCTTTGTGCTCGCGATTGGTGATTTTCTTTTGTGAGTTCATGTTTTTCATGTTCTTGGCTGACAAGGTGTTTGTAGCATGTTGTGGATCTTTGAGGAATAAATTTTGAAGGTGTTTCATGTTTGAGGATGTTGTTGTGGGTCCTTAATTTTTTGTGGCCAACATTGGCTGGTTTGCATTGTAAATTTTTTATTGTTTGGGGCCGACCTATTTGAGTCTACATGTTACCTTACTAGCAATTGTAATTGGTCCAACATGTTAATGGTTGATGATTTGCAGATAATATAATTAGAAGACACACACACACACAAAAGGAGGAGGATCAATAAGGTGATTGATAGTACAAAGTATGAAGCATGGTGATGAAGTATTTTGATCCGAAAGAATCATAGAGCACAAGGAGTGTGGAGCAGGAGGAGTCAATGGAAAATTGTTATTATTTAAGTTGTTTGTAATCCTTGGGCTGCAGCCTAGAATCTATTAAGCCTGAGAGGCATATGTAATGTGTTTTGAGATTATAATATAATGAGGAAAGAGCTTTGAAGGCTGGGTTTTTCCTTGTTAGGGTTTTCCCAAGATATATCTTGTGTCTGGTGTTCAGGAATGTCTTTTATATTTCTGATGATTAGCTATTAATTTTCATTGCATATCTGTTGTGAGCATGGAGTTAGTAATTTAGGATGCAAGGCGAGATAGTCCTTAATTGGGACCTCCTACCTTGACTGCATCAACTTCCATGCAAATTTAAATCAAAGGATTTTAAGTTGTCAATTTTTGCTCAATTTAGATTTACTAGTTTTCACCCTTTGTTCTACAAGATGGGAAAGTTTGGTGTGCCAATTCAGCTAGCTAGGAGGTCTAGTCAGCTTAATGTGTTTGAGTGTTATGAGGATATGTCTATAGCTGAGTGAAGTCCCGACAACTTCTGAGGTTTCAAAGGGTGAGAGGAGGGCCTATGGTCATAAGAAGAAAATAATTGTTCAAAGTACTTACAACTTAAGGAACAAGACCATTTTCAAAGAATTGGTCAAGTTTAAGGGCAAGGAGCCGACTAAGCCTGCGAAGAAGGCTAGGAAAAGAGACAAAAGTCATAAGGCTTTCCTGGGAAAACATAATTCTCCCATTATGCTCTGTGATAGTCCTTCGAATATTAGAGGTGACACTAACTTAGGATATGGCCAATATCTTCAATCTCTGGTGCCATATGAAAGCTTTGATGAGGATGTGATGATGGATCCTCCAATTTCATCACAAATAAGGAGTGGTTGAGCATACTCTGATGTTGACAACTTGGAATAGAGTCTTCTTCGTGTTTTTGTTTTTGATGATACCATGGTCTTTGCATAGGAGGTGCTCTTTTCAACGTGTCTGTGGTTTTTCTTTTACTCTTCAATGCTAATGTGGAATTCCTTTGGCTAGTATGATGCATAATATTTTGTTCAACATGGATGTGGCAGAAACAACTAATGGTACCATGTGCATGAGTTTTGTCTTTTTCCTTCCCCTTCTTTCAAATGATTACATAAAACCACCTAGGGAATTTCTCGAAATTAGTTGAAATTAGGTTTTGAAATGAAATGAAATTTGATTGTAACTCAGTCGGATGCTTGTTGCTCCCCTATTTATAAAGGGGAGTTCATGGCTAAAAGAGAGAGTTTAGAGTTCAGAAAATTTTGAGTCTAAGAAAGGTCTAGGTAAAGGCTATGCTTAGAGAGCAGTATAATGTAAATAGATAAGTTGATGAATATATTAGAAGCAAGTCTAGGGTATGATTCATAATGTATGTTGATCTTAAAATGGTTTTACAAAGTAATATCAATAATGAAAGAAAATACTAGTTCTAAAATATGTGCTCTCCTATGTATTTTCCTTGAAAATTATGAATGAAATTGTTAATTATATTTTCATTTGTCTTCTATCATTTGCACTAAATGAATGGGTTTTTTTATGATTCAATTCAATGAGTTGATTTAATGCTAAAATAAGGTCATTGGCTTGTGGGAAAAGGATATAGGATTTGGTAAGGAAGCAGTGTTTTAAAACGCAGTGAGTTGGATGCCACAAAGTAGCACGCCAATAGTCCTTTGATTACTGATTTTAAATTGTAGTTGTATTACTGATTAATTGCAAAGTATGACTCCATTATTCCCTTAGACTATGCACTAGTCTTTCCATTAGCTTATCTTGTGATTGACTGAGCTAGCGTTGGACCTAGCCAGAGATTTAGAATGGGAATGAATTCATAAAATATTTAAAATTGCACCATACCAACCTTCAGTAGTACCGTATTCCCTACAAATAAATAGCAATTTTGTAAGAGCTTTTCCAAGCCTTTAAAAATATTTGTTTATTTGTGTTGCATAAGGAATACATCTGTGTATGGAAATTCTCTTGATCAAGTAGGGATATTATGAGCATAAATAGGATTACCCTCTTGGGTTTCATAGACCCTGAAGAGAAGAAGTGGGGTTTTTAATGCTTCACATAGTTGTTGGCCAATCCTCACCCTTACTAATAATTGAGTTCTGGAAGATTCATAGGTAAGGGATGAGATTAAGTTTGGTTTAAGAAAAATAACCCACATAACCTCTATTAATCCTTCAATAGCCGATTGTGTTCTCTTTAGCTCATAATCTGATTACAACTTATGATTCTTTATGAATTAAGTATTTCCTTTTCAAATTAGGTTCACATGCACTATCTAATCTCAATTCACACACTATCCATCTTTCACAAATATGATCCAATTCATGCACATTTCTCTTTCATAAATCCGATCCAAACTTTGTCAATATCTTCCTTCAAACTTGGTCACTATGCATATCATTTTTTCTTTATAAATCTGCTCATATATGTTTCATTTTATCACACATACTTTCTTCTAGAATAGATCAAAATTTCTCTTCATTTTTCTACCTTTTCTTTTTATTTATATTTGTTCTTTTACTTAGAAATTATTCATTGAATTTCTTGATTTTTTACTCAAACCATCATCTATTTATAACTCTTCATATGCTTCATTATCCAAGCGATGCAATCTTTCAAGAAGAGGTGACTATTCATAAAGAGGTCACCCTTTTTTAAAAACTAATTTCTTTTGTTTTAAAACTCTTAATCATTGCCTTGTAATAATGAATCACTACCTATTATATTTTCTCTCTATTAAAATGATGATCGCTATATCTTGGGTGATTAAGGATATTTATATGCTTTTGACTGTAGTTTTGTTAACTACTAACCTTGCTTCTTTCCATATTTAATTACTACCCCTTTATGAATATATAATTGTTGCTTTTTCTCCTTTTTTTTTCTTACTCTTATTTTGTCTTATCTATTTTTATCTTGCATAATTTTCTTTTGATCATTATCCTTTATTAATTTTTCTTTGCTTACTTGATCCCTATTAACATATCTTTTTTTTATATTAATGATAATTGTTTTGATTATAGGGGAAAATAGGTTTTGAAGGGACCCAAAACCCTTTACAACCCACTAGCAGCAACCCAACAGCCAAAAAGCATAACTGGGTCAGTGCTATACTAAAATTAAGACAAATAACAACCAACAACACATAACAACCACAAAAAAAAAACAACCTAAAAGAAGCCTACTCTCAGCAGGAAACAAAAAGCAAGAAAGAAAAATACCAAACACTGATTCAAGCCACTTAGAGTGTTGGCAACCTCAATCTGTTGGTTTCTATGCCTCTCGACCATATCCAACAACTCCTTCTTCTCAACATCAAATGTTTTCTTCCAATCAACCCACCCTCTACCAGCAGGACCTTTGTCATCATCCTTAGTAGCTTTTTAACCCTTGACCTTGGGCGCATGCTCTTTCTCCATAAGCTAAGAGAAATAAACTTGATCCTCCCTAAGCTCGCTTATTTTCCTAAAAAGGACTTCCAAGGAGTCCACATTTTTCTTCACAAAGATATGGCACTCCTGCATTAACTTCTTGATATTTGTATTTATGCCTAAAACCTTGGCTTCTAGAGCCTCCAATCTTTCATCATATAGAGACTTAAATTCATGATAGGATCCTTCAAGGTCCAACATTCTGTCTATAAGAATTTTTGGCAGTGAACCCTTCAGAACATTCTTCATATTTTCCTTCAAACCTCTGATTTTTATATTAATCTTATTGAACTCTTGCAGAGTCCATTTGGCCAATTTAAAGGTACCAATGGCCCCAACTCTAGCCATATCCAATAAATGAAATGTGGAGGTAGCATCATCATCAAGGTAAGAAAAGTCCTCAGAAAGAGGATTCACCTTCAAAGGCTCCTATTTGGCTTTTTTCCTTTTTGCATCCTCCTCATCTAGACCCCTAATTTTCTTGTCCTGCTCCTCCTTGGGAAAATCCTGCATAAGAGAATCCTCAATGGCCACCATCTTTTCACCAAAATCTTTATCCTCACCAACCACATTTGGGTTCTTGGTCAGAACCTCAGAGGCCTTGTTCTTCAGGTTAGCAATACATTTCAACAACCTCCTATTGGATTGCTCCTTCTCTTCACACATTATACTATTGTCTTCTTTGGTATTTCTTTGGTGATAAATCATAGTAATCTTTGCCTTGTTAAATATAATTTAAAAATAATCATTTCCCTTGTATGCTATAATTTCTTTCATTGAATATAAATGATATTAATTTTCCTTTGACATCGATCTCATTTGACATCAATGATAATGATGAAAACTATTTTTTCTATCAATCTTTTCTCTATGAACTCTTTGACATCAACCATTAAATCACTATTATACCTTTGACATCAATGACAATATTTCGAACATTCTCTTCATTCATTTTTGACTTCAATGACAATCTCTTCATTCTTATCTTGACATTCTTGTCCATACATTCTAGACCAGTTTTTTTGATAATAAACTCTTTGACAACCTTGTCTACCTTTGACATCAAAGACAACATTTCTAATAAACCTTTATCGGTTTGCAACATTGTTTGAACTTGTTCTTTATATTGTTCTTTGAAAAGAGATTCAAAATAAATCACTCTCCTTATTTCATCATAAAGGATGTAGTCCCACACTTGATAATCATGGGTTTCCTTTCAAGGTCCCATTTTTTAAGGTTTGACTTAATCATCTTAACCAAGTATTCAATTGACTCCCTTTCACCACCACTTGTACCTTTTAGTGAGTGTTTTTGGACATAAATTGGTCTTTGATTAGTAATATTATTTTTTACAATCCCTTTCACTGAATCCTCTCTCTTCCTATGGCATATGATTTCTTTGACTTATTAATAGATTTTCCCCTTCCTAAACTATATCACTTGGTCAAACTTAACATGATCTTTGTTTCAAGTTTGGTAAGCTAATTCTTTAGCCAACTTGGGCTCTTCATGGATGCTAACTAAATTTTGGAGAAGATTGGGGGCCCTCCCTGTGAACATTCAAGGAATTATCCTTGCAGAAAAATAAAAAGCCACTACTATGAATGATGAAATCTAAAATTTATTTTATTATAGGTTAGATTTAGTACTACTCCCTTGAGCTCATGGTGATGTGGCTAGTGCATGATGAGTTGAAGGGGTGTGGGAAGAATTTTGGATGGGATTCAAGAATTTGGTACTATCCCCTTGGGCTCATGTCGATGTGGCATTGACATGATGAGGTGGAGGGGTGTGGGAAGAAGTTTGGATGGGATTCAGGAATTTGGTACTATCCCCTTGGGCTCATGTCGATGTGGCATTGACATGATGAGGTGGAGGGGTGCAGGGGGATGTTTCGATGGTGGTCAAAAAATATTGCAAGGAATAGATGGTATTTTCAAAATATTCATGAGTTGTCTTGTCAAAAGTACCAATTTCATAATCATGTTTATGAAAATGTGCATAAGGCCAAAACTTTCTTCAAATTTTTGGCTCTTAATGATCCAATTAATATCATGATGACTTTTGAATTGTCTTTGAGGTACTTAAGAAATATTTTTTTGGCCCCATGGCCATAATCTCTTTGGGAATGGCCACTAGTACATGCGAAAATTCAATTTCCTTAAGTAGGAAACATTTTCCATTATGGTATGGTGGTGCCGATAATTGGGGTGTGTTTTTCTTGTTGGAATTTTCAATTACCTCTAGCTCTGCTATTCCAACTAGAAAACATGATTTGGGAGAGAAAATGGGTGGCGACAAAGTTTGAACAAAGTCGGGTTCTTAAGAAGAGTTTCGTAGGGACCCCCTTGTTTGGCACATTTGCATTGAGGGAGGCATTATGCCTCTAATGGAATGCCTTCAAGGGCATGATGATAGGATCTTAGTGTAGTTCACGAGCTCATGGAATAAGAGGAGAGTCACAATTGGTGGCATATCCTTTGAAATTAATGAGGATGTCATAGTCAAGGCCACGAGCCTATTAAGCATGGAGTAGAAGTTTAAAAGGCACACTAAAGTACGGGATCTAGAAAACCTCTATACTTTCTATTGGGGGAATGAAAAACCAACAAATTTGCACCCAGGGTTTGAAAGGAAGTCTCAACCAAAGCCTTGGAACTAAGTATGTCTAGCCATTATGAGATGCATTATGTTGGAGGGAAGATTCAAAGTGTTTTATTTTTACCATCTTCCCTTGTTGAACTATCTTCGACAAAAAATCCTTATAAGCTTTCCCTTGTTCCTACTTTCATCTCTAGAAAGTTATGTTAAGGAAACCTTTGAATTGGATGTCAAGAACCCAGACAAACTATCACTTTTGCCCCTAAACAAAGGCCTACTTTTTTGTCTGTATCACTTTCATCTGGCCCTTTTCCCCCCTAAACCTATTTCAGCTATCAGAATTGAGGAACATGAAACCTTTGACCACTCCTTTGATAAACCATCCCCGATTGCTTCAATTGGACCCAAAAGGAAGAATCCCCCTATGCCTTGTGAAAACCTTGATGACCCTAAACCTAAACCCATGGATAAGAATAAAAAAGGGGGAGTGGGTCTAGCTTAGTCAAAAGTGACTGTTGGACTTTGTCAATTGAAGAACACTCCCACTAAAAAGGATTGTAAACCAGTTGCCAAGAACAAACCTGAACCTAAAAAGAGAAAAAAGGGCACCTTGTGCCATGTGGTGGAGCCAAACACAGACACTGAGGAGGGGGACTTTTCTAATAGAGTTTCCATGGGTACATTGTTGTTTCTACCAGTGTGGACTTAAGGGCAGAGCTGACTAGCATTAGATGTTTGATAATAGATTGGACAAGAACAAAAAGGACAATATTTATGAGATATCTAGCGATTTTGAGTAGAAGGGTGTAAGGAGGAGAGAAAAAATGATACTATTGAAGAATCTGAGGATTATGTTGAAGGGATGAGCCATTTTCTAGAGCTAAACAAAATTTTCTATGAAGATTCCACTCTGGAATCTTTTGAACACCTAGCTGGGAATAAGGAATTAGAAAAGGAAAAAACTAAGAAGGAGGAGGAGCTCGACAATTTGTGGTCTCGTGTGGAAAAGTTGGAAAGGAAATTCACTAGGCTCATGCAATTCATAGTTTGGGTCATCTACAAATCCATTGTTACTCTATCTAACGTGTTGCGTGAGGAGGTTGACAAAAAGAATGTTGATGAAGGACCTACCAACAAATGGGTGGGTGATGAGATTTTGGATTTCCTTTTTCAGGAGTGGGAGGGCTTAACAAAGTAATGGGTTGGGTGTGTAGGTGGGTTTTCTATTTGTTTTTAGTTTTCTATTACTGTAAGTTTGTGGTGTTTATCTATTGTTTTTGCTACTGGACTATTTCATGATGGTTTTTGTTTATAGATCCTTTTTGGCCCTCTGGGCTCCTAGTGTAAAGGGTACTACACCCTATAGATGCAACTTACTTTATCAAAATCATGATCTTTGTTTGGATCCTTGGATTATTCCCCCATTCTTGGACCTTGTGGGCCTTTGGGTTTGGTTCCATATGTTCATTGTATTCATCTTTTTGATCTTATAGCCATAAAGTTTCTCATTTACACAATACAAGGTTGAAAGTGATAATATATTGTCTTCTATTTTAAAATTAGATAATGTATAACTAGCTAAGAAGGTAGGTCTTATATGATGATTGCTATGAAGAACCAATTTTATTCCTCTCTATATCTCATCTATTGCCTTTTGTCATCAAATCTACAAGTGTCTAAATCAAGCTAAAATTTTAACTCCTAGTGTTTTTTATTGGGTTCATTATTTTCTATTCATAATTATTGATTATAAGAGGGCTAATATATATATCTCTATAAGTTTCAACATATAACAACATCCAAAATTGAAGCATCAAGTTACATGTTATGGGTCCATTTCAACTTGGAGCTCTTGAAAGTGATATGCATGTACATGTTTAAAATTTTAAAACAAAATAAACTAATGAAATGTGGAACTTTTAGTCTAGTTTGCATTTCTAATTTTTTATTTTCAAAATAATAGTTGCAAATAGTTTTTTTTTTAATAAATTGAAGAGAATATTAAATAGAAAAAAAAATCAAAAAATAAGGTTGATGGGATTCCACTTTTAATGTAGTAAATTTATTTTTTTCCTTGATTTTTTTTCCACTTAAATAACATGAATATCTAATGCATAGAGGAATTTTTTTTTAATAAAATTTTAAATTCAAGTTTACTCAAAATATAATAGCTTCTATCAAACTCCACTTTATGTCTAAAGTATTTATCATAAACAAAAATAAGTTACACCCTTTTGGAGATGAATCTCTCCTCTAGTGCACCATGTTTTTTAATTTTAAAATAAATTATAGTATACCTTTTTAATTTATAATTAGCCTTATGTTTGATTATAACAATCTATTGAAATAAATTACAAATAATGGTAAAATTAATTAACATATTAAAAATATATATTATTGGATTTTAATCTCCAAGCCCTACCAAAGGGCATTTTTAGATTTTTATTTAAATGTTTGTCATTGGAGGAGTTGAAAATCCACTTAAATTGTTGAATTTCCCCAAAAAATGGACGAAGATCCCACACAGACTACCAACATGGCCATTTTTGGAGAAAGGATTTTAGCCAACCTTGTTTATAAATTGATACAAAAATTAATTGAATTGATAAATAAGTTCAATTAAAAAAAATTGGCTAATGGAGTTTTTGACAAAATCATTTGTGTCATATGGGTGCCACACAATTTTAGGGGAGATTATTTCACTTGAAAACTTTTGAGAATTTTTTTTTTCTCAAACTATTTTGCTAACCCAAAGTGGGACACAACTCTAGACTTTCACCTTGTAAACTTATTCCAAAGTCTAACAAGTTATATATGTCTAGTATTTGATCTATGATCTAATACTAGTCTAATAACCACCCTTGATTACCATTAATTTTTCATAATAATGATTAGAGTTTCATGACACATTAAGTATCTTAGTAATCTATCTTCTTCATGTGACCTACATAAAATGACCATCAAGTTAATATGTTATAGCTCTTGACCTTTCTATTGAGATTGTTCTACTTTAAATTGTGGAACCAAAGATTCATATACTTAATAATTTATTTTAATTTAGAAATTTTATCCTCAAACCTTACTAAGCCTAGCAATGGTAATAACTCTCTACCACTACTTCCAATCATGTACTATATAGGACAAGATCATTATATCATGACATATCCCTAGCCCTAGATGTACTCTTCAAGGTTTCATTTGAGATGAACCTACCTACATATCCCTTTCATGAAATTAGAGTCTTTATAATTTGAGCCATAAAATTTCATCTCCTTCAATCAAAATGGATTCAGACAAAGCATCCCCACAAAGGTTGGTTAACAAGTCAATTTAATAAATAATTATTGTTTAAATCTCAATGATAGTTTAAAAGAGTGGATTGTATAAACCATGCCTAAAAGATAAATTTCCAATAAAAAGTAGCAATTCTAATTTATTAGGACTCCCAATAGTTGTAACAAAAATATACCAACTTAATTGGATATTCAATGAATAATTACCAACCCAAACCATGAAATGGTTTAAGTATTAAGGATAAAGTTACAATGACAATAAAATTATTGTAATTGAATATACATGGGGTAAATATAATGAAGTATAGATCAACCCAATATTCCAATAAAAGTACCTACAACTCATATCTTCTATTCAAGATGTGTGACCTTGATGAGTTAATCTTACCATAGTTGTATGCATAACATTTTAATACCTTAGACACTTCCATTTAACTAATATTTTACCTATTCAATCCTCACTAAGTTATAACATAATTATGGCATGTGATTTTTATTTAATTTGTATGAGATAATCCCATGGTAACATATAACAATAATAATTGACTATTATTATCAACCTTAAGAGATATTTTCTAATCATATTAAAAAACTAGCCACAATCAAATTCTGATGTACTCTCTTACAGTTAACGGTAACACCTTTGCATTAAATATAATGTAGAAGAGAAGAATACATTACTGTAACATACTATAATGAGATAATTATACTTTCAAGACATCACAAAATTTCAGCTAAATATAATAGGAACAATGATCTAAAATCACTTCACTTCACTTCATTAGCCATCATAATAATTTATGTTAACTAAGGAAAAAAACCCAAGTTTCCCATATGAGGGTTAAGGGTTACCTAGTACATAAGATTTTCATAGAAATTCACCATTAACTTCCAATAGTTCTATGTAAGGTAATTTAGTAAGCAAACTCCTACCATAGTATTCAATATTGTGAACTCTAGCTAAGTTTTTTAGGTTCCCAAAGCTATATCTATCTACCAATTGATATAAATAGAACTCATTTGCCAAGCTCAATAAATATGCATTAAATATTAATTTCAATGGCCTTCTAATAACTCCTTACTATAGATATAATTTCAACATCTTATAAAAAGTCATTTATTACTATTATATATGTAACTATTTACCAGGTTATTTATATTGCTACAAATTTTGAATCAAATATCCCACAACTTAGAATATGTTTCCTTAAGGTACTCTTTGTAATCTTTAATACTATGAATATAGATTTGAAGGGTACAAGGATTATCATGTTGTATTTGGTGATAACATAAATTGTTACTATGCATTCCATACAACACCATATTCAGTATTAATTTAGCAACTTGAAAACAATCCTTGCTAACAACTTTTCAATGTAATTTATTTGGGTTAAGCGATGCAAGGACTTTAGAGGTCATAAATTTTGAATCAAGAGTCTAATTGAGATGGAATTTTATATGGATGAGCATCTTGAGGAGTTGAACGTGATTCCAATAGAACTTATTCAGATGGAGAAAGTTTTGATATTGTTTTAGGGTCATTCTCAACCATCTAAGGTCTCAAATTGAAGATTTGATGTTTTTTTATACTTTTCAAATTTAATCTTATTTTTATTTTTTGAACTTCATGCAAAAATTAGAAGTCCCTAGTTCTTAATTAGTCTTATTTTAGTTAGAATCGAATAATTTGAAAGTTTCATATCCAAATGAGTAAGTGTGTAGGATTACTAAAAATAGGTAGATTTTAGCAAGGAATTTGACTAATTAAAAAAGCGAATTTTTAGTTGGAGAAGGTAGAATATAGATGGAGTATTGAATTCTTACATGTATTTTTTAAATCTTTTTTAACCATCAATAATGAAATAAATCATGATGGTATGATTTCTTGGTTGCATCATCAAGATAACTAGATCAATTGACTAAAATTTCAACCACCATTTAAAATTCCAATCAAGTGAGAAATCTTAAGGTAGGTAATGATTCATATATATTAAAGATCAAATATTTTCTCTCTAAAGTGGTATGATAATATGATAGAAAGGGAGACTCTCTTTCTCAATTCTAATCACAAACACACATAAAATACTATGCAAGAAGGCATGTTCAAATCAACGTGAAACACATAAAATGGAAGAGAAATCTACAACATGTATTAAATTCAAAATCTAAAAATGAAATACATAATCATGGAGCTCATATGCTCACATACAACATGATCTACACACATACAAAAATTTGCAACTCAACATTCTAGTTTCATTCTGACAGAATCTGGGTATGCAACCACAACTTCTCCAAAAGCCTCCCTCACCAAATGAGCAAGCACCATTATATAGAAATTATGTGAGAAGAAAACACCATTGGTTTCCCAAAACAACCTCCAAAAACCATCAAGAAATCCCACGCCCAACTTGAGGAGAGATAAGAACATAAAATATAAAATAATTCATAGCATTCACCACCTTCACATGAGCACCTAACTTTTGGTCAATCATCTTGGTCAATCAAGACACCTTCTTTGACTCCTGGTGGCCCCAATGGCTCCAAATACAATCATGCAACAACATGCAAGGACTGTGGCACAAACATGCAATCACATGTAAGGCATGCAATTGAACATGCAAGCACATGCACCTCAAATGACCCCCACCATGATTTTGGATGCCCAAGAGGGGCATTTTCCCAAATTTTCCGTAGAAAAATTCACAAATGCATATTTCTCACCAAAATTACAATTACAATTTCATCCCAAGGGAAATTACAAAGTTGCAAATCAAAATATTTATTCACCTAGCCCCTAAGCCCTTATTGAAAATATACCAATTAAAATAACAATATTTTTGGTGATACAGGATTGTCATTTCACCTTGGATGCTCCTACATCATAATAAAAGAGTAACTAGCTAGCCTCTTCTAATGTTTAGCCTTAGAGGTAGAAACCCTATATTGAATATAATTTTTTTTGTAAATGTTATAAATTTTAGAAACCACAAACTCGGAAGACAAACCCATCACAAAAGAAATAGTCATTTAAATCATTCTTTCATATAGCCAATAAGAAAATAAAATTGAACAAGAGCATCAAAATTCCATTTAAATTTTTATATTTATGCCACTACTACTTATGATCCTTGAATGCTAGTTGAAAGGAGGGGAGGCAATATTAAAGGTCAACACAAAGATGAGGATGAAATCAATTGGAGAGGAAGGTGTATATTGTGGGTATTAGTCAATAACCTACCTCCAAACTTCCCTAAGCTCAATCTAGGGTAATCTAATAATATGCATACACATAAACATAAATCAATTTAGATTAATTATTTTAGCTATGAGAGAAAATAATTTAAAATTAAAATCTATTATAGGAAAGCAACTAACCTCTCAAATCATTAATTATTTTCAGCTATATATGGATGAAAAATTTAGAACTAAATGTTATTTTAGGAAGGTAATTAATCTCTCAACTTAGATTAATTAATATTAGCTACATTAGTGAATAATTTAGAATTAAATACTATTTAAGAAATTGATTGGGAAGGAGGTGTGTACTTAACTATAGAAAAGATAACACAAAGATATATATTAAGTAGGTGCTAAAATTTGTCTCAACGCTAAGAATGATGTTGAAGATATTTCTAAAGTAGGCACTGAAAAGTTGCATAATGTATATATTTACTATTTTCTAGAAAATGGCACTTGGGTGTATTGGGATCCATATGATATTTGATGAATCATATGCAACACACCAAGCAACAATAGGCATGGTTTTATTTTCAAATGTTGATTCATTATATTTGGGGTCTCTTTTGTCAAACATAAAGGAAATGATAGACCCATATTATCTAAGCAAGAGTTTTGGGAGGCATTCATGTACATTAGATTCCATTAGATGAATATGATCTAGTGGTATCATATATTACGTCTAATACTCATATCCATGATTTCTACTTAATCTAAAAATAACTTACTTTTTTTCTAAGCTTCTCCTTGATGGCCCAGTAGTATCACATGTTTATCTTTTCTACTCATATTGCGAGTTCAACTTAATCTAAATATCATTTTATTTTTTCTAAGCTTCTTATCTCCTCTCATTGATTCCCTTTCATAGCTCTTTTCTAGACATAGTTTGGGTCTCACTCAACATTCACCTAAAACAAAGAAACAAATAAAAAATGATATAATAAGCAAATTCCATGGCTAGAAACTTGTAGAGAAGGAAGGCAAAAAGTGAATGAAAAAAATTCAACACCCAACCCTTTTCTCCTCTTATCATTGTTTATTTTCATAGTTCTCTATCCCCTCAAAACGTTACAACCCCACCAAAATGGCATTCCATGGAATGTAGGTTTTTCCTTTCTATCTTCTCCTTTATTTTCCATGATACCATTCACTTGACATCCTCCTACTAATACCTCTCTAATATCATTGTTACCCCTCAAGTCATACTCTAACTTGGTGTACCATTTTATGCTCAAGATTTCCATATGCGTAGGGGGCATATTCATTCTAAGAAGTTCAAAACACATACTCATATTGCATATGTCAAGTTTAGTAGATAGTTTTTTTTGTTGGCTTTACTTTGTCACTTTTCTTTTCACCATTATATGCATTTTCTGTTTTATTGTAAGCCCATTTAATGTTGGTGGTTAAAATTATCCTTTAGTTGTTAATAGTGTTATATACATATATAATCTTTAATATTAATATTGCATATCACTAAAAGATGTACTATATATAATTATTGGTGGACTTTTTGAGTACAAGACATATAGATTGGTTGTGTGATTTCTCTTGTGAAATGAACTATAAGTTTGTTGCACTTTGTCATTGATAAGGTTCATCAATGTATCTATCCACGATGAGTTAAAATGGCACAAAAGTGTTCTAAACATATAATTATGTCACAAGGCATTCTACAATGACCACAAGGCATAATAAAAAAAATAACTCTAAATAAAAAATAAAAAATAAAAAAAATATTATTAAATAATTATAAAATAATATTAAAGAACTCTTAAATAAATAAACATCTCTCTATTTTTTTATAGATAAATATATTTAATATATCTATCCTATGTGTAAATAGATTCCAAAATGTGAATCACTTACAATTATATGTCAATATATTTTCAATTAAATACTTTTTATTTATTTAATTTTCAAATTTAATTTTTGACACAAATTATTTAATCATAAAATTATTATTGCATAATTTTATAAAATTAGAGTTCTCTTAAATAATATATATTAAATATTTAAGGCTCATAAAATCATTTGAATTTTCATGGGAATCGTATAGAATACAAGGAGAAAACTGATTTTGAAAATTAAAACTGTCACGAGAAAACTGATTTTTGAAAATAAAAGCTGTAACGAGAAAACTGATTTTTGAAAATAAAAGCTGTAACGATTTTTTTGAAACTAAAAATTGAACAACGGTAACTTCGCCAGTCAAGACCGATCATTAGGCATTTTTCTTTGGGTGATTTTGAAATACAAGGTATCTGCCATTGATCAATTAGGCACGGAAATTTCTCAAGCCAGTAATGGTGATTTTGAACTACAAGGTGTCTGCAATTGGTATGTGTTAAAACAGTTACGCGTTTTTCCTTTCCTCTGTATTCTCAATCCAGTAATTTTCTTTTTCTCCTTGTTCTTTGCTCTGTAATTTTCTTTGGGTGATTTTGAAATACTGTATGTGTTAAACCAGATTGTGGAATATCCATTTGATTATCTGGTTCAGTTTTCTGATTTGTTGAAATTATGTATTGATTTGAAGCAGGGTACAGTTTAATTGGGGACGATGGGCAAACAAGTGATCCAGAGGAGAAAGAGGTGGAGGACCAACCTCTAATAGAAGAAGTGGCACTGGTGGTGCCTGTTACTGACGACCCAACTTTCCCTGTATTTACTGTCATGTGTAGTGCTCATGTTTTTGAACACCTACAGAACACAGCCCTTAGTCATATCTGCTATTTTAGCCCAGATTTTGGCCTTGCAGTCCTTCCCACCAGGAAAATGAAGATTTTCGGGTTTGAGTATAGCCTGAATCTCAGCCCCTTCAATATGAAAGAGCATGTACTCATAACAATCTTTGCCAGCAACGCAGTTTCATCTGGGGGTGGAGATGCATATTCAATTGGGGCAATTACTGTCATGAAAGCTTATTACAAGCAAAATGTCAGTTCTCATCATCGTAATCTCATCACAGGCAAGATCTCATATATCCCATTTCATATTTTGATGTATTAATGCTCTATGCAGAATATTGAATTAAGCAGGCTTGCAAGAATTTGAATTTTTCGTGTGAAATTGATTTTTGGTCTCGGAAAATGGTCTGCAAAGTGCCTGACAAAGCTAGTTACTTATCGCCATAAGATTTAGTCCTTGCATGCATGGAAAGAATTCACTAATCTACTTTTCTTATCATTTATTGGGTGCAGATTTGGATTTATAGCCCGCAGAAGGGGGTCGGAAATTTCCAATAACTATAGATAACTCTTATATCAACCTCCAATTTTAGGTGGGTTTTTCTGTTACTTGAAATTGAAGGTTAACCAATGAGTTTTTGGATTGACCATTTGTGAATTAAAAAAATTAGTCTAAAAGTCTTAAAGCACTCATGAATGAAGGTATGAACATACGGATCTGCAGAAGAGAGTAAAACAGCGTCAACATAGAGAGTTCTTTCTTCAAATTTGTCCCAATTTCAGGTGGGTTTTCCTGTCCATTTTGAATTGTTTTATAATATGCGCATGCAATTGAAAATTTAAAGTTATTTTACTCATGATTATTTTTGAATAATTGTTGTTTACTATTTCTGAGTGTTTTCTCTACTCTTACTTTTTTAAACTTTCATTTTCATTTTCTTTTGAGGTTTTTTGTGTAGTTTAATCTAATAGTATGCCCCTTTTAAGGTAACCTTGGGCATGCATCTCCTCTCGCCAGTTAGACTTGATTGCATATTTGTCCAATTTCAATATATTATAGTGTATGCACTGTAGAAAACATAATTTTAAATTACAAAGTAAATAATCTCAATGCAATATGGCAACCACACACAATCTAATCCACAAACACTCAGCAACACTCTTCATGGATTGTGTAAATCTATTATCACTAATATGGCAACCTTTAGATAGATACATTTCCCCTTGGACCCAAGGAAGGAGAGCAATCATCTTTTCATGAAGACTTAATATATGTTTACACAAAGTACTTTCCAACCAACTATAACTGAAAACCTGAGTTGCTAAATTATGAAAACTAATTATATAACATTTTTTCTTACCACCTTCTAGAGTCATTGTGCATGTGAAAGGCAAATATGTAACTCTAATAACATAGCAAAAAGGTCAAGTGGCCTTGTACAAAGCAAAATTTAGCCAAGTAGTTGGTTTGCATAGAATGTGAAAAAAACTCTGAAATACCTAAAAGATGTGATCCCAAAGTTGTCTATCAAGCTTGCATTAAGGTGTATTGGATGTCCTTTAACAAAGTCAATTGAGGAATCTACGGATAAAGTGGACACTTTCCTCAGAAATATCTTTTATGCTTTTCAACTTAGATAGATGTGTTTGGCACTCCCTTTATGTACAAATACATTTTCTAGGGAAGATTTTGTAGTAAACATTATATGACATTGAGTCAGATCATATTATCAATTTAAAGATTTTAGCAATCCAGGAAGTCAGATCATATTATCAATTTAAAGCTTTAAGAAATCCAGGAAGTTAGATTTGCATCCACATGGATTTGGCTTCCTTATCTAGCAAAACTCTTCACTATTGTCTATCTATCTACCTTTACATTTTATTACGAACATATAAATAGAAAAACAATAGCAAGACTTTACGAACTTTACGTTTACATTTTAATTCAAATAATAGCACTTAGAAAATCTTGATCTCTATTGAAGCAATTGTGACTCTAGATTTGTCAATGACACCTTGCCTATAGGTGTATTCCATTAGGTGAGTGAATCAGGGTAGAGATACCCACGTTAGTTGATACTTGATAGCACCATTTGTGGATGAGGTGGTCCATGATGTGACATCATTGGGCATTAGTGATGCATCCTACTTGGGAATACCTTATGATTGGGACTGTCACAATATCTGCAAGGCCATGCCTCAAAGAGTAATCACCACACTAGGTAATAATATCTACAAAATAATAGAAGTGGCCTTTGCCAATTCAGTATCCGATAAGTGTTTGTGTGTGATATTCTAGACTCGGATGTTTAACCTAGTCATGGTCAAATTTTAGGTGGTTTAGAATATTGTAACCATATGTGCCCGCTATAAACGGTCTTCCAACACATAAGAACCAAATGGACGAGATGCTAGTATGATAAAATAATACCTTTGATTCATAGACTTATGTATCCCTCCACTGTTAGAGGAAATGTCATGCCCCAACAATTGCAATACTAAATATGGGCCGACTAGTATAAAGAATTAATTAAATCAATTTAAAATATCCATAGGAGGGCTGACCTTACTGATGATATTTATATAAGAAGCAATATTATGGGACGAATTGAGGGATAAACCAACTTTGCCTTGTCAAAAATAGTGATTAAGCTTATATTTAAGGATGGCAGCAAATGAACAGGGATATATGTTAAATCTGGTCGACTTCACAACAGACAGCGATTTGTTTGATCAAAGAGACTTGTTATCATTAGAAGAAATTCATATACGCAGCAATCAATTGAAAGATGAAGGCAGCAATAAATATTAAGTGAAAGTATTTATCATAGGAGATAGCTGACCCTTATGAAATAGCTGATTAAAGTATAATGTTAATATAAATTAATTATCCTTTAATGAAGGGTCACGAGTGGTTAAAGAAATCAAATAAAAGACACACCCTATTGAAGGGACATGACCATCCACCCAACATAATTATAAAAGACAAAGCATTTCAATGAAAAGAACAAGCAATGGGAGAAAAGAAAATTCAGTTTGGAAACCAATAAACAAGGTAGCGATCCTTAAATCAAATATAAGGAATCGAGGTCTACATTTCCTAAATCAGAAATAATCATTAATTATTATTTGTGCAGCAGTCCAACTACCTGAACTGGTGGTATGAGACCTAATTTATAGTCATATGTTGCAACACAATCTAATATGAATGGTTGTGATTATTTAATTAGACATTCCAGTTACTAATGATATATTGCTAAGTAGGAGGTATTTTTCCACAGCGTGTCAAATTATGATATTGCTATCAGGATTCAACCGTGTAGTTTCGAGTCAAACTCATTGACCCATGTTTCATGAGTAGTGGTTCAACAAGAACCCATCTCTCATGATATTGAATGGTCCACTTAGCACTCATTGCATCTGGTGATGCTCACAGAGGTGAAGCACTGGTCCGTCCCGGGAGGTCACCCATCCCAGTACTGCTCCAGCTCAAGCGCGCTTAACCAGGGAGTTTTCTCCAAGGTTAAGCCCGCTTGAGTTGTTACCCCATTTGCTGCTATTGTCATATTAGTAAATGTGACTAATATATGTTTGTCATATGCCTTGAATGTTTAACCATGATAGAAGAAACTGAGATTACAAGAGGGGAATGATGATGGGGCACTCTCCTAGGTATGCCACCTAAAATGAGGACCAGATGAGCCCCATGAGGCCAAGGGGGTACAGAGGATACAATGCTTTGGGCTTAGGAGAGATGGCATTTTCAAGGCACCCATTGTAATCTCACTCCTCCATCGTGGATAATCAACATAAGAGGCCAAATCACAGAGAGAGGGAAATGTTTGGCAAGATGAGGGGATAACGGAAAAGACACCTCCTAGGTAATCACCTCATATGGATGGAATGGGCCACATGAGGCCAAGAGGGATGGCATATCCACTCTTGGGCCTAGGGTAAAAGGGTCCTAGGCACCCCATCAAGTCACATTCTCCCATACTCTCCTATGTTTGAACCCTCCAAGGATGTTAAAATACATTGTGATTGAATTAATGATTGGCCATGAGTTATTAGTATTTAATTATGGTAATCTGCTAATTAGTATTATTGTGATAAATGATTATAATCTGCTAATCAGTTTGATTATGGTAAATGGTTTTAACCCGTGTGCAAGGCTTCAATCAGGGCTTCAATTAGATGAAAGATATTCTCTAACCCCTTTGTTATTTAAATTAAGGAAATTAGGGAAAATTTAGGGCACTCCCAATTAGGGGACATTACAAGTGTTATTAGAGCATGATTATGCCAACTTGAGGGGAAAATAGCTGATGGTTAGCCAAAGAACCTTGAGAACCTTAGAGAGAGAAAAAGAGAATAGCCCAAAACAACAACTACAACTGAGATTAAACAAGAAAGGAACAAATGGAACACGAATTTAGCGAATTCATGGAACAAACAACTAAACCCTACAAAACATGAATGCAACCATAGATGCTCTTAGGTCTCACCAAGGAAATGGGAGGCTAGCCATCCCAAGCCAATCGTACAATAACACCACACCAAGGTCCACCCAAGAGTAACTCGACCTCCCTTCTTATCTAGGGAAGGGTCATTAGGGGAAGAAGGGGAGGTTAACACATCTAATTAGGAATTGAATGAACTTGCTATAGTATATACAAGGCTTGACCTTGAGGTCAAAAAGAGCATTCCTTTTAAGGTATATTGTAATGATGGAAAAAAGAAGGCCCATAGGAAAAGAAAGAACCAAACTAATCAAGATTTACAATGTATTGTAGGCAAGTTGGCCATCCCAAGTTTTGATGGATCAGGAAAAACCACAGCCCGTTCATGGGTCCAAAAACTTGAAACCTACCTATCTCTCAACCCAATGTTAGAAGAAATGCCATTAAATTTTCCATATTTCACTTAGAAGGGGTTTCCCATGATTGGTGGCACCATGGTCTAATTACCCAAAATCATCAAAACATAAAGACTTATGATTCCTTCACAAAGTTACTCATTGAGAGGTTTGACCAAACACACCCCCAAAAGCAC
The DNA here is from genome assembly GCA_007258455.2 of Sequoia sempervirens. Taxonomy (NCBI): domain Eukaryota; kingdom Viridiplantae; phylum Streptophyta; class Pinopsida; order Cupressales; family Cupressaceae; genus Sequoia; species Sequoia sempervirens. The sequence goes on from VDFB02193867.1 coordinate 310,770,917, forward strand.
TTTAAATAATTAACAAGAATAAGACAAAGGGGAACCCTTGAAGAATATATCACTGAATTCCAAACATTAGCAGTTATGGTCCTAGAAATATTCGAGAGGCTCACTTACCTAATCATAGAAGGATTATCTGATTCACTCCATGGCCTCATAAGTGCTTTTGACCCTACCACACTTAGGGAAGCAATCCAAAAGGCCACATGTCTTAGCACTAAAATAAGAGAAAGGGAAAGGGGCCACTCAAAAGGGAAGATAAGAACTTCTATGGAATGGATGGGCACGGGAAACTATACCTTTCTTATCATGCCAAGAGGAACTAAGGAAGAAGGGTCTTTGCTTTGATTGCAAGAAAAGATGGGAAAGAGGACACATTTGTAGACAAGATGAAAACTAGGAAGGAGAGTTGTGTTTTAAATGCAAAAAAGTATGGAAACCAGGACACAAGTGCCACCGAAAAAGACCTTGTAAAGGACAATTTGTGTTCAAGTGCAAGGAAGAATGGGAACTTGGACATATATGCGGACGAAAAAGTGGCCAAGCCCACAACATTGAAGCAACATCTAATCAAGTGACAAAAAATAAAAAAGGCCCTAACAAAAGAATAAGATATGAGGAAGAAAGTGAGGAAGGGGGTGACTCCTTTAAGAAATGGACATGAAGGAATAAATCTCTCAAATGGATCCACCTCACCACCAACATTGAACCAAGTATGAAACATAAGGGTACATAATTTTCCACTCATAGAAACAATGGCAATGCATGTAATCTACAAATTGGCGTATTCACTTCTATATTTAACATCTAGAGTAGATCATTTCTTCTAGGAGTCTCTAAGTCCCTCCTTGATCAAAGTAAACCCACACTCTTAAAAATCAAGGATTAGGTAAATTTGATACCAATCCAGTTACAACAAAATTATTACATAAGCCTATGTGAAGTTACCATGTGGGCCATAATCCACAAATCCCAAGATCATTTTCACCCGTACAACCTTGGGATAAATTGATACAATTTAATAAGTCAAGTACTTCCCCAAGATATGAAAATAAATTTAGTACCAAAAATAGAAGGATGATAACCTTCAATCAAATTAGAAGGTGAAACACAAATTGGATAATAGGGTAAAACTATAAACTTAAGTGTTGTCATGAGGATAGCACCCTTAGCCAAGTGTGAAACTCAACTATCTTGTGAAACATTGGATCATCTTCAGGCTGTGGGTTGCCAATGGTGAAGATGAACCTCCAGAGCGGTTTGGTTCCCTTGATGGACCTCCTATAAACTGCTGTTCATCAAGAAAAGGGATAGAAGAACTAAAATGGAAAGATTTCTAATCCTAGGAGGTGATGCACCAAAATACAAGACTTATACCCGTAATTTTAACACACAAACTCTTAATTATTCAGCTATTTTTTCACACAATTCAATGTTATACATGCTCATGCATCAATATTTCATAAGAAGGTCAAACGCTCATAACTTTAGAAGGAAAACTAAAAGTGTTCTCACAACCAAAATCCTAGCTTTTATGACACAATTTTATTGTTGGAGTACGGGAAACACTGAGAGGGAGTGGGGGGGGGTGAATCAGTGTTTCAATAATCAACTTCAATTCAATGTTTTTCAAAACACAATCTCTTTGTAATCATTGAGTGTCCTCTTTCAAGAGTGTAACCAAAAGTGATAGCCAATAGTAGATCCTTAAATGACATGAAAACTCAAATGTTGCAAAGTAGATAAAGGAAGCAGCAAGACTAAATTGCATGAATCATAATAATCACATGGACCACAAAAGAACTATAACATAGTATTTTTATGAGTGGAAAACCCTCATAGGGATAAAAAACCACTCAGGAAAATGCCTCACTGGCTTAATAAAATCCCATTGATTACAAAACCTCATTGGCTTCCTTTTGTGCCTCACTGGCTACAAAAATGCCTCATTGGCAAAGCCTCACTGGCTACAAAAATTCCTCACTGGCAAAGCCTCACTGGCTACACAAAATGTCTCACTGGCAAACATAAAATGCCTCATTGGAAAACACAACTGCCTCACTGGCAAAGCCTCCTTGGTCTTATTGACCAATCTCCAATGAAAGAAAAGACATAACTTCAAGGGGTTACCCTGTTACAATATGCACCAACAATATAGTCATTTAACACTTTGACTCTAAGTTACTGATTCATTTTTGGATTCGGGTACAGGTACGCGAATCCAGTACAGGATTCGGTCAAAAAAAAAATTGGGGTTGGGTACGGCAATACAAAAAACATATAAAAATCAGAAATATATACTTATTTGCAGCAGTAATTAAGTTCATAATACACCACCATATTAATAGTCTAATAACATAGCAAAAATACATCACCACTTTCATAGTCACTAAGTCAAATATTAGTGATTACTCGAATATCATGATATAAAATTATAAATTAAAGTTCAAACATAAAATGTCAAGTGTTTACAATCAGCCATTATTGATCATTGATCAATCTGAATCATATGGGTCATTAAACAAATGTAGCATCTGATCTGATATTATTTCTGTGTGTGGGCAATTAGATCTGGGTTCCGTTTACTGTGTGTGCTATTGTATTCTGAATGTTCACTCAACAGTCCTGTGCTTAGTTGCTTAACTGGTGAACTTATATCGATTAAGTAATAAGGCTAATTTTGTCGTGAGATTCAATTCAGATCTGAGTAGGCATCAGTTTCCATTGTTAGATCTTCAACATATCAGTGCTTGGTATATTTCATTCAAAGACTTGGTGGTCTGTGTAAATTCTGATTGAATATTAGCATTATGTGTATTTTCTGATTGAACATTATTATTCTGTAGACCTGAGAATAATTGTTGGCGCAAGTATTTTGTATGTCTCATATTCTGGAATTCTTCTGAGAAGCATTTACCAGTTCACTTAAATTTGAAAGGGGTTATGAACAATTGTTATTTGGACTGTATATGCATAAATTCATGGAACAGACATAAGTTTATAAGTACAGATTTGTGACTGGCTTCTTACAATAACACCAAAGATATTATAACCTAGTCGATTCCTCAAGCACATTGAAATCCTTTAATGCTCATAGTATGTGATGTGTTCATGGTTCAATTCATAGATTATTTGCAAGAATCTATTTGTTCATTATTTTTGGCAAATTATTGAGCAAATAGATTCTTATAAGTCAACTGTTGGTCAAAAAAATAATTAAAAAATGCAAAAAAGCGAATTTTTTCTGTGGCCTGGGCATTTTGACGCCTGGATTCGTCGTGGATTCGTTATAGATTCTTCATGGCATATCCTGGTCGAATCCACAGTGACGAATCGAATCCAAGGCGAATCCACAGAGCAAATTTCGAATCCTGTCTGAATTTGTATCGTACCGTACCCGAATTGTGAATCTGGTATGAATTGAATCGTATCCAGAGGCTACAAGTGGCAAATCGGTAACTTAGCTTTGACTCATAGCAATGTTTTATCCATCATAATGTTGTTCTACTCTGTTTACAATGCAAACCAAATAATCAATTTTCCCCTTTTATCAACAAACACTCAACATGAAACCTTTCTTGCATACATAGATAACCACATCATTGCAGAATTCCTTTCACCTCAACAAATACCATGAACAACCAGAGATGAATAAAGAGCATTGAACAAAGGAAATGCTTGCTTCTACTGCTGCACACACCATGATTTTCATCTTCAATGAACAATGAAGACAAATTTCATGGATACTGCCATACAGAGATTTCATTAAGTTCTTTGATACTCTGTTATTCTAATTTACTTATCTGTATTTAATCTTCACAAAGATACCAATGCATTCACCATCTCCTTGACTTAATAAATACAAACAAGGTTTAAACCTCTGCACCCAATTTGGCATTAACCTTCCTTAAAAATACAAACAAATACTTTTCATAATCATCTGCTTTGTTGGGACAACCAACCTTAGACAACCTCAAATATCAGTCTCAAAAAAACACCAAAGTATTGACCTCAAATCTCTTTACCTGTGACTGACAATGACAAGACACTCTAAATGCGGTAATCATGCTTTACTGTGCAAAGAGAGAAGCATGAGTATAGTAAACAATGCATGAAACGTTTACATACTCTTATCTAATTCTCTCTTTGCATATTCATAACCTACTCATGATTTCAACGTCTGCAACAACGTATTTTTTTCAAAAAAAACAGACCAACGTTGCAATACCTCTAATACACTTTTCTTTCCATTGTAGTCTTGGTACAGTTATCAAACTGTATATAACTGCAACGTGACCATAGTTCTTTTTCATCACCTTTTCAAAGATGAGTCCATTGTTGAGAAAACTCCTCAATACACTGCCAAAAAATCCACAAACCACGCTGTATCAAGACAGTTAAAAAACTGTAACTAAAAACCAAACATCATGACCGTTCAACTTCAGAAAGAACCTTTTTTAACTTTGCAGCCCGTAATTTGAACAATTAAATAAAGACCATTAAACTTCTTTAGGTTGATATAATATAAGTCTTTATATAAATACTCAGCATTCTTCCTTTGTTCAAGATGAAATAAGTCTTTATAAGACTTAAATCCTAGGTCAAGACCCTTAGGGTACAGTATAGTCTTTTGAGAGTTTGACATGCTTGGAATTTTAGGTTATGAAATATAGTGATTATCAATAGTCAAAAACCTAAGATAGGATTACCATCATCGTCCAACTCTGCTCATAACTCTAACACAACCAACCAAGCACCTGATATATAAAGACTGATTACTCGTGGTATGATGAAGAATGAGCAATCACTTTTGCATCAGCACTTTTTGCATCAATATCTTGCAACCCTTGGAGTAGCAACTCATCAACAAACTTCAACCCTTTGTGACACCAACATCATGAAATGGAACAACAATCAATACCATCACGAGATCATGAGATGCTTGTATACACCTGATTTGTATCTTTCACCTTTGACATGAATCAAGAGCACAACATGAATGAGCACACATGCACCAACAATGACAATATCAACCACTATTTCTTTCAACTCACTATTGCCTTCAAATGAATAATCTCTCACCTCAGTAACCTTTGACATCAATGACAAACTTCATCCAACAAACTCCCCCTTTGTCATTGATGACAAATCCTTGCTTGGCTTCTCAAATCTATCTCCCCCTTTGACACCATATGAAAAAGAGCACAAAATTAAAAAAATAACAAAGTTATATCACTGTCCAAGCAACTGGTCAAGCAAACAAAGTTTATTCACTACTACTGCAACATGTGCCCTGCAAACCACAGTCAACAATGTAAAATGCTGTCTAACATCAAATACCACTGTCCAAGCATGTATGCTGTCACACTTGCATAATCAAACTCACTTTCAAGAATAATACCCCACCATCAAGGCAGCATGATAGTCTAGTCTTCCAAAGTGCAGTGTCTCCTAGACTGTAACTTAGAGAAAAACCATGAAGAGCACTGTAAGAAGCTGCCACTGCAAGACCAACTATTAGCATCAAACACCTTTGCACACCAAAACATAGCACCATAGCATAAACCATTGTTATAAGAAGCCATTGACAAGAGTTAGAAGCCATTGAAAAGTGTAATAAGCTACTGACATGATTACTCTGCAAACTGTCTCTACAAACATTGAGAAACCATAGCAAAACTACCAGAATAGCACTGTCAAGACAAAAGGAACTCTTGATTGTAAAGCAAGCACTCCCCTGTGAAAAAAAAATATACTGTCATCTTGAAGAATGAAAGCAGATCATTCTCCACTGTGTTTCAAGAGTGACACTGTCATTGACCAGACTGTCATAAAACCCTGTATCATGTCATTGATTGCATACCATCACCTTTTATTCCATAAAATGAGATCATAGTGGCATAAATACTGAGACAAACCAGTCACTGTATCTACCAATTCACCTTTAAGCACTTGAATTCAAAGAACTTCAATTCACCTCACTATTTCATACTGTGTAAGCTATCCCAAGCAAACTGAAAACTTGTGTAACTGACAATTCTGCAAGCTTGTTGTCCTTGTTTTCGCAGAATATTGTCTCCAAGGTTCATCAATCATAGAAAATGGCATAATGAAGGCACTGACTGCCTTCAAGATTGCAGTTTGATAAAGTACATTGTCAGCACACATCTCTGTCACCGTCCAGAAGTAGGAGGCATAATACTTGACACCACTGGTCTCTGTCAAAAGATTGAAGGCACTGATCACTGAAATGAGTGATTACCACAGTGAGTAGTCACAAAGAAATATAAGAACATTGTCCAAACATCACTGCACCACGCCAATGAAATTTCATGTTGACTGCACACTAAACAAAATCACTTCCACTGTCATCAAGATCCAGGATTACACTGTCAACAAGGTCAAAGCTAGCAATAAGTTCTACTGTCGTAAAATCACTGTCACAAGTAAGCAATCACTGAACTCAGACATAACCTAGACACCCAAAGTTATGGAGAAGGAAAACATGCTTAGAGACCAACACATGCACATTCCTTGAAGAATAAAAGAATATAGACTATGGTCACTGTATTATCAGCAGACCACTGCTCTCTGCAAAGGAGCTCAAGAACAATCTCAAGAATAATGAACAGTCATCACATAACAATACTTAATGTCTTTTAAGAATACAATTCTGGCTTGCTCCATAATGGCCACCATAATATGAATAAAAGGACATTTGTAGGCATATGGACTGATATCTCTGTGAAGTCTATCACCTTCCTTCACTGTAATTTGCCATGACTATAGTGTTTCTTCACAATCCTTTATAATTGCCACCTTCTTTTGGACTATCTACCGGAATGATTGTTGACTGCCCTCATAAGGAACCTATCATCATAAACTACTTTCTCTATCTCTGGCAAAACTTGTAAGAGGGTTTCTCAAACTTTCTCTGTTTTGCTTGAATAAGCATATAAGCATATAAAGTAAGCAAAGAATGAGCGATATTCAAAACTGTCAGTTCTTTACTGATCCCTGTCATGTATAATTTTGCAACCACCTTAATCCTATGTTTTAGAAACCTTAACAAGCACAACATGAAGGAACCATATATCACTGCAAACCCTGCAAAAGATGAAAAGATCTGATGAGAAAGAATGACACTATATCACTCTGATTGTTATCATATTTTGACTGAGACTTGTTGATGTGATATTTTGACTGAGACTTGTTGATGTGATTTTTGTGACCGCACCAATACAGAATAAAGTTGCCAACGGCTACCCTATTCTCTCTTGATCAAAGTATCCAGTACGCTAAGATTGCGAGAAAGTTCGTGCGTTCAACTCCAAGGTTCCTTCTAGGTGTTGGATAGTCTCACAGTTGGCTCGATGTGATTTTGCTGGTATTTCAAGAGGACTTACGCAATTGTTCGATAGCTAACAGCAAACAGTAGATTAAGGGCTTCACATGGTTCAAATGATTTGGCAGGTAAGCGCAAGTTTCCTAACACTAACCAGAAATGAACTGAATTTAAATGAGTGTAGGGATAAGAAGGTTCTAATCTACTCTAAGGCGTTGGACATGGCGATCAATTCTCGTAGACTTCAACCAGGTTTTTCTTTGCCTCACTTCGGACAGCTTGCACAAAACTGGTGCAATCTTCAGAGGAGTAATCAAAGGTATTCAAATCACAGTTTAGCATGAAGACACCATCACAACGACGCATGCCAACATACAAACCATAATTGAAGTTAAGTTCACAATGTTCCAGTTGACCACGCAAGGCGAACCCACCATTAGCGAGCTTGCTAGTGGTATCGATAAGCGAAGTTCTATTCAAATCGAGCATCGTATTCCACAATCATCTACATGCATGAAATGAAATCTACTCTACTTTAAGCTACTTCAAGATTCTACGTGAATTGGAAGGACGAAGAAGCCTCGCTAGCTACTCATAACAAAGAAGGGATCACCATCAATGAAAACTATTTTATTATGAAAGTGTTCACAACAACTTCTTACAAAGTATTCAAAGGGAAGACTTTCCTTCCTTTTCAGTCTAAGCTAAACTATCAAACTATGCTACCTTCTATTCTATCAATCTCTCTATTCTTTCTCTGCTATTCTAACTCCTAATGATACAAATGAGAGGGAATGCCCCTTTATATAGCTGGCCAAGTCCAGTGGACGACTCAAATTACAATCAGATGGATGGCCTAGATCGTGCCACCTCAGCCCTAACCCTAAAAATCGCCATCGAGAAGAGTGGGGTAATAAATGAGCAATTAATGGCCACCATCTTCTAGAAGATTCCTATCTGGAAACACGTTCACACTATTCTTCTCCTTGACTACAGACTTGATCAAACAACTTCAACTTCTTGAATAGATATGGCGGGCACGTTCAGCTGTTTTGATGATGATCTTCCTCCTTGATGTCGTTCTTCAACTTTGAAATACTTGATGGTGACCATTAACAGTTGGGTTCCCATCTTTCCCCTCCATCCTGAGGTTGGAAGGATTCTCTCATCTTGAACTCAAACATTTCTTCTTTGCCACTTGAGTTGGGCGCATACTAGGTCTCAACACTTAGCCATTTCTTGCAACTTTTCTTCTTTCATGTTTTGGGTGCAACTAAGATCTCATGGAGGAGCTCAAAACACATAACTTTATCTCCTTTCAAGGTTGTAATATCATCTTGGTCCATTGCTTCAAGTCATCGCACTCTGGCCTCGACGTTCACCTTGAAAAACAAGCAAGGAGAAGAGCATCAGAACACTTCATAATATAAATTCACTTCACTCACCTAATTTTCATGCTTTGACTCCCAAGGTTTGAGTGATCTTTGGATCTGATGGGGTTTATCACTTTTCCTCTAACAAACTTCATCCTCAAGGTCTTCATGCCTTAGCCAAATTTCCAACCCATCTTGTATTCTACTTCCTCGCAAGCGTATTTCACCTCTTGTCCTATGGCTCATATTGCCCTTGATGTTCTCATACTCAATGCCTTGGGCGTTTTCTTAAACTTCCTCCCCCCTAGGTGTATTTGGAGGTGAGAGTCTCCACATTCCACCTTCCTTAAGATAGGCGCATTTAGCCTTCTAGGTTTTCATTTTATCGAAGTCTTAGACGACTTTTGATATCACCTTTATATTCTAGGCGCATAAGATCCCTTGAGGTTTGATTTTCTATACTTGGAACAATTTCAAGTAGCTTCTTGTTTGAGGGCGCATCCGAAGCCTTGAGCTTTCATTTTGAATGACTTAGTCAAATTTACAACCTCCTTCTTTAAGTTAAGGTGCATTTTAGAGGGTGTACTTCAAGTTTTACACACTTAGAGAAATATCCACCTCCTATCTTTGCCGAGGGTGCATATGAGGGGTTGAGCTTCAATTTTGAAGTACTTAGAAAAATTTCCATGCCATCTCCTCCCAAGGGCGCATTCTAGGGTCCCTGCTTCAAGTTTCCATAACTTAGAAAATTCTCTATCAATCTTCAGCTTGCAAGGGCGCATATGGGGTAGGGAGCTTCAAATTTGCCACACTTAGTAAAATTTCAACTCTATCTCCCATCCTAGGTGCATATGGGGTAGGGAGGTTCAAATTTGCCACACTTAGTAAAATTTCAACTCTATCTCCCATCCTAGGTGCATATGGAGTATCAAGCTTCAAATTCACAACACTTAGAATATTTTCAAGTCTCCCCTTCTTCTCAAGGCGCATTTGGAGGCCTGAGCTTCAAGTTTACCAAACTTAACTAAAATTTTCCATCAATCTTCAGCTTCAAGGGCGCATTTCACCATGTCTACTATCAATTTCAAGTACTTAGAAGAATTTTTAGCCATCCACAAGTAGCTAAGGCGCATTTGGCATGTTGGAATTCAAATTTCTCTGACTTAGTGAATTTTCATGGCTCTTCAAGTTTCTAGGGCAGATTTTGATGCTAGAGCTTTTATTTTATTAGACTTGGATGAATTTCTAAGCTTTCGTCTGATTTAAAGTGGTTTGTTTACGTTGCCCTCAACTTACCCTAACCTGCTATTTTTAGCAACTTAGTAAAAATAGTAACTGTTCAAAATGAGCTCAAACTTTGTGAGTGGATTGCCTGAAGGATGTTGATCATGACTAGATGCTGCTTCTGTGTGACCGTAGCGTTTTTCCCTACTTTTTAGGAAACCCTAATTCCTCTGCATGGTCCTGCTAAAAATAGTAAGTGTTTGATTTTCGAACCTCTGCAACTCTATTTGATCTAAAATTCGCTCCGTGGGGTCCTCATTGCTTGTTTGACCTGCTCACACTGGTGCCTCATGCTAACCTACTATTTATAGCCCTGTTTCAGAAGTGACTTACTATAAATAGTTAGTGCTCAGATCACCCTCAAATTTTACTAGCGGGTTCCTTGGAAGATACTGATCATGATAGGATACACTGGTTTTTGGAGATTCTGGCGTTTGACCCCTCATTTTGGGTCCTAAAGCTGGAAACCCTAATTTGACTTGCATGTCAATCAAACGACCTTTGTTTGACTTCGTTTTTGTTGCATTTCGCTGCATTCGTGATGCTGCAGTGCTGGGCAACTGCCGGAATGAACCTGCTAAAAATAGTAAGTGGTTGAAAAAGTGACCAATCAGCTGTCGGATGAGTTTGCATGTCTCACTGCCTGAGAGATCTCAAAAAACCCAGAAAAACCCAGAAAATGATCAATATGCGAGCACTGGCTAAAAATAGCAAGTCCCGGAAAAGTGATCAACTCTGCTCTCATGTTACCTTGCTGCGAAGCTCTCGGAAAATCCAAAAAGATTATGCCGACATGCATTGAGAAATCCTGCATGCAAACCCTAAAAATAGCCTCTAAAGCCCGAATCATTGAAAGTCATCATCTCATTTTGCATGTTATATCACTGCGAAGGTCTCAAAAAACCCACAAAGAATCTCCAGACATGCATCTGAAAGTCCAACATGTAAACCCGAAAAGTGGCCCTCGAAGGCAAGATTGCTAAAAATAGTAAGTTGTCCATTTCAACTCAAAATTTGCAGGTAGATAGCTCAAGGTGTTCAGAATGCAGTGTGACTGAGAGAACTTCAGTAGTGCTGAGAAAAATGCCCCAAATCTGGGACTTACCAAAAATAGTAAGTTGCCGGAACTTGGTGAAAATTTAGTGGAAACTTGTTTGTAGCCCTCCTGACAATAAGATTAGTCTCAGATTTCAATAGCCAAACTTGATTTGACCTCAAACTGACATGAGAAATGCAAACCCTAATTCCACAGACTTGGCCAAAACTTCAATTAACACTCAAAGACGAGCACATCCCCGGAAAGGCAGATAGCAGAAAGAGAGAAATAGAGAGAAAAACAAAGCCAAAAGACCCGAACGGAGCAAAAATTAAGGGGTCCCCATTGCAAATGGGGTGATGTGTGAAGAGGTCACAACACATAGTTTCACCTTTAAGTGATAAAATTGTGAAAATAGTGTGCACCATGAAGGTTTGTGTGGTTTCAAAAGCCTTAATTTGGACTTGGTGGAAAGGACTCTTGCCCTCGATCTTGCCCTGTATTACAACAAGGAACGCACTAGGGACATTGCCCTCAGACCTCATGAGAGGTGCTACCCCTCAATCCCATTGGGGGTGTTGCCCTTCAACCCCTATGAGGAGTGTCATCCCTCAACCCCTTTAGGGTCTCCATCCCATCGCCTACTAGTTATTGGGATCTCTTTGTCACATAAGAAACTTGATTTCAGTCACCTAAATTTTCATTGACAATTTTAATCTACTTTTTAAAACATTTATGGTGCAACTTTGAATTTATGGCCTGTAGAAGAGGCAAGACATTTCCAATAACTATAGATAACTCTTATATCTACCTCCAATTTCAAGTAGATTTTTTTGTCTATTTTGAACTTTTGTTTTTTTCCTTACAAAAAGTTAACCAATGAGTTTTTGGGTTGACCATTCGTGCATTAAAGAAAAAATAATCTAAAAGCCTTAAGCACTCTTGGATGAAGGTATGAACATATCAATCTGCAAAAGACAGTAAAATAGGGCCAATATAGAGAGTTCATTCTTCAAGTTTTTCCCAACTAAAAGTGTGTTTCCTCAAATTTTTAATATGGGCAAGCAATCAAAAATTAGAAGTTATTCTACTCATGATTTTGTTTTTGAATAATTGTTGTTTACTATTTTTGAGTGCTTTCTCTATTTAACCTTTCTTTTCATTTTCTTTTGAGGTTTATTGCATATTTTAATGTAATAGTATGCCTGTTTTTAAGGTAACCTTGGGTTTGCATTTAGCCTTGCCAGTTGGACTATATTGTGTCAGATTACATATTTGTCCAATTTCAATATATTATTATGTATGTGTTGTGGAAAACTTATTTTAAATTACAAAGTAAATAATCTCAATACAATGTGACAACCTTTAGATAGATGTACTTCCCCTTGGACCCAAGGAAGGAGAGCAAGCATATATTGTTGATGAATTAATATATGTTGACACAAATTAACGACCTAAGTTGCTAAATTCTAAAAACTAATTCTATAATTTTCTTTCTTACCACCTTCTAGGGTCATTATGCATGTGAAAGGTAAATATGTAACTCTAATAACATACCCAAAAGATCAAGTGACCTTGTACAAATCAAAAGTTATCCAAGTAGTTGGTCTACTTAAAAAAATCTCTAAAATACCTAAAAGATGTGATCCCAAAGCCATCTATCATTTACCTTTTCTATGGGAGATTTTGCAGTAAAACTTATTGTTTTCATGGAAGTGTGCACCCTTTGCTGAGCTGACTAAATCACTCAGCCACCTCATGAAACATGGGATGATCTCCCTAAGTGTGGGCTCAGATGATGGAGATCAACCTCTAGAGAGGGCTGGCTCCCTTGGATTTATCACCTATAATAAGTAAACTAATGATGCTTGTTGAGAAAAGAGAGAAGGATAATATTTAATGGAACCTAAACTCTAATACGATGATGCACCAAAAAGGTTTTCAAACCTACACTGCTGTTTTAACACACAATTCCCTCAATAGTTCAGTTGGTTCTCACAAAACTCAAATGTTCATACATATTAATGCATCAATGTTTCATAGGAAGGTTTAAGTTTTACAGTTTAAGAGGAAAAGAAAATGTTTCACACTTAATGGCTGTTTAAACCAACAACACAACCTATAACCTGCACTAAATATGAGTTTTCTTTGTTTGAAGGTGCTAAGATATGAGACATGCAATAGAGGATTTGCATATAAATCACAAGATAATACATCAATCATTAGTTTGCACACAACAAAACAAAATATTGAGAAGGAAAAGCTTGATTTTATTGATATAAAAGGTGCTTACACAGCTGTACATAAGTCTGAAAATGAGCTACAATTGCTGTCCAACATGAAAGAACTCCAAAAAGTTACAATAGAATGCTTAGAGAGAAAATAACTAACTGAAATCTGCTCCTAAAGCTTGCTTATAAGCTGCTCAACAGTTGCAAGAGAATAGGAACATGTGTGGAGAAAGAAAGACAAGTGTTTGCCTCAACTTGCTAAGTCAAACCTCCTTTGGTCGTCCAAAACTGAAAACCCTATTTTGCAGCCCTCAAAAGAGCTCCAAAAAGGTGTTGGAGTAATGAGAAAACCCTATTTTGCAGACCTCAAAAGAGGGCCAAAAAGGTGTTGGAGTAATGGAAAGTCCTCCCTTGACCCTGTCCACCATTAAGGCACCTAAAACAGCTCCTAGATGCTTGGGAAAGCTTCAAACTTGGTCAAAACTGCCTCCTGCATTCCCTTCGTTGGTTGCACAACTCAAAAAACATCCTAGATGCTCTCCAACTGCTCATAATTGATCATAAATCTTCTTTAACTGTCTTTTTATTTTACTTTTTTAAAATTATCATTGGAAAACAAAAAGGAATTGTTTCATAAATAACTTTAAAATAACCACTATTCATGAAGGCATAGGATAAGCCTATTGAATGCCTTTAATGCTCTTTTGACTGTCTTCATCTTCTACGTTTGTTGTCCATCTGTCTGAACCTTTTGTTTGGAGCTCATCACTTCCAGTTTGAAGGACCTCTATACCAAAAGGTGTCAAATGTGGACAAAATGGAAGCAATTCCTTTAATTCCTCTTCAAGATTCAAGAGCTTTTCATAATAAAACAGCATCTCACCATAAGACAGTCATTCTCTAACTATGTCCTCTAAAAACTGTGCTTTAACCATCTTAAATTTTTGTCCTTTGCCATGGCTTTGTCACCATTGTCTTCAAACGGCCATCAGGTTACTTCAAGGAGTCATGTGCTTAAACCCATGCACTTCCAATAGTACTACTACATCATTCTCTGTGATCTTCACATTTAGCTGTCCTTGCTCAGGAATACTATTAATTACATTATCTGCTCATTAGGTTCTCCATACTTTTCATAACTAAGAGCAGGAATAAATGAAACACTTCAAGAATAATGTTGTAAATGAAATATCTACACAAAATTATACCAGACAAAGCATATGCTCCCTATCCATTGATACTTCTCTGACTAAAAATAATATTCAGCTATAAAGCTTCAAGCAAGCATCAACATACATACTCCAATTTGTCCTTTGCCAGAGTGTCTCTGAGATACTTAGCATCAAATACCTAGATTATCCCATCTTCATGTAGCCTACCTCAGTAGTTTCTCAAATATTCTGCCATCATTTTGCAAGACCACGCCTCTCCTGAAATGAGAGGTTATTATAGCATGATGTCTCTTTCCCCCACAGTTTGTCAAGAAACCTGTCTCCTCCGTCTTCATAACTCCTTCATGCTGCCTATGTATTGCTGTTATATCATTTGTCTTTTGACTATTGTCTCCTTACATTGTAGAATCATGACAAAGATTGTCATGCCTCTACTTATAAGGACTGTCTTCTTAATTTTGGATATCCTTCATGAGCACTTGACATTCATGATTATGGAGACCACTGAACCTTTATCACTATGTTATGCCTTTTCAAACCACAGTTCCTCTTCAAAAGATCTCTGCCATCCCTGCTGCCCTTTACACTCATAAACATACTCATCATTTTCCACTTCAGTGGAGGGTTTTTACATTGTAGAAGACTGCCCTTTTAAACATCTCCAGACTGTCATATTCAATGTCTCTACATGAATATAATATTCACTGTTCTGTTATAACATTGATCTTTACTGTCTTTTACACTGTAAGATTGCATTTGGTATCTGGGGTTTTTTCATTTAGCTTGGATGTCCTTGCTTTAGTGCATAACTTCTCTCTGGACTGTCACATAAATAAGCAGCCATCATGCATTCATTGGAGGCACTGTCCTGGAGAAAACATCACAACGTTGCCACTATTTTCCTATTCCACTGTCAATAGTTTTGCCAAAATCAATATCATTTGTAGATGAATGCTTTGGAGACGGAACTAGTGAGATTTTTTCCTCACCTATAGATCCAATACCTCAATCCAACAATGGAACATTCTCAAGCCTCATCAAAGAGAGATTAGTAGAAATAGTGGATGGATGCTTAATGTTGGTAATTGCATGAATATTCCTCTCTATTAGCTCTTTAATGAGTTGGACTATGTGTGAGCAATTTACTTGTATCATACTGTTTGCAGTGCAGTTACTATTCTCTTCATCCATCATCTGCAGTTTGTAATACTATTGAGCAAAAACTGCCATCCTTGTAATGACATTTTCCTTGTAGGCCACAGCTCTTGCAAGATTCAACAGTGTTATACTTGCAGCGAGTCTTTGGTACTCACTTGGAGGAAGGGGCATCTCACCATCTGGAAGCTCTATCCATCTCCTTAGTCGCCCATTCTCCTTTCATTGAAATGGACTTCTTGTTGGAACCTCAAAAAGACTGTTGTTACACAATTTTTTTGTCCCCTGTTTTCTTTCAAAATGAACAGCACTGTGATGACAGTGTCTTTGGGACTGTACAGTCTTTGTCCACTGTCTTCATTCATCTCCAATGACGTTCCCTTTACAATAGCTCAACTACTGAAACATCAGATGCTGCAACTGCCATTGAAATGGTATAAGCTCCAAATTTGTCAGGTGGAAGTTCAAACATCACATGAAATGTATCTAGAACATCATGAATCTCATCTGTCTTTTGGCATAAAAACCTTATCATTCTATATGCTCACTGTCCTTGTAATATGAAGTCTTCATAATTTGTATATGACTGCCCTTTAATTCATGTAGCCTTGTCTTTTACTCATGCATATAACTGTCCAAAGTTTGTAATAACAAGGGTTTCATGGGATGTATCACTTTATATGGCTTTATCTATCCTCTTTTGAATTGACTTATATAGGGGCTGTTATTTATGAACTATATTGTCCTATCATCATGCTGTCCTTCTATGACTTCCCTTCAAACTGTAGGCTGCCTACCTATGACTGTATGATCACTTGCAAGTAGCTTTTGATGCTTTCTTGAAAGTCTGTGACAGCATTTACTCCTTGCACTACCAATATTTCTATATTGATTCCAATATTCATTCAATACTGCACACCTGCTTATTTTCTGTCAACTTTCCTGAGATGTATGTCCATTTTGCACTATAAACAGTCCTTTTACACAGTTAGCTTCTTCTTGTCACAAGAGCTCAATTTTCTCCCTCATACTATGATCACACATTGTGATCATTTATATTATGATACAAAAATGCTTTCTAGGTGTCTTAGTCTTCTTCTAATGCTGTCCTTAAACAGATTTTCCAAAAACTGCTATTCTCTTGAAATCAACAAACCCATCTTGATGCTTAAAATGGACTTACATTCTATCCTACCACCTCTATCATCTCATCAAAAAGACTATGAAAACTCCTCATTAGACACTACCAACTGTCCTTATTGATATGACTGTCTTCTTTGGACTACTATGTTGATTATGATCTTCAACTGTCATTGAATAGTCCTGATCACTACTGCCATTGCATCTAAAACTCTCCAATGGTTGAATGAACCCTTCCCCTCCGTTTGCTCATTGCTTGAAACAGATGACAAAACACAAGGACAGCAACATCAAATGCACTGTATATGATGATTATAGCAGAATAAGGTTTCAATGCCAAATCTTGAGATCTCTCTCTATGCAACATGTCAAAAACCTCCTCAGGATTCCAACGACGTGCCCATCTCTCGTCTAATAACTTCAACGTGGGTATTCTTCTTGGAAACAACCTATTGTTTATGCCTGAAAGGCAGGGAGATTCCTTCAACACTAGCAAACAAAACCCTAGCAAACCTCTTTCAACTGGTGAAATCCTGCGTAACCTGCTCCAGAGGGTATTGGTTTATAGACCTTTTACGAATTCCTCATCTTTGTATATCTTAATCATGGGCGGCTAGGGACTTTTAATATCGGGTTTCTTTAGAAATAAATCATCATTCTTCTGGGTGCCTCATGAGATCAAGCATTCTTAACCTTTCAGCTTGTCTTCACACTCTACTCGTTAGTTGCCCGACTTTTCTCTGGCAGCGTCAACCTTTGTAGTGGACGGTGCTACATTTGATTATAGTCATCCTTGTGACCAAAATATCGAAACATAATCTGAGCCCTCGATGAGTATATATATATATTATTGGAAAAAGCATTCATTAATATAAAAAAATAATGTACAAAAGGCTCTTTCAAAATGAGAATTATGAAAGGAGCCACAAAGTAATCTACAACTGGTTTGTCTCGATCACAATATATTGATGCCTACTCAATTTTCAGATTGGCACGAGTAATTTCCTGAATATATGAGTTGAGCATGTAATGTTCCAATATTATATTTTACGATCATAATTGTCATTAATAATTATATATATTATATGCTTCTTATCTTAGTATTATATCTATAAATTGACTTTGTAGTTTTAACTTAATTTTATATATATCATAACAATTATAATGTTTAAATTGTTAATATCTATATTTTAATATTTATAATATAATAATTATAATTATAATATTGTTTTTGACAATTATAACTACATCGAATGGTTAATATTCTTAATATGTATTTTGTTATCTATGATTTCGGGTACATGGCGATAATACTCTATATTGATGGGTGACTTGATGAGTTACATGGTTCAACATGCTTCATCAAACTTGGCTTGTGGTCTAGATGCCACTAGATAAGAGTTAAACTTGAGCAAAAATTTAAGATTTTTTGGTTTTATCATGGACATTTTGAGTTTTTTGTGATGCTTTTGAGCTCACCAAGGTGCTAGCAACCTTCCAATCAACAATGATAGCTTTTTCAAACTTTAATGAGGAAATTTGTATTAGTGTTCTTTGATGAGGAGACCTCTGCCAAGAAAAGAAAATGCAAGTTTGGGATGTAGAAACTCTTGTACCTAGGACACATAATCAATAGGATAGGTATAGAGATGGATCCAAGCAATGTGCAATCCATCCAAGAATGGTTTACTTTGAGGCCATTGCCACTACTACGAGGATTATTACACCTTTCTAGTTACTTTAGGAGATTCATTAAAGGATTCTCACAACTAGCTTCACCCTTGATAGAGTTGACCAATAAAGGTACCTTCCATTGGTCCATAATGACATAGAAGCCATTTGACCATTTAAAGAAGGTGACATACATTTGTTCCATTCTTGTAATACTTGTTTTTTCATAACTTTTTGTGGTGTAGTGTGATGCTTCGAGAGAAGGTCTAGGGGTTTGTCTTATGCAAAAATACAATCCATACCATTTGAGACTTGAAAAATTATAGAGATAAAGTGTTAATTCTATATATACAACGAGGAGATGTTGGTGTTCATATATGCACTGGTAAAATTCAAACACCTAGTTTGTGGATATTTTGGAGTATATACAGACCAAAATAGATTGAGATATTCTTATCACAACATGACCTCAATGATAGGTAGCAAAAATGGGTGAGCAATTTATAAGACTATGGATTTGATATTAGGTATATCAAGGGAAGGAACAATGGGGTAAGAGACTAAACTCTTAGTCATTTCTATGAGAGAACTAGATTGGAAGGATATAATAAACCTAGGGTTTGTATATAGACTTAACCAATTTCAAAATCATGAAGCTAAGGTTAATACATACATCATAGTTAGCTTTGTAAAGCAACAGTAACACCAAAATGAATCAACAGTGTATAGAAAGAACATCTCAGCTACTAATATTATGCACACACTATGACAGTGTATAGAAAATAGATTAATATGAGGGATAGATAACTAGCCAATGGTTTTCAGCTACTAGGTGGGGGCATCTAGGGTATTTATGTTGACTGGTCGCTCATTGTGAGGACCCTAGCTCCTTTTTCTATCAATGATCTAATTGCATATTAGATATTCCTTGGACTTTCCACACTAGATCTGCACAAGCTTCACAATATTGCCCACCTGGGGTTTTGAGGCGTGAAACCCTAAAACCCTTACCCTCCTAAGGCAATAAAAAATTTGATTAAAGTAATCTAATTGAGTTCCTTATTGTTGATCTTCAAATCTGTGTGTTTGGATGCTGCTACCAATTAGTCTGAGTGCATAGATCTAAACTTCACCTTCAGCTTATAACAATCCCAAAAACTCAACTTGAATTTGCCTCCCATAGAGATGTGCCAGCACAATGGTATTCTTGCTCATAAACTACCTAACCTCCATGTGCATACAATAGGGTTTTCGTCCTACAAATATAACACCCAAAATTCATCCAAAAATCTTCATATCTTTCCCTAGTCAGCAAGACAAGTATTTATACCTACCAAATCATAGGCGCTAGGTCCTAAAGCAGGTCATTTTATTTTATTTTATTTATTCATTATAATATTATTTAAAAATATTTAATTTAGGTTGACCTAGATTAAATTTTATTATTTAAATTTATTTTTTATTATTTAATATTATTTAAATATATTTAATTTAGTGTTGAAAAACACTATTTTTCCTACTCTTTTCAAAATTTGAACTAGAAAGCATTGGGTACATGACAGTCCTCCCCTCCCAACTATTGCTTGTCCTCAAGCAACCTCAAACTTGGGTGCTCAAAAATCTCCACACCTTCCCAAGTTGCATCTTCAATAGGTAGGTTCTTCCATTTCACCAAGTACTCTGAGATTACCTTGTTCCTCAAACTTTTCTATGACAAAACCAAAATTATTTCAGGTTCAAGTATCAATTTCCTTCATCATCAAGAAGGGCCAGCTCCAATGAGGGTGTGACTTATTGTCCAAGTGCCCTTTTGAGGTATGAAACATGAAATATATTGTGAATCATGTTGTCCTTAGGTAGCTTCAGTTCATATGCAACCTCTCCAATCTTCCTTAGGATCAAGTATGGTTCATAAAGCCTTGGTTTCAACTTCTCTACACCACTCCCCTTGAGGGTAAATTGTGTATAGGGCTGCAACCTCAAGTAAAACATATCACCAACCTCAAAAACTCTCTTTGTTCTATGTTGATCTACATACATCTTTTGCTAGTTTTGGGCACAATGCAAATTCTCCTTGAGGGCATTCAGAATATACATACTTTGTTGCACCACATCCCTTGCTCTGAGGACTCTACTATCTATAAGGATCAAACTCATCAATGAAGTAGCATCATAACCATAAAGTTCCTTGAAAGGTGACATACCTATAGACATGTGATGTGTGGTGTTGTAGAAAAACTCCCCTAAGTGTAACCACTTAATCCAAGTTATTTTATGCCCTATAACCTAGTTCCTAAGGTCGCCCTCAATCCATTTATTCACAATTTTAGTTTATCAATCTATTTGTGGATGATATCTAGTGCTTGGAATCAATTTCATGAGTCAACTAAAAGAGCTCTTGTCAAAGCAAGCTGATAAATCTACTGTCCATGTCACTCACAATGTTCTTGGGCAGCCCATGAAGTCTAAATATCTCTCTAAAAAACAAATCAGTGACTTGAAGATCCTTATACTTTGAAGGAATGGTATGGAAATGAGCATATTTTGTAAGCCTATCAACTACCACATAGATACAGTCCTTACCTTGCACCTTAGGCAACCCAGTAATGAAATCCATGGAAATTCTCTCCCATTTTTTATTTGGAATGGGTAAGGGCTATCACAAATCAACTGGAAAAACATGCCCGGTCTTATTTTTTTGGCACACCAAACACTCCCTAACATGTTGCAACACATCATTCCTTAATCCCTTCCATGAAAAATGTTCCTTACTTGCTTGTATGTCTTGTATAAACCTAGATGACCAGCAAGAGGTGTGTCATGACAAGCTCTCAAAATCCTCTCCTCCACCTTAGATTTTGGTACAAGATACACACAATCTTTGTAAAAGATGAGGTCTTCAACCACCTTGTATCTATCATCATGCAACTTTCCATCTAAAGTGTCAATAGCAAATGAATCTCTGGCATATTCAACTATTATTACCACCTTCCAATCAACATATATATCATAAATAAGGCTTCTTAGAGACTACATCAACCACCACATTATTTTTTCCCCTCACATACTCAATGTCAATTTACTTACCCATTTTTGCTACTTGTCATTCAAGTAATGTTGATTGAGGAAGAATTTGAGGCTATTATGATCCGTTTTGACCACAAACTTCCCAAACACCAGGTATTGTTTAAATTTGGAAAGTGCATGCATGATAGCTAGTATCTCCTTGTCATAAATAGAGAAGATCCTCTCTGAATCCTTGAGATTCATACTCTCATATGCTATAAGATGTCTATTTTGCATTAAAATTGCTCTAATACCCTCTCCTGTAGCATCACACTCAAGTATAAAAGAAAGTGAGAAATTTGGAATGGCCAAGATAGGACATGTACTCATTACCTCCTTGAGCTTATTAAAACCTTATTGTGTTGTAGGACTCCAATAGAATGCTCCTTTCTTCGTCAAATTGGTCAAGGGAGCTGCAAGTTATGAAAACCCTTTCACAAACCTCCTATAGTAGTTGCATAATCCCACAAATCCTCTCAATCGTGACAAATTTATAGGTTTGGACCACTCCTGGATTGCCTTAATCTTCTCCTCATCAACACTAACTCCTTGAGCACTAATATTATGTCCCAAATACAAAATTTCAATCAAGTTGAATTCATATTTAGATACCTTGGCATAAAATGAATGTTGTTCAAGAATGCCAAGTACCTCATTTATATGCTTCAAATGATCCTCTCATGTCTTACTATAGATCAATATATCGTCAAATAAAACCAATATAAATTTCCTCAATTTTACAATGAATACGTGATTCATGCATGACTGGGAAGTAGCAGGGCTATTGGTCAACCCAAATGACATGACCAAAAACTCATAATGTCCATAATGACACCTGAAAGTTGACTTGTGCACATCTTCCTATCTCATCCTTATCTAATGATACCTTGATTGTAAGTGAATTTTGGAGAAGTATGTCGTGTTGTGAAGGTCATCTATCAACTCATCGATCCTATGAATCGAGTAGCGGTTTTTTATTGTCTTCTTGTTGAGTGCTCTATAGTCAATACACAACCTCAACGTCCTATCTTTCTTCTTGACCAAAATCACTAATGAGGTGAATGGGCTAGAGCTTGGATGAATATGCACCATGTCTAGTAACTCCTTAATTTTTTTCTCTATCTCTTCCTTATATGCATAAGGATGGTGATAAGGAGTAGTGATGACTGGCTTTGCCCCCTCTTCAAGCTCAGTCACATACTGAAATCCCCTCTTTGGGGCTAAACTAGGAGGAATGTCATAAAAAATTTACCATGTTTATCCAAGATAGGTTGAATATCAATATGATAAGACCTCCCTTCCTTGGAAGGCACTGTATCCTTAATCAAGCACTCAATTACCTATGCTACTTAATCTCTACACAAAGCTCTCTCCATCCTCTTGGCTAAAACCACCATGGGACCTCCATTAGAAAGGCCATAAAGGACTACCTCCTTCCCATTATATTTGAACTTTAGCTCCATAGTTTGATAGTTCCATGCATATTCCCCAAGTGAATGCAATTATTGCACTCCCAGAACCACCTTTATGTCGCCTATGTGGATCACATAGAAATCATCCCTAATCTTATGACCGCCAAGGGTCAATTCCAACTATTGGATCCTTCAAGTACATGGTAGAGTATACCGTTTAGCCACTGTGACATTAAATCCTTCAAAATATTTAGTCCTCAATCCCATCTTAGCCACCTTTCTCTCATCAATGAAATTGTGGGTGGCCCCACTATCAATCAAAATTGTCACTCATTGTCCTTGCAAAACTCCTCTAACCCAAAATGAATGATATCTAGGTGCTCCTAATAGTGTTGCAATTGTGCCCCCTAGGTGCCCTCCCTCCCGAGTTTTGTGCTCATCTCCATTCACAATAATCTTTGGGTCAACTTATTCAGTCTATGAATCCTCATCTGAAACCACCTCAATATAGTGTATTTGGACCTTCCCCAAGCAATGGTGACTGGTTTTCATGGCTCCCTACATGTAAAACACAACTTTTCCCTTTGGAGCTCATTCTTAGATACCTCTGTTTTTCTAGGTTTGGGAGGTAATGCCCAAGGTGGAAGAATTTCCTTATGAGGAAACTTCTTGGGCACAATAGGAGACCCACTTTTTTGGAATATGACTTGTCATTAGCCACTTAGTCTTCCAAGTTCAAGGCTCTCCTAATAGCATCTTGTAGTGAGTTTGGATCAAATTCCCTCACCAATCCTTTGAGGGGTTCATATAGGCCTTCAATAAAAAGGACTATGAGTCTTCTTTTTGTCACATCAGGGACCATCATTGAAATTCTCTCAAATTTTGCTACATAGAATTCCACTTTTCCCTCTTGCTTCAACTATGCTAATTCTCATAAATGAATCCTTGAATCTTTTCTATCAAATCTCTCTATCAATCTTTGATTGAATTCTTCTAAGGTTGTAATGGAGCCATGTCGTTGCATTACCATACCATGATACCACCATTTGTGGGCCAAACCCTCAAGATGCAAGGTGGAAAACTTGATTCCTCCTTCCTCATACATTGGATTCAAGGATAAAAATGTGTCTAATTTATGTAACCAAGCCCTTGTTGAGGAGCTCCTTGATCCATCAAAAGTTGGAATGGCGATCTTTCCCAAATGGTGTTGGATGTACTTCCTCTCTTCATATCTTCTCATATGCCCACTCCTTGTCTTCATGTCATAGAATTCTATGAAAGTTAAATCTCTACATATGACAATGCGTAGAGCACGGTATTCATTATGAAGCTTGGTGATTTTGTCCCTCCTGTTTAGGTGAAACTTCTAATTCATTTTTTTCCCTTTTTCCAAGAATTTGGCTTTGAAATTTTTCACAAAGGTTGTTGAGTTCACACCACCCGAGTTGCTTCCTTTTGCTCCATTTTGCATAATTCTATCAACACTCAATTGTTGGTTCAATCCCCTCAAAATTTGGACCATTTCCACCAGAGTCTCCCTCATGTTAGACTAGAATTATTTGGTTTCCCTAACAAATTCTTGAGCATTGTCATCTTCCTTGTCACCCATGGTAGCCTTCTTCTCCTCTCTTTATTGGTACCTCAGATCTTTGTCACTCATGAAAATTTACTTAGGTTGGTAGGATGCCAAGCTCTAATACCTATGTGATATCCCTAGGGTTTGTATATAGACATAACCAATTTTAAAATCATGAAGCTAGGGTTAATACGTACATCATAGTCAACTTTAGAAAGAAACAGTAACACTAAAATGAATCAACAGTGTGCAAAAAGAACATCACAACCACCAAGATTATGCACACAATATGATATTGTATAGTAAATAGATTAATATGGAACTCTCTAGGACCAAATCTAGTTCATATAAAATCACAGTAATGGACAAGTTGCAAGAGATAGTTTAATTTGGATATTTAATACAAAATTACAGACATTATAATGGAGTTGTTACAACTGTTCTAAGAATTGATAATCAACTAATGGTTTCCAACTATTAGGTAGGGCGTCTAGGGTATTTACGTTGATTGGTTACTCCTTTTGATGACCCTAACTCTATATATCCATGATTTGATTGTAGATTAGATATTCCCTAGACTTTCCACCCTAGATCTACACAAACTTTACAATAGTGACCACCTGGGGTTTTAAGGCATGAAACCCTTAAACCCTTACTCTTGCAAGGCAATAGAAAATTTGATTTACTATTCACTGATCAAGTTCCTTAATATTGATCTTCAGATTTGTGTGTTTGGATGCTACTAACAATCAGTCTGAGTGCCCAGATTTGAACTTGGCCTTTAGCTTGTAACAATCCCATGAACTCAACTTGAATCTACATCCCATAGAGATGCACCAACATAAGGGTGTTCTTGCTCATAAACTCCCATACCTTCATGTGCACACAGCAGGGTTTTTGTCTTGCAAATATGGCACCCAAAATTTATCCAAAAAGCTTCATATCTTTTCCTAGCCAACAAGACAAGTACTAATACCTACCAAATCATATGCACTAGGTCCCAAAGCAGATCGACCAACAAATTTTTATTTTATTTATTTATTCCTTATATACTATTTAAAAAATATTTAATTTAGGTCAACCCAGATTGAATTTTATTAAAAATATTTATTATTATTTATTATTATTTAAATATATTTAGTTTAGTGTTGAAAAGCACTATTTTTCTCGCTCTTTTCAAAATTTGAACTAGAAAGCATCAGGGACATGACAAACGAGGCATTGTAGGGATGATTGAAGATACTAGTGTTTCCTTGGAGCAGGATGAGAGATATTAGGTTAAGAACGATATAAGTTTATACAAGGATAGAGTTTTTGTGGTGTTGGGATTCAAGTTGAAACATAAAATTGTTACAACATTCCATAATTCTCACTTGGAAAGGCTTGGAAGAGGATGTATTGTAACATGCACAAGATTGTAAAGTGTTTCAAATGATGAAACGTGAAACCATGTCCTAGTAAGTTTTCTTCAACCCCTCCCCATTCTCTAACATATATGGAATGCTTGCCTTGAGTAGGGGAATAAATTGTATCTTTTTGGTTGTTGATTGATTGTTTAACGAAGTTTTCCCACTCCATCTCCATTTCTAATGAGTTCAAGGCTACATAGGTATGGAAATTTTCTTTATGGAAATATTTCAATTGCATAGAATTCTCTGTAATATGTTAATAATAGGGATGCAAATTTCATGAGTAATTTTTAGTAAGATTTATCTAGATTGACAAGGATATAGTTGAAACATAGAACCAATTATCACCCCCATAGGGATTGGCAGATGGAGATATTAAACAAGTGGGTTGAGGGGTATGTGAGGATTTTTTTTTAATATTCATTAGACTACTTGGGTATGGTGGTTGCACATAGAGGAGTATTGCTACAATACTACCTACCACATGATACTCCAATATTTGTTGAAGTAACACTTCAAGAGACACAAGAAACCATAGCAATAGACTTCATTCAATAGAGTAGACAAGTTTTGATAGGTTCATGCGATCAGCTTAAGAATGCATAAATTAGCAAAAAATCATGCTAACAAGGATTGAATGGAGAGGTATTTAGAGGTAGGAGACATGATTTTCCTCTAGTTGCAACTTGCAAGTAGTCATCCTTGAAAAAGAGTGGAATTGAAAAGTTCACCCCACTTAATGGACCTTACATAATGGTTCACCTTATTGGAAAAGTGACTTATTAGTTGGAGCTTTCTCCTAACAGTCGGATCCACAAAAAAATCATTTATCCTATTTAGAAAATGTGGGATAGAAAATAACACTTTCAACTAAGCCTCAACACCTTGATGATGGCGGAAAGTTATTGTTAGTGCTTGAGCAAATACTGGGAACTAGAGAGAAGTTTGTGTTGAATTGAGTATGGACTGAGTTCTTGGTGTGATGGAAAGGTTTACCTTGAGAGGATACTACTTTGGATTTGGCTAATATCCTAGATCACCTAGTATTATCTTGCTTGAGGTAAGCGAGTTTAGGGAGGGAGAACTTGTAATGTCCCCTTTTTAGTCAACAACATTAAGTCTTTGTTGGTAATTATATAGGATCGTGTCTTTTAGTTAGAGTAGTTGTGTTGTGTTGGTTTCACATTTATCCATACTTGTCAATTAGGGAAAATTGATTAATGGAATAAATCAGTTAACTTGATCTACCACCAAATAATTATCAATTCAGTTTTAGTTCATTTTGAGTTTATAATATGAATCTTCATGTGAATGAGGAACAACATAGTAGTAGGAATTTATTAAATTTGTTGTTTCTATCTATTGTATTCTTAACAATGCAAGTACATGGTTTTATTGGCCTCTAACCTACCAATTGACTGCCTTAATTTGAGGGATTGATTTGTTAATTAAATGTCTGGTTACTACCAAGATTTGAGTGATATATTTCCTTTGATTGAGGTGCAATGGAAAAGAAGAGATTGATTTATATAATGCACTAGGAAGACGAGAAGTGATGCACTTGAAATATGAAAAAATAAAAATAATTTCTTTTCCCAAGTTATATATTGTGGTTCAACAACTATAGCTTAGAAATGCAAGCCTACAAGTGTAGAGATTGGGATTTTTGAGAGAAAAAACTCTTAAGCAACAATTTGGCATTCAAATTGACATTTGGAATACTAATATTGTCCAATTTTGTATGACAAACTTCAATTTTTATTATTTTGAAGAAATATAAAAAATGCAAAAAAAAAATTGTTGATTAGAATAGTTCTACGTTTTCCTTTTGGTTCCAATTATTTTTCTGGGTTATTTTATATATCTTATTAGTAGACATCTTTAAAATTTATGTAGCTAGAAATTTGTTGTCTTCTTCTATGTGGCATTCCCTTACACTTGTAAAATTTCCAAGTAAAATCCTTTGCACGTATATGCTTTGCTTCAAGATTGAAACTTCATAACAAAATTGACCATTAATCACCTATTTCTTTGTACTTATATTCTCTTTTACATTCAAACTCTTTCTAAAAATGTGATTTGATTCGAGGGATGCATGTCAATTGAACTCTTCTTCTCTATGCCATCTTTATAGCATCAAAATATGCTTGCATAACTATCACCATCTCTACAAGATCAACAACATTTGGTGCTTAACATCCTCTTCTTCTTCCAATATTTATTCATCTTTTTTTCTAATCTAACTCTCCTCTTTTATGAAGTTAACACCCAATGACTTCTCTCTCATTGAATTCTCATAGTAGCTCAGCTTATTGTGCTAGGATTAATCCAAATATTACTTCCAACTAAAATCAACTCAAGTTAAATTCATTTTTTAAAATTTAACTAAAAAAATGGATGATTTGAACCTTCCCTAATACTAATTTGATGGTGGGTTAAGAGGGATGAGCAAATAATAATCAACCTATCAATGTACATAGAAGTCCAACTTGAACACATGCAAATAAAAATATCACTCTTCAATAATTCTCAAAATACTTATATAATTTTTGTTCCCAAACCTAATTATCATTGACAATGATTTT
>VDFB02193867.1:310799462-310931872 GCA_007258455.2 Sequoia sempervirens
TAATTAGGTTGGCCTAATTAGATGCATTTCCCTGTTTACCAAAAATACCAACTATCGGCCTCAAGTATAACCAATAAAATCAAAATGTGTAGCATACTTCATCATGTCAGCATAGACCTAAGATAGGTCACACATATATCGACATAACCATATCACAAATTACTCATGAAGTTGGCTAGAAACATACTTAATTAAAAAAAAAATCAACAAAATAATGTTGATGTCATACGAGCACTAGAGCATGAGATATTTTGAACATACATGCTTTCAACATCCATAAACTATTTCCCAAAACTGTAGGTAGCAAATATCAAACACAGAGGATTGCAAACTAAAATACCTAAGGGTGTAGCTTGTTTACCAATTCAAATATCAGACCAAAATACTAGATCAAGCACTGGCTTAGACTTCCAATCACAACTTGTATAACATGGTGACATCAATGAAAACAAAAAAACTATAGAGATAGCCATTCTTCTTCATTCTTCCAACACTTCCATCTTTCCATTCACCTCAAGTAGCCTTCTCACCCTCCATTCCCTGTGGCCAAGGCATTGCCTCAACCACTACTGCTCCTTTTCAGCCACAAGTAACTATAGCACAACTAGTGAAGCCTCAACTTCCCATCATGGCTTGGCTGGGTAACAACCCTTCTCCCTTGT
This sequence comes from Sequoia sempervirens, assembly GCA_007258455.2. Lineage (NCBI taxonomy): Eukaryota > Viridiplantae > Streptophyta > Pinopsida > Cupressales > Cupressaceae > Sequoia > Sequoia sempervirens. The sequence goes on from VDFB02193867.1 coordinate 310,800,125, forward strand.
CCTTCAATAATTACCATGATATGCCAAAGAATCTGGAGGGATTTTGCACTAAGTTCCATCCTCATGATCCCCAAAGGAAAGTAGAAAAACACATTAAGATCTTCCAAACAACTTTGAAGGACATGCAAATAGAACATGAAGACATGGCTTGTAGGATATTTCCCTATTCTTCGGGGGAAGAATCCTTTTATTGGTACATCCATCTACCGACATGATCCATCACCACTTGGGATCAATTAAAGAACACTTTCTTGCAGAAATTCAAGATCACACAAGATTGGCCAAGACTAGCAACACAATTGTTGACAATAGTGCAAATCTGATTTTGATATTCACTTACAATAGCAACTAGAATGCCTATGATGACAATGCAAACTACTTAGTAAGTGCAAGAAGAACTTGGTAATGATGGCGCCCAATGTTGTTGATGAAGAAACAATAAAAATCCAATGTGATAGGCACCTTCCAAGCTCAAATCGAAATGCTCAAGCTGCTGCCCCTGTTCTTGCCTGGAAAAAGTTTAGATAATTAATTGCAGCACCAAACGCCCTCCAATTTTCTCTTAAAACAATTGTCTTAACGATAGGAATTGAATACAACAATACCCAAAATGATTGGCCTCCTCAATCGAAAGATATGAGCAAAAACATGAGACTCATAGGCTGATCAACCTCCATGACAACAAATTATGAAGGTCTGAAAATGCAATTGAAACTTTACAAAATATCACTCCTTAAGATGATGAAATGATAAATCATAGTCAGCAATTATTCTCCAAATTGAATCTCCACAAATTTGCTCAATAAAATAATCAATCTCAGCAATACATCAGCTGCTGAAGTAACTTCTCCATCAACTGCAACAATACATCAGCTGTTGCAAGTCAAATACTTTACTCAAAATAAGTACAATAATACATCAGCTATTGTACTCAAATAATTTCCACAATGAAACACAAGATTGGACTTCTAAAGTAAAACCCACAATCAGCAATAATTCAGCTGGTATCTCACAGCCTCAAAATTGCGTAACCAATGAGGGTTTTCGTCCCCAAAGGTCCTCCAATGGCTGAAACCCTAGCTGGCTTCTCCACCACCAAAAGTCATCAATTCAAACAACAATTCCTGGATGAAGAAACAATGGCTGGCCTCACCTATTTATTCTTTTTCACCAAGAGGTCGGCCCAAAATCTAGAAGCTTCCAGAAATTATTTTATTTTTATTAAGTGACTTTATGATATATTATTTTATTTAAGTCACTTTATTAAATTAATTAAATATAAAGTTACCTTTTAATATTTATTTATTTGATAACTTTATAAATAATTAACTTAATACCACTTTTTAATTTAATTAAAATAATCAATTAGTCATCCTCATAAAATAATCATTATTTTGGACAACTTAATTAATTAGATGAATTAAATAGAACTACCTCCAAAATGGGGACATTACAGTCCGCCCCTCTTGAAATTGCTTGTCCTCAAGCAATTCACCACCTGGATCCTACAAGAAGAGCTGCGTAATGTCCTTGTCATCACTAAACAACGCTTGTAACACCAGCAGTCGCACAATCTGCTGAATCAACTCATTCCCAAAATTGTGATAGCAAATCTGATGCAACCACACGATTGGAAAGCCACTACCTATTGCTTCCCGTTGTGCCACTCTAATACCCCATGTCTCCAAAACACTGCAAGTCTCCAAGTCCTGAAACAAATGATAATCATCATGAGAGAGAAAAGTAGAAGACCTGCCAAACTTGGAATCATCATCTGAGGTCGGAATCAAATCATATCTGAGCTGACTAGAACACTTCTTATTCCACCCACCTCTCTGTGTCATCAAAGTCATCGTCAAATCCTGAACATGTGGGCTAAAATCAAACTGATGACCACACCTCAAGATGCAATCGAGGTGAAACTCTCCTGACTGAGCTAATGGAATACCTGAATGATCCAGTGTATTTCATCCAATATTGCCATCCTTGGAAGAAGGCTCACAACTCATAATAGGATGAGTTGGTTGTGCAACAACATCATCATGGATGTTATCTATTGCCTAGCAAGGTGTTGAATCAATACCGAAACCCAAATTGCAAGTCCTAGAAGGAATCATCTCCTTCTGATTCAACTGACCAATGTTAACCTCCAGACTACCGAAGAAGATACTAGTACTCAGAACTCTACTAGCACCCGAATTTGCCGCTGGCATTGATGTGTCTACACCACCACCTAACACTACATCTGTATCCTGAGTGTGAACACTAGGTGAACTCATACTGCTATCATCTACAAGTGTCCTGGCTACTCGGAAGGAATACTCTGAATCTTGAAGTGCTAACTGAGTTCTCACCAAAGATTCCCTAGTGACCATAAGCTCCTGAGAAAGCATATCAACTGCCTCCTCTTTCCTCATCAAGGCATCTGAATAGATCCCAATAAGGTTAAGAAGGTGGTCACGGTCTGAAAGAAGGTGTAAATAACTTGATTTCATCCCTCCCATGCCTTCTTTGATCACCTGCAAGCTATCATGAGAAGACTTTGCCGCAACTCCCTTTTGTCTTCTCTCAAGCTGAACTTCCCAAAGGTGATTTTCAATCATCTTATGCATCGTGTCATGATAAGATAGAGCTACCACGATCCCATCCTCATTCACCTTTAGCTGGTTCCTCAAATTGTGTAGACCATGTGGAGTATCTCTAGCTTCAATCTCACATGAAGAAGCCTCTAACTGTGCCTGATATTCTTTTTCCACAAATTCCTGAATGCTCTCATGTCGATTTGCAAGTGGGTCAGCACCAATTCCATCTGTCAAATCAGCAGTGTCTTGAATAGGTGTCTGAAAATGAGAGGACTCATGCTGCTTCCTATCCTCATCATCATATTGCTCAATTGAAACATCATATGATTGCATGCTATCCTCTTGAAAATAAGATGAAACCATAGGTGAAGTATCATTATCCTTACATTGTTCAACCAAACTTCTTAACAACTCATGTGCCATGGGTGACACATCTTGCTCACCTTTCCAAACAGCCCATAGGTCATTTGTCACAAGCTTAGAAATAGCATCATCCTCATACAAAATTGAATACATGATGGATTGCATTGAACTGAGCACGCTACTAGGATGAACCTCATCAATAACATTCCAAAATATATGAAACATCTTGTGAATGTCATCAACACAATCCATGGATAACATAATGTTTTCAAATCTGAACTTTGCAAATACTTCAAGTAGTTTTACCCTCTTAGAAAAATAAGGGTTTTTGATGTCATCCAAACCTTTGAAACTTGCCACCATGATCTGAAGTACCTCTTTCATAATATGGCTGTCATAAGGATCAATAGGAGCTGTTATCCTCATAATTTCACTAATGCAAGAGATGGCTGCAAGTCTTACCACCTCATCATGATGTCTCATAAGTTGTGGCTTAACCAAGCAATGCACTGCTGGAGACAAAGCTAGTTCCATAATATCAGAATGTGACTGTCAACTATGCATAGACAAGTCTCTAACTCCTCCAAAGTGCTTAGAAGAACCTCCTTTTGCTGAGATGGATGTTCTAATTTCTTCCCTACACTGTAAATTCTTTCTTCCAAAACTCTTTCACTTGTTGAAGCCATGCTTATAACTGAAACTTCTGATTTGCAGCTGAAAATTCACCCAACAGGATGGCAGGAAAATGGCTCTGATACCACTGTAATGAGCCTAGCCCAGCTGACTCAAAAACTCTTCTTTTGCTGCCTTGGGAATTTTGTCAAACAATTGGTGTGCAAGCTGATATAGGCTGATAAGAACTTCTAATTGATTTGTTTTGACTTTCTCGTCACCAATGATGTTTCTTTAAATGTTTCCAATGGTATCAATGATTGCCAATGACAACTATGAATGTCTCTAAGATGAAATGCAATTGTTTTAATGCACTTTTGATGTATATAGATGACTGAAACTACTTGCAATATGCAGCTACAACAATTAGAAATTATGACAAACACTTTGGATGCAACCTAAGATGGCATTTATGCACTTACAACCAAGTAGCATTAATACAAACACCTAGTATGCAATATTATAACATTATTTATGCCAAAGGAAAACCTACAGCCAATTGAATTTTGACAAACAATTGGCATGCAAACTAATAAGCTGATCATGAATGACAATAACATATTCAATTACAATAGTATTTGACCAACAACTTATATCTCCTTCTTTGCAATAAAATGTCTACTACAATGATGCTATGAATTGGCCAAGACTCTTGGCTTACAATTGTTTGACAATAGTGCCAAATCTGATTTTCTGAGTATTCACTTACAACAGCAACTAAAATGCCTATGATGACAATGCAAACTACTTAGTAAATGCAAGAAGAACCTGGTAATGATGGTGCCCAATGTTGTTGATGAAGAAACAATAAAAATCCAATGTGATAGGCACCTTCCAAGCTCAAATCGAAATGCTCAAGCTGCTGCCCCTTTCTTGCCTGGAAAAAGTTTAGATAATTAATTGCAGCACCAAACGCCCTCCAATTTTCCCTTAAAATGATTGTCTTGACGATAGGAATTGAATACAACAATACCCAGAATGATTGGCCTCCTCAATCGAAAGATATGAGCAAAAACATAAGACTCACATAGGCTGATCAACCTCCATGACAGCAGATTATGAAGGTCTGAAAATGCAACTGAAACTTTACAAAATATCACTCCTTAAGATGATGAAATGATAAATCACAGTCAGCAATTATTCTCCAAATTGAATCTCCACAAATTTGCTCAATAAAATAATCAATCTCAGCAATACATCAGCTGCTGAAGTAACTTCTCCATCAAATGCAACAATACATCAGCTGTTGCAAGTCAAATACTTTACTCAAAATAAGTACAATAATACATCAGCTATTGTACTCAAATAATTTCCACAATGAAGCACAAGATTGGACTTCTGAAGTAAAGCCCACAATCAGCAATAATTCAGCTGGTATCTCACAGCCTCAAAATTGCGTAACCAATGAGGGTTTTCGTCCCCAAAGGTCCTCCAATGGCTGAAACCCTAGCTGGCTTCTCCACCACCAAAAGTCATCAATTCAAACAACAATTCCTGGATGATGAAACAATGGCTGGCCTCACCTATTTATTCTTTTTCACCAAGAGGTCGGCCCAAAATCTAGAAGCTTCCAGAATATTATTTTATTTTTATTAAGTGACTTTATGATATATTATTTTATTTAAGTCACTTTATTAAATTAATTAAATATAAAGTTACCTTTTAATATTTATTTATTTGATAACTTTATAAATAATTAACTTAATACCACTTTTTAATTTAATTAAAATAATCAATTAGTCATCCTCATAAAATAATCATTATTTTGGACAACTTAATTAATTAGATTAATTAAATCAAACTACCTCCAAAACGGGGACATTACATTTTTGAGATGCAACTAGTAAGATTCAGGCCTTTCAGAGGTTAACATCAGCATATCATGGCGACTCTATATACCAGTGTATCATTGAGGAATTCAAAATATTGAGAAATCTGGTGTTTTCCTCAATAATATCAACCTTTGGAGGCAGAGCAAATAGTACCATGTCGACTCCAATTTAATATCAGCTAGTTTTAGTAGCCCAGGTACCTACAGTTAAGGAGGTTTGCTATCTAGACTTGCTTATGCTTCATATTTTACCTTGCAATGTCTAGTTATCAGCAATATAGTGGTTATTCTCCTCCATTTCAAGAAAATTTAAGTTCTAGGTCTCCAAACAGTCTTTCTCCTCATTGCAACCAACATTATTAGCAATCCTATCATGCTTTCCACCCTCCCACCCCTACTCAATTCCCCTTGCAGCATATTAATTCCACTTTGAGCCAGCCTTGTAGCCTCCCGAGTCAGTCCCAAAATTCTAACAATGTGAATACCGAGTTGGGTAGCGTCAAGGAGATGTTGCTGCAGTTTGAAAGGTAGATGTTAGACATAGAAAGGGAAAATGAGTATAATATGCAGCAAGAGGAGCTTGCCTTTCAAGCTCACATTCATCAGTAGGAGTTGGAAGCGCGGATATATGAGAAGGAATTGTTGGCTAGACAAGTTGCAGCTAAGGATGAGCAAATGAAACAACAGGAGGGGCCTCAAAGTACAAACTTCCAAGTTTCAGGCAGGGTGAATCTAGCATGGATAGCTACGATGAAATTGCTAAGTTGGAGGAGCACGTTTTTTCAGTTCCAAGCTTCAAGCAGATTGCTTCTTCTCAAAGCTCAAAACTAACTAAAAATATTCCTCAAGTGGAAGGCACTTGCGAGGTTGTAGTTTCAGAACAGCTAGAAGACATGAAACAATTTGGGCAGTTGTCGATTGATGACAGTCAACAAGACAATGGAGCATTAGACTTGGAAGAAAAGCCTAAAGTTGAATCAGATACTTTTCTTCAAGGTATGGATTTTGATTTCTTTGAGCATGTTATGAATGAGAGAGCCAATGTTGAGCTTTATGAAGAAGCATGCACAGTTATTATTGAATAGTTTTGTTCAACATTGGATGGCAAAGAACTAGAAGAAGTTGATAGTCATGATGATCTGGAGCAACAACTTGCAGAGTTGCCGAAACAATAGGAGGGGCCTCATAATCCTGTTTTACAAGATCATGATTGGTTGAAAGAGCTTCCTTTTTGTTGTGCAGAGGAGCTTGATACTGCTAAGCCAGTTAAACCTTTTCCTTCTTTCATTGAGGCTACATTGTTATTTGAAATTTTTCCTTCCTTTATTGAGGAGGACAAGCCTGATTTGGAATGCAAGTCACTGCATAATGAGAACTATGAGCAACTTCCATTCTGGTGCATAAAAGAGCCTAAGGTTGATGCATTGATTGAAATTGTCTTGGAGGAAGCCATTTTATTGTTTTCCATTGAAGGAATCAGTGTTCATTTTGGAAAACATGAGCATACTGAGGAGGTTTCCATTTTTTCACCAAGTCAGCCACAGGGATTAGGCTTTTCCAGCTAGGAAGGTGATAAAGTGGCAGCCTATGAGCAAGAGATCAGCAAGGAAAGTTCAAGCTTTACCCTTACCAGAGGCTACCCTATCAGATATTTTTCCCAGATGGAATTCAATATAACACCAATGATCAATCTTGCACCCATACATGAAGACACAATAGAAGATGTTATCAAGGATGCACTGACAGCCAAACAAGAGTATGTTCAGTTTACTTATCCTCCTTTGATTGACAATATATATGAATTTTTTAGTGAGGTAAGTAAACTTTTTCACCTCTTTCAAGAAATAATACATCATCTTGTTAAATATCTTCCTGTGTCCCATTTTTACTTGGTTGTCCTTAAGCATTCCAGTCACTATATTTTGAGAAGAATGGGCAGCTACTTTAGTCATCCTGTAAATGGTTTTGTTTGACTAGTTTCCTACTGGTTAGTGTAGGATAGGTTTGGTTGCAATATTTCAATTCCCTAAGTGTTGTTCCAGCACAGTTAGATAGTTTTCCCTTCTATAGTTTTCCTATTTTCAATGAGTTTCAAGCTGGTTTGATTAGTTATAAATGAGTTACAACCATGTACAAGTTGCTCTAGATTTGTTTCTAAGTTTTCCCAATGACTCCATGCCTAATGGATAGGCCTAGGCTATTGGTTTGCATGTTTAGCAGGCAAACATCCAGCTGAGTTCGCCAGAAATGTTACCCGATTTTCACCTGCGGGCTCAATCAGAGGAAAATTATGTTTTAAATTCAGCACGTGGATTAAATGTGGCTCCCATAAGGGTTGAGGCCAGTGTGCAAGTGTTCGGTTTTCATTGGGAAGGTCTTCATCTGATACTATTTCACAAGGAAGTCTATTGGAAAGTATGCCTTAGTCAGATCTGGCATAAAACTCCTCAGAGAATAAAGTTGCTGAGACCAACCAGATGTCTTGTCAACTAGATTTTGTGTTATATTCATTTGAGATACCCAGGTTGCCAAGACATTTTGGTCGCCATGAGTTTTTATATATCTCCCCACTTGGGAGGTCTTGCCGACAGTTGTTCACAAGGAGTTAGCGTCGATGTAATGTCTTGCCGATTAGTGGAAGTCTCACCAAAAGAAGTTGCACTCGGGGAAAGGTTGTGGCTTCGGCGTGATGTCTTGCCGATGACCGGTGGTCTCGCTGAGGGTCTGTGCCTTCGCTATGATGTCTCCCCGACTTGTTGAGGTCTCGCCGATAGAGGGTGCTCTCGCTGTAATGTCTCATCGACCGGGTGAGGTCTCGCCGAAATGAAATGGTCTCGGTGTAATGTTTTGCGTCGGTGTGACCTCTCACAGAAAAATGAATCTCTCGCCAATTGGAGGAAGTCCCGCCGAAGAAGTTGAGCTTGGGGAGATGTCTTGCTGACCGTTGGTGGTCTCGCCGAAAGGAGGTGCCATCGGTATGATGTCTCGCCGATAGGGTGGACTCTTGTCGAAATGGTTTGAGCTCGAGGAAAGGAAGTCTCGCTCGCTATGACCTCCTACCGACTGATCGTGGTCTCACCAAAGGTTTGTGCCCTTGGTGTAATGTCTTTCCGACCCGATGAAGTCTCGCAAAAAGATGGGGGGCTTCTGGGTAATGTCTCACCGACTCATGGTGGTCTTGCCAAAAGGGTATATGGATATCAATAAGACTCCTGGCCGAATGGTTTGTCTTTGATATGAGGTCTTGTCGATTAAAGAGTCTTGCCGATGGTTTCAATCTTAGGTGTGACTAATGGGAACCTACTATGACCTCCTGCCGACTGAATGATGTCTTGCCGAGTGCGGGTGTTTTGCCAATGGAGGAGCACAACGATATGATTCTTGAGAACTCGCTATAATGTCTAGCCGATAGCGATAGTCTGGGCGACAATTTTGGATATTGATATAACTTTTTCAGCTCGGTATGACCTCTTGTTGACAGTTCTAAGCTATGTCGATTACTGTTGTGGAGTATAATAACATCGGGGAGACATGACTAGTGTCTCATCGACATGCGATTCTGTTTGAAGAAATTTTGACTGCTTGAAATCCTACGTGGTGTTTGTTCAACCAATCAGAGGAGGCTGAAGGCAAACCATTGGTAGTTTGACTGTGGCAACTGTCCTGTGAAGAAGATCAATGAAATGTGAGTGGTATGGATCTGCTCTGTGAATGAGATGATGAATCGGTTCGATGGACAGTGGTGTTCGTCTGTAAAGATCTAAGTAGGTAAATTTGATGTTGTTCCTCAAGGAGGTCAACTTGCAGGAAGATCTAGAGCAAGAAGAAAGCCGAAGGGGAAGAGGCCGTGAGTCACAATGACAGCTGAGATGTCGGCTAGGAAAAGTGGACCAACATTAATGCCATACTTCAGAATGTTCAAAGCAGCTCTGATGAAGCTCTTGAGGGTGGACATGGAGGCCAGAAGTTAATGCGATGGTTTCAAAAAATCTAAGGGCTACTCCTGAGGGCAATCCTTCACCGACATGGACACAGGGGATGCACATTGAATGCATTAATTTTATTCCAAAAGATCTGAGGGGTGACATGTTGTGTAACTGACTCATTTTTTGTAAACCTTAGGGCAGAGGCTGACACTTTTGAGTTTTTTGCCTCTTTGAAAGGGAGTTCTTCTTATGCTTTTCAGAAGTTTGTGTCTTTTGTAGTCCTCTCTCAGATTAGCAAACTTTTGTAACTCATTTGGAGCATGATATATAGAATTTACCTTGGTTACCATTGATGGTTCAATTTTCCTTCTGGTTCTTGCAAAATATTATGCATTTTCAGGTGACTGATCAAGCTACTTCATGAAATCTTTCTTTTTCCTTATAGCTTTGTCTCATGTTAGCATGCCTTTCTTTGCAAAAGTAGTATTATGTAGGTTACAAATTGTGTTTTACTGAATTGCACATGAACTTTTAATTTGTGAAAAATTGCTTTTCCTTCTTAAAAGTGTGTGCATGTCAAACCTGTTTGTGAAATACTTATGCATAATCTACAAAAACTTGTTGTGCAGTCCCATATCCATCATCAGTATTCAAGTGTAACCTGAGTGTCTCATTACTCTTGTCAATTTGGTGTATCACCATAGGATTTCATTTTCATTTTCATGCACTCCTTCTCCCTTTTCCTTACAAAGGTAAGTAGTTTAGGTGATACCAAAGGAAGCCGGCCTTCTCTAGAGGTTCTTTTCTATTTTTTAGGTGACCCACAACCTGGAAAAGTTCCCATGTTTCTCTAGAAAGCTCAGTTTTCATAACTTTGCATAGGGTGCATTTCTAAGAGATAACAATACTCTTTGTAATCTTTAATACTATAAATATAGATTTGAAGGGTACAAGGATTATCATGTTGTATTTGATGATAACATAAATTGTTATTGTGCATTCCATACAACACCATATTCAATATTAACTTAGCAACTTGCAATCAATCCTTGCTAACAACTTTTCAATGTAATTTATTTGGGTTAAGCGATGCAAGAACTTGAGAGGTCATAAATTTTGAATCAAGAGTCTAATTGAGATGAAATTTAATATGGATGAGCATCTTGAGGAGTTGAATGTGATGCCAATAGAACTTATTCGGTTGGAGAAAGTTTTGATTTTTTTTAGGGTCATTCCCAACCATCCAAGGTCTCAAATTGAAGATTTGATGTTTTTTGATACTTTTCAAATTTAATCTTGTTTTTTATTTTTTGAACTTCATGCAAAAATTAGAAGTTCCTAGTTCTTAATTAGTCTTATTTTAGTTAGACTCTAATAATTTGAAAGTTTCATAGCCAAATGAGTGAGTGTGTAGGATTACTAAATTAGATAGATTTTAGCAAGGAATTTGACGAATTAAAAAAGCGAATTTTTAGTTGGAGAATGTAGAATATATATGTAGTATTGAATTCTTGTGTATTTTTTAATCTTTTTTAACCATCAATAATGAAATAAATCATGATGGTATGATTTCTTGGTTGCATCATCAAGACAACTAAATCAATTGTCTAAAATTTCAACTACCATTTAAAATTCCAATCAAGTGAGAAATCTTAAGGTAGGCAATGATTCATATATATTAAAGATCAAATGTTTTCTCTCTAAAGTGGTATAATAATATGATAGAAAGGGAGACTCTCCTTGTCAAATCTAATCACAAACACACATAAAATACTATGCAAGAAGGCAACAAATTAATGTGAAACACATTAAATGGAAGAGAAATCTACAACATATATTAACTTCAAAATTTGAAAATGAAATACATAATCATGGATCTCATATGCTCACATACAACATGATCTACACACATACAAAAATTTGCAATTTAACATTCTAGCTTCATTTTGACAACATCTGGGTATGCAACCACAACTTCTCCAAAATCCCCCCCTCACCAAATGAGCAAGCATCATTATATAGAAATTGTGTGAGAAGAAACCACCATTGGTTTCCCAAAACAACCTCCAAAAACCATCAAGAAATCCCACACCCAACTTGAGGAGAGATAAGAACATAAAGTATAAAATAATTCATAGCATTCACCACCTTCACATGAGCACCAAACTTTTGGCCAATCATTTTGGTCAATCAAGACACCTTCTTTGACTCCTAGTGGCCCCAACAGCTCCAAATATGGTCATGCAACAACATGCAATCACATGCAAGGCATTCAATTGAACATGCAAGCACATGCACCTCAGATGGCCCCCACCATGATTTTGGATGCCCAAGAGGGGTATTTTCCCAATTTTTCCTTAGAAAATTTCACAAATGCATATTTCTCACCAAAATTACAATTACAATTTCATCCCAAGGGAAATTACAAAGTTGCAAATCAAAATATTTATTCACCTAACCCCTAAGCCCTTATTGAAAATAAGCCAATTAAAATAACAATATTTTTGGTGATACAGGATTGTCATTTCACCTTGGATGCTCCTACACCATAATAAAAGAGTAACTAACTAGCCTCTTCTAATGTTTAGCCTTAGATGTAGAAATCCTAGATTGAATATAATTTTTTTTGTAAATGTTATAAATTTTAAAAATCACAAACTCAAAAGACAAACCCATCACAAAATAAATAGTCATTTAAATCATTCTTTCATATAGCCAATAAGAAAATAAAATTAAACAAGAACATCAAAATTCCATTTAAATTTTTATACTTATGCCACTACTACTTATGATCCTTGAATGCCAGTTGAAAGGAGGGGAGGCAATATTAAAGGTCAACACAAAGATGGGGATGAAATCAATTGGAGAGGAAGGTGTATATTGTGGGTATTAGTCAATAACCTACCTCCAAACTTCCCTAAGCTCAATCTAGGGTAATCTAATAATATGCATCCACATAAACATAAATCAATTTAGATTAATCATTTTAGCTATGAGAGCAAATAATTTAAAATTAAAATCTATTATAGGAAAGCAACTAACCTCTCAAATCATTAATTATTTTCAGCTATATAAATGAAAAATTTAGAACTAAATGTTATTTTAGGAAGGTAATTAATCTCTCAACTTAGATTAATTAATATTAGCTACATTAGTGAATAATTTAGGATTAAATACTATTTAAGAAATTGATTGGAAAGGAGGTGTGTACTTAACTATAGAAAAGATAACACTGAGATATTAATTAAGTAGGTGCTAAAATTTGTCTCGGCGCTAAGAATGGTGTTGAAGATATTTCTAAAGTAGGCACTAAAAAGTTGCATAATGTATATATTTACTATTTTCTAGAAAATGACACTTGGGTGTATTGGGATCCATATGATATTTGATGAATCATATGCAATACACCAAGCAACAATAGGCATGGTTTTATTTTCAAATGTTGATTCATTATATTTTGGGGTCTCTTTTGTTGAACATAAAGGAAATGATAGACCCATATCTAAGCAAGAGTTTTGGGAGGCATTCATGTACATTAGATTCCATTAGATGAATATGATCTAGTGGTATCATATACTATCTCTAATACTCATATCCATGATTTCTACTTAATCTAAAAATAACTTACTTTTTTCTAAGCTTCTCCTTGATGGCCTAGTAGTATCACATGTTATCTTTGCTACTCATATTTGTGAGTTCAACTTAATCTAAATAGATCACTTTATTTTTTCTAAGCTTCTTATCGCCTCTCATTGATTCCCTCTCATAGCTCTTTTCTTGACATAGTTTGAGTCTCAGTACTCCACGTTCACCTAAAACATAGAAACAAATCAAAAATGATATAATAAGCAAATTCCATGGCTAGAAACTTGTAGAGAAGGAAGGAAAAAAGTGAATGAAAAACTTCAACACCCAACCCTTTTCTCCTCTTATCATTGTTTATTTTCATAGTTCTCTACCTCTCAAAACATTACAACCCCACCAAAATGGAATTTCATGGAATGTAGGTTTTTCCTTTCTATCTTCTCCTTTATTTTCCATGCTACCATTTGCTTGACATCCTCCTACTAATACCTCTCTAATATCATTGTTACCCCTCAAGTCATACTCTAACTTGGCGTACCATTTTATGCTCAAGATTTCCATATGCCTAAGGGGCATATTCATTCTAAGAAGTTCAAAACACATACTCACATTGCATATGTCATATTTAGTAGATAGTTTTTTTTGTTGGCTTTACTTCGTCACTTTTCTTTTCACCATTATATGCATTTTCTGTTTTATTGCAAGCCCATTTAATGTTGGTGGTTAAAATTATCCTTTAGTTGTTCATAGTGTTATATACATATATAATCTTTAATATTAATATTGCATATCACTAAAAGGTGTACTATATATAATTATTGGTGGACTTTTTGAGTACAAGACATATAGATTGCTTGTGTGATTTCTCTTGTGAAATGAACTATAAGTTTTTTGCACTTTGTTATTGATAAGGTTCATCAATGTATCTATCCACAATGAGTTAAAATGGCATAGAAGTGTTCTAAACATATAATTATGTCACAAGGCATTCTACAATGACAACAAGACATAATAAAAAAAATAACTCTAAATAAAAAACTAAAAATAAAATATTATTAAATAATTTTAAAATAATATAAAAGAACTCTTAAATAAATAAACATCTCTCTATTTTTTTATAGATAAATATATTTAATATATCTATCCTTGGAGTAAATAGATTCCAAAATGTGAATCACTTACAATTATATGTCAATATATTTTCAATTAAATACTTTTTATTTATTTAATTTTCAAATTTAATTTTTGATACAAATTATTTAATCATAAAATTATCATTGCATAATTTTAAAAAATTAGAGTTCTCTTAAATAATATATATTAAATATTTAAGGCTCAGAAAATCATTTGAATTTTCATGGGAATCGTTTAAAATACAAGGAGAAAACTGATTTTGAAAATTAAAACTGTCACGAGAAAACTGATTTTTGAAAATAAAAGCTGTAACGATTTTTTTGAAACTAAAAATTGAACAACGGTAACTTCGCCAGTCAAGACCGATCATTGGGCATTTTTTCTTTGGGTGATTTTGAAATACAAGGTATCTGCCATTGATCAATTAGGCACGGAAATTTCTCAAGCCAGTCATGGTGATTTTGAACTACAAGGTGTCTGCAATTGGTATGTGTTAAAAACAATTATGCGTTTTTCCTTTCCTCTGTATTCTCAATCCAGTAATTTTCTTTTTCTCCTTGTTCTTTGCTCTGTAATTTTCTTTGGGTGATTTTGAAATACTGCATGTGTTAAACCAGATTGTGGAATATCCATTTGATTATCCGGTTCAGTTTTCTGATTTGTTGAAATTATGTATTGATTTGAAGCAGGGTACAGTTTAATTGGGGACGATGGGCAAACAAGTGATCCAGAGGAGAAAGAGGTGGAGGACCAACCTCTAATAGAAGAAGTGGCACTGGTGGTGCCTGTTACTGACGACCCAACTTTCCCTGTATTTACTGTCATGTGTAGTGCTCATGTTTTTGAACACCTACAGAACACAGCCCTTAGTCATATCTGCTATTTTAGCCCAGATTTTGGCCTTGCAGTCCTTCCCACCAGGAAAATGAAGATTTTCGGGTTTGAGTATAGCCTGAATCCCGGCCCCTTCAATATGAAAGAGCATGTACTCATAACAATCTTTTCCAGCAACGCAGTTTCATCTGGGGGTGGAGATGCATATTCAATTGGGGCAATTACTGTCATGAGAGCTTATTACAAGCAAAATGTCAGTTCTCATCATCGTAATCTCATCACAGGCAAGATCTCATATATCCCATTTCATATTTTGATGTATTAATGCTCTGTGCAGAATATTGGATTAAGCAGGCTTGCAAGAATTTGAATTTTTCGTGTGAAATGGATTTTTGGTCTCTGAAAATGGTCTGCAAAGTGCCTGACAAAGCTAGTTACTTATCGCCATAAGATTTAGTCCTTGCATGCATGGAAAGAATTCACTAATCTACTTTTCTTATCATTTATTGGGTGCAGATTTGGATTTATAGCCTGCTGAAGGGGGCCGGACATTTCCAATAACTATAGATAACTCTTATATCAACCTCCAATTTTAGGTGGGTTTTTCTGTTACTTGAATTTTTTTTGCATTACAGAAGGTTAACCAATGAGCTTTTGGATTGACCATTTGTGAATTAAAAAATTTAGTCTAAAAGCCTTAAAGCACTCGTGAATGAAGGTATGAACATATGGATCTGCAGAAGAGAGTAAAACAGCACCAACATAGAGAGTTCTTTCTTCAAATTTGTCCCAATTTCAGGTGGGTTTTCCTGTCCATTTTGAATTGTTTTATAATATGCGCATGCAATTGAAAATTTAAAGTTATTTTACTCATGATTATTTTTGAATAATTGTTGTTTACTATTTCTGAGTGTTTTCTCTACTTTTACTTTTTTAAACTTTCATTTTCATTTCCTTTTGAGGTTTCTTGTGTATTTTAATCTAATAGTATGCCCCTTTTAAGGTAACCTTGGGCATGCATCTCCTCTCGCCAGTTAGACTGCATTGTGTTGATTGCATATTTGTCCAATTTCAATATATTATAGTGTATGCACTGTAGAAAACATAACTTTTAAATTACAAAGTAAATAATCCCAATGCAATATGACAACCACACACAATCTAATCCACAAACACTCAGCAACACTCTTCATGGATTGTGTAAATCTATTATCACTAATATGGCAACCTTTAGATAGATACACTTCCCCTTGGACCCAAGGAAGGAGAGCAATCATCTTTTCATGAAGACTTAATATATGTTTACACAAAGTACTTTCCAACCAACTGTAACTGAAAACCTGAGTTGCTAAATTATGAAAACTAATTATATAACATTTTTTCTTACCACCTTCTAGAGTCATTGTGCATGTGAAAGGTAAATATGTAACTCTAATAACATAGCAAAAAGGTCAAGTGGCCTTGTACAGAGCAAAATTTAGCCAAGTAGTTGGTTTGCATAGAATGTGAAAAAAAACTCTGAAATACCTAAAAGATGTGATCCCAAAGTTGTCTATCAAGCTTGCATTAAGGTGTATTGGATGTCCTTTGACAAAGTAAATTGAGGAATCTACAGATAAAGTGGACACTTTCCTCGGAAATATCTTTTATGCTTTTCAACTTAGATAGATGTGTTTGGCACTCCCTCTATGTACAGATACATTTTCTAGGGAAGATTTTGTAGTAAACATTATATGACATTGCAACAAAGAAAATCATTGATCTTGGTGGCAGTTGGATTATATTATCAATTTAAAGATTTTAGCAATCTAGGAAGTCAAATCATATTATCAATTTAAAGCTTTAAGAAATCTAGGAAGTTAGATTTGCATCCACATCAATTTGGCTTCCTTATCTAGCAAAACTCTTCACTATTGTCTATCTATCTACCTTTACATTTTATTACGAACATATAAATAGAAAAACAATAGCAAGACTTTACGAACTTTATGTTTACATTTTAATTCAAACAATAGCACTTAGAAAATCTTGATCTCTATTGAAGCAATTGTGACTCTAGATCTGTCAATGACACCTTGCCTATAGGTGTATTCCATTAGGTGAGTGAATCAGGGTAGAGATACCCACGTTAGTTGATACTTGATAGCACCTGTTGACGTGGTTCTTGCGACTACACCAACACAGAATAAAATTGCCAACGGCTACACTATCCTCTCTTGAAAAAAGTTTCCTGCATGCTAAGATTGCGAGATAGATCATACATTTAACTCCAAGGTTCCTTCAGTGCGAATAGTCTCAGTTGGCTTGATGTGATATTGCTTGTATTTCAAGGGGACTTACACAATTGTTCGACAGTTGATAGCAGACAACGGACTAAGGGATTTCGTGTAATTAAAATGATTTGGCAAGTGAGCACAAGTTTCCTAATCCTAACCAGAAATGAACTGAAATTAAATGAGTGTAGGGCCTAAGAAGTTTATGTTCTATTCTAAATGCAAGATAGGTGGAGCTTGACTTCAACCGGATTTCACCTAGCCTCGCATCGGACAGCTTCAGTAAAATTGGTGCAATCTTCAGGGGAGTAACGAAGAATATTCAAATTATAATTCAACATACATATACATCACAATGATGCATACAAGCATATGAATCACAATCGAAGTTAGGTTTGAAATGATGTCCAGTTAACCACGCAAGGAAAACTCACCGTCAGCGAGTCGCTAGTGGTATGGATAAAGAGAAGCTACGTTGATCAAACACCACAAACCCAAAGTAAACTACTTGCATGAACTGAAAACTACACTACTTTATGCTACTTCAAGATGCTACGTGAATTGGAAGGACGAAGAAGCCTCAACAACTACTCATAACAAAGAAGAAATCACCATCAATGAAAATTATTTTATTATGAAAGCATTCATGAAAACTTCTTACAAAGTATTCAATGGGAAGACTTTCCTTCCTTTTCAATCTAAACTATTCTACTTTCTACTCTATCAATTTCTCTCTACTCCTTCTCTGTTATCCTAACTCTGATCTAATTCTAATTTCTAATGAGGTACAAATGAGGGGGACTCCCCCTTTTATAGTTGGCCAAGTCCAACGGACGGCTCAGATTACAATCGGCTGGATGGCCCAGATTGTGCCACCTCAGCCCTAAACAAGATTCGCCCTAAAAACTGCCATAATGGAGAGTAGGGCAATAAATGAGCCACTAATGGCCACCATCTTCTAGAAGATTCTCATTTGTAGACGCGTTCACACTGTTCTCAATCTTCTTCTTGACGTCGTTCTTCAACTTCTTCTTTGTCACTTGAGCCTCAACACTTAGCCATTTTTTGCAACTTTTCTTCCTTCAAGGTTGAAATGTAATCATGGAGTACTTGCTTCATCGCTTCAAGTCATCACCGTCTGGTCTCGATGTTCCTCCTGCAAAACAAGCAAGGGGAAGAGTATTAGAACACTTCATAATATAAACTCAACTTACTTACCTGCATTTTCATGTTTTGATCTCCAAGGGTTCATCGTTTTTCTTAGCCAACTTTGCACTCAAATTCTTCATGCCTTAGCCAAATTTCCAACCCATCTTGTATTCTGCTTGGCGCACTTCACTCTGATATTTTCTCCAACTCGGTCTTGAGGAAAAATGCTTTCATCAGGAATTTGATCAAAAATTATCTAGACGATCATTCTCAAATTCATCTGCCAAGGCAAATTTTTATCTTGAAAACACATTTTATTCCTTGCCTTAGAAAATTTTCCAAACTTTTACTTAGGAAATTCATTATTCCAGTGCCCATCAAAATCTCCATCCTGAAGGCCCCAGCGAAGTGCAGAAGACTTGGAAATCCAATTCTCATCGAAGATCTTCAATACCCAGAAGAAAATTTTCTTCAGAACGTGTAGAATTCATGGGTATACGACGAACGGGTTCATTTAATTTTCAAAAAAAAATTGAACCTTAGAAAATTATTTCCTTATGAATTTTAAATCCATTCTTCACATCTCTGAGTGCCTCGTTGTTCAAACTTGAGAAATTTTATCAATCCTGTTATGCCAACATCTTCTGACTTCATCACTGGCAATTCGTTCGGGCTTCAGGAAAATTCAACCACCTTCAAGGTCCAGGCGTATTTTCTAAGGAAGAAAATACTTTGCCTTAGAGAATTTTTGAATCATTTAGCAAATTTTTCCTTAGAAAATTTTATTTAACTTCATTCATTCGCCAGTGGTGGAAATTTCATCAACTTCACTTATCACAATTTTCTTTCAAGGGTCTGGAGTGCATTTTGTGTGTCATGAAGAATATATAAATTCCAACGCCCCCTTTGTTTTACTTTCATCACCTCATAGGCTTAATATTCCCAACGCCTCAGCAATATTTACCTCCCCCTTACCACCTTGGGCGCATTTTATATGTCATGGAGAACATGTTTCCAACGCCACCTTTGACTTGTGTCTTTATGTGCTTTCAACGCCTTGTCTTCTTCCTCCTCTTTGCATGGATGCTTTGTCTTTACATGTCTTCATATGGGCGCATTCAAAGGGGGGAGGAGAAAGTCAACCTTTTTGTCTTCTTCTTAGCATGTTTGGGCACATTTCACACCTCATGAAGGACGAAAATTTTCACTTTGAATTTTTCCTAGATTGCCTTGAATCATGGGCGCATTTTGGCATATGAGCAGGATGAGCTTTGTTGACTCTTTGACCTTCTCCTTGCATGGGCGCAAATGGCACATAGAGGAGAATAAAGCTTATACTTAGAAATTTTTTTAAACATCTTCTTCATTGCATGAGGGCACATTTAGCCATATGAGCAAGATGAACTTTGCCTTAGAAATTTTTTCAACTTTCACCACCTTGGATGGGCGCATTTTAGCATATGTGGTGGATGAAACTTGTTGACCTCCTTGACTTTCTTGAGAAGTGGGCGCATTTTGCCTAGGCTAGAGGATGAAGCCTAGACTTAGAAAAAATTTCAACATTTTGAAGGCAAGCCTGTGAGGAGGGCGCAAATGGAGGTATGGGGAGGATGAAACATATCCACACTTAGAAATTTTTTGACTTGCCATACATGGGCGCATTTTAGCATGGCTGAAGGATAAACTTTGTACTAAGCCATTTTTCTTGATGCCTTCTGTAGCTGGGCGCATTTTAGCATGTGAGGTGGCTGAGGAAATTTCTTACTTGGAAATTTTTTCTAGCATTTTGCTTAAAGTGGGCGCATTTTCCTGGTGGTGAAGGATGAACACAACACTTAGCCATTTTTCTTTCCTTCTGCCAGAATTTCCATGCCTTACTATTTATAGTAAGTCCTTCAATTCTTGCATCTCTGAAGCTCAGATTGATTTGAAAATTTGAACACTGGATCCTCACGACCTCATCAACCTATTGACACTGCTATTTCGGGTTGTCCTGCTATTTTTAGCCCATTTCTGAAGGTGGTTTGCTATTTTTAGTAACTGCTTGCTTCTGATATCTTCACAGCTCCGTTTGATTTGAAATTCGAATGGGGTGATCCTCACCACGTGACCTGCCTGCTGACATCGACGCATGCAACTGATTTGCTATTTTTAGCCTGTTTCCAAAATGACTTACTATAAATAGTAAGTGCTCCGTTTGATTTCAAATTTTACCAGCAGATAGCTTGAAGGATGCTGATCGCGGTGGTTTACACCGGTTTTCGAAAATTCTGACTTTTTACCCCTCTTTTTAGGTCCCAAAACTGGAAAACCTAATTTGTCCTGCATGCATATCAAATGACCTTTGTTTGTTCTTGTTTCTGCTGCATCGCGATCAGCTCGTGATTCTGAAGTGCTGGGAGGCGGCTGCCGGGATGCACCTGCTAAAAATAGTAAGTTCCCAAATGAAGGACCATCTCCGTTTGCATGTCACATCATCACGAAGCTCTCGAAAAACCCATAAGGAATATGTAGACATGCAAAGAAAACCCTGACATGCAAACCCTAAAAATGGCCTCGGAAGACTGAATTTTGAAAGTCATTATCTCGCTTTGCATGTCACACCATCACGAAGGTCTCTGAAAACCTAGAAGGAATCTCCAGACATGCATTGAAAATCTCTGCATATACGCCCTGAAATTTGCTCCGGAAGCTGAACTGCTAAAAATAGTAAGTTGTCTGTTTCAGCTCAAATTTAACCTGTGAGCAGCTTGACGTGTTCTGGACGCAGCATGACTGTCGAATTCTCAAAAATGCTGAAGGATTGCCTGTAATTGCACACTTACTAAAAATAGTAAGTACTTAGAATCTAATGAAATTTCAGTGAAAACCTATTGGAAATATACTGACACCAATGTTAGCCTCAGATTTCAATTTATTCACCCCATTTGACCACAAATTGGTTGGAAAGTTCAAAACCCTAATTCTGAGACTTGGCCAAATTTCATGTTTAAATTCAATGACGGGCACGTCCCCTATAAAGCAGATTAGAGAAAAGAGACAGAGAGAGAGAGAGAGAGAGAGAGAGAGAGAGGAAAACCAAAGCCAAAAGATGAGAATGGAGCAAAAATTAGGGGTCCCCATTTTGAATGGGGCGATGTGTGAAAAGGTCACAACAACACCATTTGTGGATGAGGTGGTCCATGATGTGGCATCATTGGGCATTAATGATGCATCCTACTTGGGAATACCCTATGATTGAGACTGCCACAATATCTGCAAGGCCATGCCTCAAAGTGTAATCACCACGCTAGGTAATAATATTTACAAAATAATAGAAGTGGCCTTTGCCAATTCAGTATCCCATAAGTGTTTGTGTGTGATATTCTAGACTCGGATGTTTAACCTGGTCATGGTCAAATTTTAGGAGGTTTAGAATATTGTAACCATATGTGCCGCTATAAATGGTCTTCCAACACATAAGAACCAAATGGACAAGATGCTAGTATTATAAATTAATACCTTTGATTCATAGACTTACATATCCCTCCACTGTTAGAGGAAATGTCATGCCCCAGCAATTGCAATACTAAATATGGGCCGACTAGTATAAATAATTAATTAAATCAATTTAAAATATCCATAGGAGGGCTGACCTTACTCATGATATTTATATAAGAAGCAATATTATGGGCCGACTTGAGGGATAAACCAACTTTGCCTTGTCAAAAACAATGATCAAGCCTATATTTAAGGAAGGCAGCAAATGAACAGGGATATATGTTAAATCTGGTTTACTTCACAACAGACAGCGATAAATATTAAGTGAAAATATTTATCATAGGAGATAGCCGACCCTTATGAAATAGTTGATTAAAGGATAATGTTAATATAAATTAATTATCCTTTAATGAAGGGTCACGAGTGGTTAAAGAAATCAAAAAAAAGACACACCCTATTGAAGGGACATGACCATCCACCCAACATAATTATAAAAGACAAAGCATTTCAATGAAAAGAACAAGCAATGGGAGAAAAGAAAATTCAGTTTGGAAACCAATAATCAAGGTAGCGATCATTAAATCAAATATAAGGAATCGAGGTCTACATTTCCTAAATCAGAAATAATCATTAATTATTATTTGTGCAGCATTCCAGCTACCTGAACTGGTGGTATGAGACCTAATTTATAGTCATATGTTGCTACACAATCTAATATGAATGGTTGTGATTATTTAATTAGACATTCCAGTTACTAATGATATATTACTGCTATTGTCATATTAGTAAATGTGACTAATATATGTTTGTCATCTGCCTTGAATGTTTAGCCATGATAGAAGAAACTGAGATTACAAAAGGGGAATGGTGATGGAGCACTCTCCTAGGTATGCCACCTCAAATGAGGACCAGATGAGCCCCATGAGGCCAAGGGGGTACAAAGGATACAATGCTTTGGGCTTAGGAGAGATGGCATTTTCAAGGCACCCATTGTAATCTCACTCCTCCATCGTGGATAATCAGCATAAGAGGTCAAATCACAGGGAGAGGGAAATGGTTGGCAAGATGAGGGGATAACGGAAGACACCTCCTAGGTAGATCACCTCATATGGATGGAATGGGCCACATGAGGCCAAGAGGGATGGCATATCCACTCTTGGGCCTAGGGTAAAAGGGTCCTAGGCACCCCATCAAGTCACATTCTCCCATACTCTCCTATGTTTGAACCCTCCAAGGATGTTAAAATACATTGTGATTGAATTAATGATTGGCCATGAGTTATTAGTATTTAATTATGGTAATCTGCTAATTAGTATTATTGCGATAAATGATTATAATCTGCTAATCAGTTTGATTATGGTAAATGGTTCTAACCTGTGTGCAAGGCTTCAATCAGAGCTTCAATCAGATGAAAGATATTCTCTAACCCCTTTGTTATTTAAATTAAGGAAATTAGGGAAAATTTAGGGCACTCCCAACTAGGGGACATTACAAGTGTTATTAGAGCATGATTTTGCCAGCTTGAGGGGAAAATAGCTGATGGTTAGCCAAAGAACCTTGGGAACCTTAGAGAGAGAAAAAGAGAATAGCCCAAAACAACAACCACAACTAAGACTAAAGAAGAAAGGAACAAATGGAACACAAATTTAGCGAATTCATGGAACAAACAACCAAACCCTACAAAACATGAATGCAACCATAGATGCTCTTAGGTCTCATAAAGGAAATGGGAGGGAAGCCACCCCAAGCCAATTGTACAATAACACCACACCAAGGTCCACCCAAGAGTAACTTGACCTCCCTTTTTATCTAGGGAAGGGTCATCAGGGGAAGAAGGGGAAGTTAACACATCTAATTCGGAATTGAATGAACTTGCTATAGCATATACAAGGCTTGACCCTGAGGTCAAGAAGAGCATTCCTTTTAAGGTATATTGTAATGATGGAAAAAAGAAGGCCCATAGGAAAAGAAAGAACCAAACTAATCAAGATTTACAATGTATTGTAGGAAAGTTGGCCATCCCAAGTTTTGATGGATCAGGAAAAACCACAACCCGTTCATGGGTCCAAAAACTCAAAACCTACCTATCTCTCAACCCAATGTTAGAAGAAATGCCATTAAATTTTCCAAATTTCACTTAGAAGGGGTTGCCCATGATTGGTGGCACCATGGTCTAATCACCCAAAATCATCAAAACATAAAGACTTATGATGCCTTCACAAAGTTACTCATTGAGAGGTTTGACCAAACACACCCCCAAAAGCACTTTAAATAATTAACAAGAATAAGACAAAGGGGAACCCTTGAAGAATATATCACTAAATTCCAAAGATTAGCAGTTATGGTCTCGGAAATATTCGAGAGGCTCACTTACCTAATCATAGAAGGATTATTTGATTCACTCCATGGCCTCGTAAGTGCTTTTGACCCTGCCACACTTAGGGAAGCAATCCAAAAGGCCACATGTCTTAGCGCTAAAATAAGAGAAAGGGAAAGGGGCCACTCAAAAGGGAAGATAAGAACTTCTATGGAATGGATGGGTGCGGGAAACCATACCTTTCTTATCATGACTAAGAGGAACTAAGGAAGAAGGGTATTTGCTTTGATTGCAAGAAAAGATGGGAAAGAGGACACATTTGTATAAAAGATGAAAACTAGGAAGGAGAGTTGTGTTTTAAACGCAAAAAAGTATGGAAACCAGGACATAAGTGCCACCGAAAAGACCTTGTAAAGTGTTGGGTGAAAATTATATAATCAGCTTTTCGATAGATTACACAACTAGGACTTCAGCCACAACTATGTGAGATGTGAATCTCTCCTCTTAGAAAGGGGAGGCGCCCTTCTTACTGCTAACATAAGCGATAGTAAAACAAACAAGTAATTACAAAATGTACACAATACTTACGAAGTGGGGGGGGTGTGTTACATTCATCCTTCTCTCTTTTTTCAGAGAAGATGTTTACAATGCTTCATTGTTGGAAGTTCTCAATTCACAATAACTCTAAACTAACAACGAGCAGTAATGCCAATACCTCTATCTTGTCAAAGCAAAGCGTAGAGGTACCAAAAGTGATTAACAATAAACTAGTAAAATAAAAGGGAAAGCTCACGAAGGCACAAAGTCGTTCCGTAGCTTTATCAATGGCGGATTTGTGATAGGCGTGTCGTTTGTCACGTTAGAAGCACAAAGTCTTCTTAGACGCAACAATTCCTCGAACAGCATGAACAATTACAAGCGCAAAGTCTTGTAGATTATCCAACCAAAGCATCCAAAGAGAATGAATAATTACAAGCACAAAGTCTTGTAGATCATTCAACCAAAGATAAACAAAATACAAATGAAAATCTAAATAAAAGATGTAACACAAAGTTTACATGAATTACTTAGAGTCCTTCAGATTCCATAAGCTAATCACCACCAAATGAGATCAATTCATAAGATTATCGAATCCAACACAAAGTCTGGTTTGCAATCTTCTTCTTTATTGATCAGATTTCATTCACAAAGCATGAACACAAAGTTTCACAATTCTGCTTCAAAAAGGGCAGCACTTCGTTGCAAAATACTAAAGGATCCCTTTACAATAGAAATCCCTCACATTATATAGAAAGAGGGATGAGCAAAATTAGGAATCTAATTTGAGGAAATCAAGGAAAGTTGGGTGAGCGATTTAAGGAGATCTTAACTTTGACCAAAGTCAAAGTGTAATCTTTTGAAAACAAATTACACTTTGACTTTGGTCAAAGTTAGGTGAGATCTCCTTAAATCTCTCACCCAACTTTCCTTCTGAATCCCTAACATTGGATCAAGCCCCAACCTGAATTGTTCTTCCTTTCCTATCTCTTTATCAGGCAGCATTTCATTTGTTTCAATTTCATCAAGCAATTCTTCCATGACTGTGAATAATGGATCAAGTGCTGACACGAAATGTATTTCATATTCTGCCTCCATCCTGACAGCCCATTGATCTTCAAACACATCATCTTGCCTTAAGTTGCTTGTTATTTCTTCCATTTTGTTCATGCATGTTTGAACCTTTTCATCAAAGAGCGTTCCTTCTTAAAGTGTACTGGAATTACTTCCCTCTTCATGTTTTCCTCCTCGAGTGAATGAACACTGAAAATTTCTCACACCATCCCTACTTTGAGCTAAGTCCTCCATTCCTAGTTCTTGATGATCTTCAATAACTTGCAATTTTGTACATTCATTCACTTCCGTATGCTGACAGTTGCCTTGGGTGGTTCCTCTTGTTTGGATGTATTCCATTGCTTCCTTGATCTTTACTCCAATAGCCTCTCGTTCTAATGTGCTATAGACACAATCTTCATCTGCTTGATCCCTAAGCTCGATCACATCATCCTGTTGTTACTTATTCTCCTTGTTGTTGGAGGATGTTGAGGTACACTCTTCATTTGGTTCTAAAAATGTTCGTGTCACATATTCAATCCATCCTTTGTCTTTGAAGAATCCATATGGTAGCACTGGTAATCTGAGGCGACATCTGGCATAGTTGATGGATTCTTCACATGTTGTACAAGTGAACTCTAGATGAGGTGCGTTGTGAATCCGACACCAAGGAGGGAGCAAAACACCTTTCAAGCGAACATTGCCAAATTCCATCTGATTTTGGATCCTAAGTATGAATCTCGTGAAGGCCTCATCCATAACTTCTGGAATACTACAATCATTAGGTTCTACATCCAATACTCTTTGCTTGGGGACATCCCAAAAGAAAATTTTCCCTTGGAGAACAAGCTCTATCCTTGAGAGGAATGTTAAGCAACTGATTTCTTCATGCTGGGAGGTCTCATGAATTCGACATCTTCCTGGCAAAGCAAACTTAGACAAATTCCCGGGGTGCAGTTGGGCATTCAATCTTTCTTGAATCCGAGCAATATCCGCGAGACTGTCTTGAGAGCAAGAAATGTGCCCATCCATTGAGAAATCTCTTTTTTTTATTTTCCACTTCTGCTTTTTACTTTTTTGGAATTTTTCAATTTTTTTACTTTTTTTGGATTTTTTGACATAAGAGAGATCTAACATATCTCTGATTTGGCACTTCAAAGCTCATACTGGTTCCTTCCAGCCTCTGGAACAATTCAATGCTCGCCCTCCTTCTAGCACCAATTTTGTTGATGTGATTTTTGTGACCGCACCAACACAGAATAAAGTTCACCAACAGCTACCCCATTCTCTCTTGATCAAAGTATCCAACACGCTAAGATTGCGAGAGAGTTCGTGCGTTCAACTCCAAGGTTCCTTCTAGGCGGTGGACAGTCTTAGTTGGCTTGATGTGATTTTCCGGTATTTCAAGGGGACTTACATAATTGTTCAACAACGGAGAAAGGAATTTGAATGCTCAAAAGGTTTGTCTATAAAGCTCTTGTTTCCTAAACTAACCAGAAAGTACTGAATTTAAAATGGTTGCAAGGATAAGAAAGCTCTAATCTATTCTAAGGCATGGGACATGGCGATCAATTCTTGCAGACTTCAACTAGGCTCCACTTTGCCTCACTTCAAACAGCTTCCACAGAACTGGTGCAATCTTCAGAGGAGTAGCTCAAGGTGTTCAGATCACAACTTAGCATGAAAATACCATCACAACGACGGATATAAACATACAAATCATGATCGAAGTTAAGTATACGATATTCCAGTTGACCACACAAGGCGCATTCACCATCAGCGAACACACTAGTGGTATGGATAGACGAAGTTTGCTCAAATTGAAGAACACATTCCACGATTACTAACTACTACTACTTGCATGAAACAAAATTTATTTACTTTACTCTAAAATCCTACTTGAAGTAGAAGGACGAAGAAACCTTGCTAGCTACTCACAACAAAAGACGAATCATCATCAACGAAAACTCTTTTTATTGAGAGAGTGTTGACAACAATTTCTTATAAAGTTTTCAAAGGAAAAACTTTCCTTCTTCAAACTATCCTATCAATCTATACTAAGCTATCACCTAGCTGTCTCTCTATTCTAATCTCTGTTCTAATCCCTACTATCTAATAATGTACAAATGAGGGGGGATGCCCCTTTTATAGCTGGCCCAGTTCAATGGACGACTTAGATTACAATCAGATGAATGGCCCAAATTGTGCCACCTCAGCCCTAACCCTAAAAAGAGGAGTGGGGTAATAAATGAACAATTAATGTCCACCATCCTCTAGAAGATTCATTTCCATAGACGCGTTCGCATTGTTCTTGTTCTTGACTGCAAATTGGATAAATCTAGTCATTACAGCTTCAACTTCTTGAACTGGTATGTCATGCACGCTCTCGATCCAAGATTTTCTTCCCAACTGTCATTCTCTAACTCAAGATGATTATTTCTCCACCCTTGATCTTGAAGGGTCTTCTTATCTTGGACTTGAGCATTTCTTCCTTGCCATTTACCTCCCTGAGTTGAGTGCATATTGGGTCTTTGAGAAGAAATTCCAACCCTTAGCCATTTCTTCCAAGTACTCGCTTCATCTCCCCAAATCATCATGCCTTGGCCTTGGTGTTCACCCTGCAAAACAAGCAAGGAGAAGAGCATCAGAACACTTCATAATATAAATTCACCTCACTTACCTAATTTTCATGCTTTAACCTCCAAGGTCGATTGATCTCCAGAACATTTCTTTCTTAGCAAACCTTGCTCTCTTCATAGATTTTCAACATTTGCATGCCATCTTGACGCCTTCATCCTGATATTTGAGTTTCACTTTCATGCCTTAGACAAATTTCTCCTTTCTGAGGGCACATTTTAGAAGACTCCTGCTTCATCATCTGCTTTAGAAAAAAATTATATCTTCACTCTGGCTTGGAAGAATATTTCCCCCTCCAACAATTTCATCAAAAATCACCTGAGTATCCAGCTCCAACTTTTAGCCAAGGCACCTTATTTCTCTTCTTGCCTTAGAAAATTTTATTTCCTCTGCCTAGAAAATTTCATCAACCAGGCACCTAGTTAAAATCTTTACTTTAAAATCTCTGGCAAGGTGTGAAAAACTTCAAAATCATCCCCTCGTTGAAAGTATTCAATACCCAGAAGAAAATTCCCCTCGGAGAATGCAGAATTCATGTGTATACAGATGAAGGGGTACATTTAATTTTTTTATTTTCAACCTTAGAAAAATATTTCATCACCAAAGTTTATCTTCACTTTTTCCTTTTGCGTTTTCCTTTCCTTAAGAAAATTTTCAAATCACTATTTCAAAGTGGGCGCATTGTCATGTATCTACCGCCATTTTTACAACACTTAGAAAATTCTCCAGCTAACACATCATCTTGGGCGTATTTGACCCTATGTGCCCTGACAAATTTCCTTCAATCTCATGAAGCTAGCGCATTTTAATGTATCCCCTGCCAATTCCTCCATGCCTCATAAAATTTCATCACCTCTCTCAGGCTTAGGCATATTTTGGACTTTCTCCTACCATTTGCATACACTCAAACGTATTTCCCATCTCCTAGCCAACTTGGGTGCATATGGAGGTCCCTTCTTTCAATCTTCAAAACTTAGTCAACTTTTCAACTCAGCCTCTCAAGCCAAGGCACATTTCACCACCTTTACTTTCAATAGATGCCTCAAGTTTTCAACACTTAGTTAAAATTTCCAGCTCTTATCTTGGCTTAGGGCGCATATCACATGGGCTACTTCCAATCTTGATGCCTTAGACAAATTTTCATGGATTTCCTCTTCAAGGGCGCAGGTAGGAGGTCAAGCTTCAGGCTTGCAACACTTAGCTAAATTTCTCATGCCATCTCCTTGCAAGGGCGCATATGACCTCCTCTACTTTCATTTTGTGATACTTTGAAGAATTTTCAATCAGCTTCTTGAGGTGGGCGCATTTTATAAGGTGAACTTCTAATTTCAAGCACTTAGCAAAATCTCCAAGCATCTCTTTCTTCAAGGGCGCATATAGGGGTCTAAGCTGTCACTTTTCAACACTTAGAAATATTTTCAATCACTCACCATGATTCTTTGGGCGCATATACCACCTTGGACTTTCATTTACCAAAATTTCTAAGTCAAACTCTTTACTAGGGCGCCTTCAAGGGGTCCAACTTCAATTGTCACTACTTAGAAACCTTTTCCATCTTCCTTCTTAAGTTGGGCACACTTGAGGGTATCTACCTTCAATTCCAATGCCTTAGAAAAGTTTTGAGTCACCCTCTTTCCTTTAGGCGCATTTGGACCCTTCAACTTTCATTTTTTTACACAGAGAAAATTTCCTAGGCATCTCATCTTCCATTCTCCCTCAAGGGCGCATTTGGGGGGTGGGAGCTTCCAATTTCCCACACTTAGAAAAATTTCTTCTCTCCTTCTCACTTGGGTGCATATGCTAGGCTGAGCTTGAAGTTTCATTGCCTTAGACATTTTTCAAGGCTAATTATCCACTAGGGCGCATTTAGGGGTCCCTACTTCAAGTTTGCAACACTTAGAAAAACTCCAAGCATCTCCATGCAAGTTGGGCGCATTTAGCTAGGTCCACTTCAAATTTCCTAGAATTAGTGAAATTTTCATGGCTCTCCAAGCTTCTAGGGCGGATTTGAAGGTGTCAAGCTTTCAGTTTATCAGACTTGGATGAATTTTCCAGCTTTAGTTTGACTTAGGGCGAATTGTTCATGATGCCCTCAGCTTTCCCTAACCTACTATTTTTAGAAAGTTTTTCAAATTTTGCAATTCAAGTTGATCTCAAGCTCCGGAAGGTAGGATTTTTGCTTTGCCTTGAACCTCGTGACGTGACTAAGCTATTGGCGCCTGATGCCTGCATGCACCTGCTATATTTAGCAACTTACTAAAAATAGTAACTGTTTAGAATGAGCTCAAATTTCGCGTGCTGATTGCCTGAAGGATGTTGATTGTGACTGGACGTTGCTTCTGTGTAACCCTCGTGCTTCGCCCTACTTTTTAGGAAACCCTAACTCTTCTGCATGGCTTGCTAAAAATAGTAAGTGTTTGATTTTCGAACCTCTGCAACTCCGTTTGATCTGAAATTCGCTCCATGGGGTCCTCATGATCAAGTTGATTTGTTCACACTGCCATCTCGAGCTGACTTGCTATTTATAGCATGTTTGTGGAGGCGTTTTACTATTTATAGCTACTGCCTGATTTTGAGACTTCCACAACTCCGTTCAGCTTGAAATTTGAATGACGTGACCCTCATGGGATGACCTGCCTGTTCACACTGGCGCCTGCTGCTGACTTACTATTTATAGCCTATTTCAGGAGTGACTTACTATAAATAGTAAGTGCTCTGATTGCCCTCAAATTTTACCAGTGGATAGCTTGAAAGACACTGATCGCAGTGGGATACACCAGTTTTCGAAAATTCTGGCATTTGACCCCTCATTTTGGGTCCCAAAGCTGGAAACCCTAATCTGACTTGCATGTTGCTCAAATGGTCTCCGTTTGACCCCGTTCTTGTTGCATGTCGTTGTGTTCGTGATTCTAAAGTGTTGGGTAGCTGTCGGAGTGATCCTGCTAAAAATAGTAAGTGTCCAAAAAAGTGACCAATCAGCCGTCAGATGAGTTTGCATGTCACATTGTCCGAGAGATCTCAAAAAACCCAGAAAAACCCAGAAAAATGATCAACATGCGAGCACTGGCTAAAAATAGCAAGTTCCGGAAAATTGATCAACTCTGCTTGCATGTTACCTCGTTGCAAAGCCCTCGGAAAAACCAAAAAGATTATGCAGACATGCGCTGAGAAATCTTGCATGCAAACCCTAAAAATAGCCTCTGAAGCCTGAATCACTGAAAGTCTTCACCTCATTTTCCATGTTATATAACTATGAAGGTCTCGAAAAACCTAGAAAGATTATGCTGACATGCATTGAAAATTCCAACATGGAAACCCTAAAATTGGCTCATGAAGCCTGAACTGCTAAAATCAGCAAATTGTCCATTTCAACTCAAAATTTGTAGGCAAGTAGTTTGAAGTGTCTTAATCATGATGCAGCAGTCAGAATGCAATTAACCAACTCAAGTTGACCTCAAATTGACATGAAAAGCGCAAACCCTAATTCTATAGACTTAGCCAAAACCTCAATTGAGACGGGCACATCCTCGGAAAGGCAGATAGAACAAGAGAGAGACAACAGGAAAACTAACTAAAATCAAGCCAAAAGTTCGAAATGAAGCAAAAATTAGGGGGGTCCCCATTTGCAATGGGGGCGATGTGTGAAAAGGTCACAACACAACCAACCTTAGACAACCTTAGATATCAGTCTCAAAAAAGACCAAAGTATTGACCTCTAATCTCTTTACCTGTGATTGATCATGACAAGACACTCTAGATGCTGGTAATCATGCTTTATTGTGCAAAGAGAGAAACATGAGTACAAAAAACAATGCAAGCAACCTTTACATACTCTTATCTAATTCTCTCTGTGCATATTCATAACCTACTCATGATTTCAATGTCTGCAACAACATTTTTCTTAAAAAAAACTAGACCAGCGTTCTAATACCTCTAATACACTTTTCTTTCTATTGTAGTCTTGGTACAGTTATCAAACTGTATATAACTGCAATGTGACCATAGTTCTTTTTCAACACCTTTTCAAAGATTATTCCATCATTGAGACAACTCCTCAATACACTTCCAAAAGATCCACAAACCTCATTGTATCAAGATAATTAAAAAACTATAACTAAAAACCAAACATCATGACAGTTTAACTTCAAAAAGAACCTTTTTTAACTTTGCAGCCACAATTTGAACAATTAAATAAAGACCATTAAACTCCTTTAGGTTGATATAATATAAGTCTTTATATAAATAATCAGCATTCTTCCTTTGGTTGAGATGAAATAAGTCTTTATAAGACTTAAACCCTAGGTCAAGTCCCTTAGGGTACAGTATATTCTTTTGAGAATTTGACATGCTTGGAATTTTAGTTTATGAAATATAGTAATTATCAATAGTCAAAAACCTAAGATAGGATTACCATCATCTTCCAACTCTGCTCATAACTCTAACACAACCAACCATGCACCTAATATACAAAGACTGATTACTCGTGCTATGATGAAGAATGAGCAATCACTTTTGCATCAGGACGTTTTGCATCAATACCTTGCAACGCTTGGAGTAGCAACTCATCAACAAACTTCAACCCTTTGTGACACCAACATCATGAAATGGAACAATAATCAATACCATCAAGAGATCATGAGATGCTTGTATACACCTGACTTGTACCTGACTTGTATCTTTCACCTTTGACATGAATCAAGAGTACATCATGAATGAGCACACATACACCAACAATGATAGTATCAACCACCATTTCCTTCAACTCTCTATTGCCTTCAAATGAATAATCTCTCACCTTAGTAACCTTTGACATCAATGACAAACTTCATCCAACATTTATGACTTGCATAAACATAGATTTCCTGCTTAAAGGTGTTGGAATGAGACAACATATTTGAGGACTAATCATTAATCATGGAAAATATGCATCAATCACCCATACACACATAATAGAATAGATATTGAGAAGGTAAAATGACTGAAATTTTATTGATAATAAGATGCTTCAACTGATACAAATGTGCAAAACTAATTGAGAATACATAAAATTGCTATCCTATATCTCAAAATGAGTTACAATCTCATCTCTTTTTGCGTAAGGAAAAAGAGGAAAGGAAGAACTAGCTAAAAAGAGTTAGAAGATCTTTCTTTATAGAAAGCCACCTCAGATAATTGATGCTTAAAGAGGCTGCACCTTGTAGAAGACGTTGAACGTGCATGAAGAGTTGACTTGGATGTGAACTCTGTAGTTGAGTGTTGACTTGATATCTTTGACTTGTGCATGCTCCTTGAAGTTTGCTTCAACTAAAGTAGAATTGAAACTCCAAGAAAAGCATGAAGATGATTCAAAAAAGCTGAGTTTAACCTCTTTGCATGAGGTTTTCAAGTTGTTGGGCGTATAAGGAAAGAAACCTTTATTTAAGCACCTCAAACTACCCCAAAATGCCTAATTTTAGGCTCAAACCTTACTTAACTCCAACTTAATCCATATAGGCCTCTTAAGTAGGCTTAAACTGCCCCAAATTGTCACTAAGCCAAGCATGAATAGAACCTAACCTCATAGATTGCATTGTCTTCTTTAGGTTGCACTTGATTGTAATCTTTTCACAGGTCATTTCTTATGGTTTTCAAATTTCATACCATGTCTTCACAAGGCTGTCATCATATTCTACATGTTCATAAGGATTGCCTTTTTATATTCTTGAAACTCTGTCCTTAGAAACTTCATTCATACACTTGACCTATGACTCCCCCCTTTGGCTTCCTAACTCTGTCACTCATTAAGAGTGCTTTGACTGTGCCTTCGACTTGATCAAAGGCCTCTTAACTTTGAATGTTTCAAGCTCCTTCAACATCAAATTACTGTGTTTAAGAACCTTCAATACATGGGAACTCTGCCATGTCTTACTGTCATTTCAATTTCATTGTTTTTATATAGGGATCCTTCACATCCTTGATGACTTCCCTTATAACTGAAAATCTACTTGTTAACAACTGTGATTTCCTTTTGATGACTGCCATCAATGCATATCAAACTTTATTTTTTGAGACTATCCTTATGAGATGTTGCTGACTCTTACTCTGTCATGGAGTTGACTGATTTATGCCTTCATACACAGTCCTTATGTATCCTCAGTGATGATTGTTCTCATTGGTTGGGTTGTCCTTTCTTGTTTGATCAGTGTTGCTGCTTTTATTGAAAAATAGGTGACTGTGCATTTGAAATCATCTTTGCTTACTTCAAACAACACTGTCTTTTATGATATAAACTCAATCACAAAGCATTGTCAAACATTCCTTATTTCAATCATACTACTGTTCATATTTATAACGTTCCATGAGATCACATTCTTTGGGGTACTCTTTTAAACAATCCTCATACCTTTGTCACTGTCTTTCTTGGTTTTTTGATTTGTCTTGTCTAAACTTATGACTGCACCAAATTCATGAACTTTTCCCTATTATCTTTGCTAGGACTGTTCTTGTTACTTGGTCTTCATCACTTTTCTTCATACATTGATTTCTATATGCTACTTCTTTTGAAAGAAGCAGCAATATTAGATAATAATTACTCTTCATTCTGTACTTGACAATGATTCTCTAAAACGCTCAGTTCTCTGCCCTTTGCATGCACTAAGTTTCCTATTTTCAACTTGTAACCTTCACTACTCTGCCCTTATTGATAAGGACTGTCCTTTTATGTTTGATGAGGACTATCTATGCTCATTAATGACTCCTTGAGGTTTTTTATGACTATCTTTGAATTACCTTTGACTATCCAAACATTGCTAGGTATTGTCCCTTTAATGCATGGATTTGATTGAATATTGCTGCTCTTTCACCTTCTTCATTTCTCATGGTCAAAGGTCTAATTTCCATATTGTAAACTATGACTGTCCTCCATTCATTTGGTGTGGCAAGGGCTGTCCTCATCACCTTTGTGATCAATAAACTCTGCCCCTTTTGAGTTCATAGTCATGATCTTCCTTGAAGTCTTGTTGCCTTCCATTATAAACTTGAAACTTCACAGGCACTGCCCCCTTTCATAATCTTTCCTTGCTCTTGCATGGACTAGGACTTCTCTTTTGTGTTGGGTGAAAATTATGTAATCAGCTTTCGATAGATTACACAACTTGGACTTCAGCCACAGCTATGTGAGATGTGAATCTCTCCTCTCGGAAAGGGGAGGCGCCCTTCTTACTGCTAAGAGAAACAATAGTAAATCACACAAAGTAATTACAAAATGTACACGAAATTCGAAGTGGGGGGTGTGTTACATTCATCCTTCTCTTTTTTTCAGAGAAGATGTTTACAATGCTTCACGTGTTGGAAGTTCAATTCTTGATAACTTGAAACTAACAACTAGCGGTAATGCCAATATCTCTATCTCCAAAGCGGGTGAGATACCAGTAATTAACAACAAACAAATAAATTAAAAGGAAGCTCACGAAGGCACAAAGGTTCCGTAGCTTTATCGGTGTTGGATAAACGTACCGTTTGCTACGTTAGAAGCACAAAGTCTTCTTAGACACAACAATTCTTCGAACAACATGAACGATTACAAGCACAAAGTCTTGTAGATCATCCAACAAAAGTATCAATGAGCACGAACGATTACAAGCACAAAGTCTTGTAGATCCTTCGACAAAGTATCCAAGAGTATGAATAATTACAAGCACAAAGTCTTGTAGATTATTCAACAAGAACATGCAAGAGCATGAATGATTATAAGCACAAAGTCTTATAGATCATTCAACCAATGATAAAAGAAATACAATGCAATCTAAATAACAAATGTAACACAAAGTTTACATCAACTACTTAGAGTCTTTCAAATTCCTCGAACTAATCACTACCAAATCAGATCAACTCACAAAAGTATCGAATCCAACGCAAAGTTTGGCTTGCAATCCTTTTCTTTATTGATCGAATCTCATTCACAAAGCATGAACGCAAAGTTTCACAAATTTGCTTACAAAAGGGCAGCACTTCGTTGCAAAAGGCTAAAAGATAATTTACAATAAAAATCCCTCACATTATATAGAAAGAGGGATGAGCAAAATAAAGGAAAAGAAAATCAGGGAGAGTTAGGTGGCGATTTTAGGAGATCTCACCTAACTTTGACCAAAGTCAAAGTGTAATTTGTTTGAAAATATTACATCTTTGGACTTGGTGTAATTACAATTTACAAAATGACATTGAAAATGTCGAGAAATATTTACAAGATGCATAATGGGATGCAGAAATGTCTAACCCGGAGAATGAGGGGGCCACTTCCGTTTCTTTGCATTGAGTGAAGTCTTCAAATTTCCTCTAGTCTCCTGCACAAACTTCTCATCCGGACTAACGGTGTAATCCACAATGGTGTGAATTCTCGTGATCGATCTCATGGCAGATGAGTGAACCTTTTTGCACCTGTCAAGATGCGTCTTCAGGTTGTCCAATGTGAGCCTTGTATCACAAATGATGTTCAGCGAAGCTTCTGAGAAGTCTGAACTGTCAATCAAATTCGTGATGGCTTCCTTGAAGATCAGGGATATTTCTGTGGCCGGTAGGAAGATACAATTGTCCTCAAGAAGTTGACCAGGAAACTCTCTGATACTTTTGTCAAGAATGGTGCGATGCCCGTCGACATCTTCCTATACTTGGTGAAGATTTTCTATGAGAGATTGAACCACTTGAATCCTGTGTTTTAGTGATTCTTTTACCTCTACAAACTTTTCTTTGTCGGGAATTACCCCTACCTCCACCAATTTGCTGAGCTTTACCTGTTTCATTTCCGACCATGACAACAGGCATTTTTCCATGTCTCTGCGCTCCTAGGAAAGTACGCTCTTTTCTTTATCAAGCTCTGTGGTGAGCTTGGCCAACATGGTGGTTTTCTCATCAGCGACCAAAATTATCACGAGATCCGTGTTCGATGATCTTTTCAACCTAAGTCCTTACAACACCACATGCCTTTGGAGGCGGGAATTTCTCGGCTTTCTTGGCCGACTGGGTCTTGATATTTACCAGCGTAAATTGATTTGTGCGTACTTGGAGAGCCCGGCAGAATGCTCTTACAACGATTGGCATAATGCTCGCCCTCTGTTTGTACATATTCTGAAGATTAACAGCTTTGTCCGACCTTCACGCCAAGATATCAAGTGACTTAGCGCGTCGGCTTTTTGCACTTTTAGTTGGTAACCTTGCCAAGGCGGACCTTTGTTCTTATATTGACATCACCTTCTTGATTGATTGGTATGCCAGCATACTTGGCGGCGGACTTATCAATATTGACCTCGGTATGCTGCCTTCTTCTTCCCTTTGGCCTTTGGAAGAACTATCTCTTCAAGGTCCAGCTCCTCTGGAGAAATCATTTGCTTTTTACGCTTCGACACTTGAGATATTAGCCAAGGAGGAAGAAAAGAAGTGTGAACTTCTGGATTTACTGTCAAGTCAGTCGCCATTGCCACCTCTGAAGTTATTATCACATCTGAACTCACCATTGGTATTGTGACAATTGGAGAAGTGTTTGTCATCATCGCTCCTGTAGTTGACACATTGAGCTGATCACGCATTGACTCATTCATGAAACGATTGAATTCGTTCTCAGAAGTGATCATCGTTGGCGAACTAGGAATGAACGATGGTGGGCTTGGCGATTATATCAGCTGTATGAATGCTGTCCCGTGGAGTATCAAGGCGGGTTGATCTTCTTGAGGGATAGGATATCTACATTGCGGAATGCTAATGGTAGATGAGTGGCTGAGGAGCGGAGGGAGGTGGAGGAGTTCTTGAATACGGAGGGTATGAGCGTTTGAAGTCCGCAGTGATATTGCAGTGAATTTCACTGCTTCATTCTCAGGAGGAGAAGTAGTTGACTATCATGCTTTCGGGTTCACGGTGATCACCTCTTGTCTCTCAGATTAAAGCTCACCTTAGAGTATATTGGAATCCTTTGAGTCTTTGCATCCGGTTTCTTGCGCTTTGAAACCTCTTAAAGCCAGATGCCTTACCAGCTACAATCTTCATCTTCAGCCCAGTTGAGGTGGCTTGAAGTATCTTCCCCTGGAATCTACCTCTCCTAGAATGATTTTTACCCTTAGAGCGAGATGGATGAGATTCCGTCTTCTCTGTCTCTTGGACAGCCTGGGTATCTTTCTTACCAACAGTGAACTTGATCCTAGGGCCTCTCCGTGAAGAAGTGGGAATGGCCGCTGATTTGTTTTTGTCGCGAAGTTCTTGCTGTTGGTGTGCTTCTGCCTCAGACTCTTCTCCTTCTGAGTCTGTCCTGAAACTTTTCATTGCCTGACCATGTTTATGTAACCATTCTTCTGTGTTGGCTAGGATTGGTCTCAGCCTTTCTCTCATGCTAGTAACCTCTTTCCTATACCATTGTATTGCAGGCAACGGCCTTTTAGCAATGCCTTGCTCATCATAGACAGCGTTCATGATATCACCTGGATCCTCAAAATCCTTTGGTAGGTCAGCGATACCAAGATCTCTGATTTGTTGGACTGTCAATCTGCAATAGTCCATTTTGCGAATGGCTTCTTCATCTCTGCAATCCGTCCAGATGTCTTCAAAATGGTACTTGTGTTGGTGACCTTTTTGCAACTTCTTTCTGACATCTCGGTAGTCAAAATCAAACCTATACCTGTAGGTTTTGATGGTCATGATACGCATCTCGGCATAGGCGGTTTGCTTTTATTAGCGGTTTGGATAGTATATCGCCAATGGTGGAGTGGAAACTTGAATCCACCTTTGTGGTTGCTTCTTCGTTCTTCACGCGACATCATTTGCGCATGTTTCCATGAGAACCCACTTATCAGAAGGATAACATGGTAGCATGTAGGGACAACCAGTGTAGCAACCTACTCTCAAGTAAGTAAATGCTGGGAATTGGAGAAATATGCATCCAACTTTACTTACCACCTTATAAGCCTCATCAGATACTCTTCTTCTTTCCAAAGCTGGATCAAAGTTGAAGAGTAAAGGCACAAAGAAAGCATCAGTAACCCGTCTGAAATGATGAAAGCTCTCCTTCAGCTCCAACTGATAGAAATATCTGTACACAGGCACCATCATTCGATTCCCTTTTGTAGATAGACCTGGGAATTGTCTCATCACAGCTGCTGCGTACACCAGGTAAGAAGTCATGTAGAACTTCAATGTAGAAGGAGCATTAATCAACTGCTCGTGCATCTCATCACTGATTTGTTTACCCCAGTCAATATGCACCTTCTGCCTTCTTATGATCTTGATGTACTCATACATCCAGTCGTGAAAAGTGGATGATTCCGGCAAGCCCTTCACTCTGCTCAGAAACGTGATCATATCCTTGACGTCATCTTTGAAGTCACTTCTCAGGAGTCCTTTCGGCCATCTAGAAACAGACGATCTAGGCTTCTTGAGCCATTGAGTATTTATCAACTGTTTGGCTTTATTGGGATCAGCATCAAAGATCTCCTGTGCTTTTGACATAGAGATGTCAATATATTTCTCCATGTGAGGGACCTTGAAGATTATCCCTTTTAAGTATATATTTCTCTTCCCTTTTAAGTATATCCCCTAGCCAGTTGATGGGTTGGAAAGATTATCCAAGGGTGTTGAGTATGGAATGGGTTTTATCTTTGAAATGTTCAGGAACATTTATTCTGGTTGGGGCTAATGTTGTGACGTTTTTCACACATCGCCCCATTGCAAATGGGGACCCCCTAATTTTGGCTTTGCTTTTCGTTTGTTGTGTTGTTGTCTCTCTTTTCTACTGTCTATCTTTTCGGGATTGAGCCCGTCTTTGAGTTTAAGCTTGAAATTTTGGCCAAGTCTGAAAAATTAGGGTTTTGAATCTTCCAGCCAACCCAAAGTCAAATGAGATGAATAAATTGCAAATTGAGCTTAACACTGTTGTTAGTATGCTTCCAGCAGGTCTCCACAGAAATTTCATCGAATTCTGGCAACTTACTATTTTTAGTAAGTGTGCAATTACAGGCAATCTTTCAGCATTTTTGAGATTTCGACAATCACACTGCGTCCAGAGCACATCAGGCTATTCACAAGTCAAATTTGAACTGAAACGGACAACTTGCTATTTTTAGCAGTTCTACCTTCGGAGGCCAATATTAGGGTTCGCATGCAAACTTTTTCGGCGCATGTCGGCATTTTCTTTCTGGGTTTTCCAAGAGCTTCGCGACAGTGTAACATGCAAATGGAACTGACCACTTTCCAGAAACTTACTATTTTTAGCAAGTGCGTGCATGTTGGAGATTTTTCTAGGTTTTTCTGGGTTTTTCAAGATTTTCGGGCAGTATGACATGCAAGATCATCCGGCAGCCGGTCAGTCACTTTTCCGGCCACTTTCTATTTTTAGCAGGTGTCACTTGGGCAGCAGCTCGACACCTTAGAAATGCAAGCTGACCGCCATGCAACTAAAACGAGGTCAAACGGAGCTCATCTGAGCAGCATGCACAAAATTAGGGTTTCGAGCTTCAGCACTAAAAATGAGGAGTCAAAGGTCAAAACGTTCAAAACTGAGGTATCCATCATGATTGACATCCTTCCGAGAAGCTGCTGACAAAATTTGAAGGCAATCGGAGAACCTGCTATTTTTAGTAAGGCGTTTTGGACAAGGGCTATAAATAGAAAGTTGATCTTGGCATCGGCACGGATAGGCTAGTTCACCAACGAAGAACACACTGTCCAAATTTCAAGTCAAACGGAGATAGTGAAGTCTCAGAAACAGGCACTTACTATAAATAGTAAGTCACTTCACAAGCAGCTATAAATAGCAGGTCAAAGTCAAGTCTCAGTATAAACAGGTTAAACATGTGATGAAGACCCTATGGCGCGAATTTCAAATCAAACGGAACTATAGAGGATGAAAAATCAGACGCTTACTATTTTTAGCAGGTTGGCACAGAGGAATTAGGGTTTCCTAAATTCAAGGATAGAGCAGGACAGTCAACCAGAAGCAGCATCCAGCCACGATCTCCACATTTCTGGCATTCAACAGATGAAATTTGAAGACATTATAAGCAATTGCTATTTTTAGTAAGTTCCTAAAATAGCAAGTACAGACGGATGTCAGGCATCAGTAGCACAAACACATCCCGAGGTTCAGAACAAGGCAATATCAGGTTTTCTGGAGTCAGAAGTCAGTTCAAAGCACAAAATTTGAAGAACTTTCTAAAAATAGCAAATTAGGGCAAGCACGATCAAGTCACTCTAAATTCGACAAATGGCATAAAATTCATTGAAGTTGATAAATTTTCAAATCCGGCACCAAAAACTTGCTATAAGAAGCTTGAGGGAGGTTGATAGGGATGAAAATTCACTAGGGCACAAAAACTTGAAGCTTGACCCTCCAAATACGCCCTTGAGGAAGGAGGTGATAGGAAACTTTTCTAAGTGCTTGAAACTTGAAGCACAAGGGGTGAAATGTGCCCAGCTCTGGAGGAAATTTTCTAAGTACAAAAACTTGACGTAGAGGGTCTCATTTGCGCCCTTGAGCTTGGGGCCTTGAAATTTGCCTAAGTCTCATAAATTGGAAGCTCAAGCCCCATATGCGCCTTGAAGAAGAGGAAGCACCAAAAATTTTCTAAGGCGCCCAAAGTGGAAGTAGACATGCTAAAATGCGCCTTAGGAAGAAGGGTAATTGAAAATTCTCCAAGTATTGACAAAAATTGGAATCCCAGCATGCCAAATGCGCCCTTGGAGGGAAAGTGGCATTGAAAATTTTTCTAAGTATACAAAACTTGATGTAGGACCCTCCAAATGCGCCCCTGGGTGTTCAAGGTAAGAAAAAAGTTTAAGGGTCAAAATTGGAAGCTCCACCCTCCATTTGCGCCTTGAAGGGAAGATGAGGTTAAAATTTCTTTTTAAGTGTTGACAAAAATGGAAGTACTACTTATCAAATGCGCCCCAGGCATCAAAGAGGCATAAAATTTTTCTAAGTGCAAAAATTGGAAGCCCACCCACCAAAATGCGCCCTTGAATTTAAGTGTGGAGAATAAAAATATTCTAAGTATTGAAAAGTGAAAGCTTATAGGGTGAAATGCGCCTTTGAGCTTGAAGAGTTTCTAGATATTTTAAATTTGGAGTCCCTACCTCTAAATGCGCCCAATGTTGAAAATGGAAGCTCAGTGTGGTAAATGCGCCCAAAGATGTTGAAAAAGGAATATGCGCCCAAAGCATAAACTGGAGGTTGGCATAATGATTTGCGCCTAAGCCATGAAATGGAAGCACAACATATAAAATGCGCCCCTCTTCAGAGGTGCTGAAAGTTAATTTTTTTCTAATGACAAGGAATTGGAAGGCAATGTATGATTTGCGCCCAAGGCATTGACTTGAACCTTCCCTGGTGATTTGCGCCCTTGAAGTCAAAAGCTCAAAGATTGAATAAAACATGAATTTGGTTGCTCTATGAGTGATATGCGCCCATAGAACCACACATACGATATGCGCCCAGGGGGTTTAGAGAGGATGAGTTTTAAAATTCGAATTTGGCTGAGTGTTAAAACTGAAGGCTCATATGCGCCTTGCTCTGTATGGAGAATAAAAGCTAACTATGTCACATGCGCCCAAGGGGCTGAAAATGCACCGTGAATTGGAAATGAAGGCCTCCATATGCGCCCAGCTTTGAGACTCCACAATGTTCTAAGATTTGAAGGAGCACCTCCAGAATGCGCCTAGGCAGAAGAACACATCAAAGAGTTGCTGAACTGGAAGTAGAACATATGATATGCGCCCAAGTGTTGAAATTAAAGGCACACCCTCTTGAATGCGCCCAGGAAAGGGCATTTAAATAAAGACACAGGTAGAAGAGAGGGGCTCAAATTTTTCAGATCTGGAGTGGACCACCTCAGCCATGCCTTGAAGAAGAGAACACATCAGCATTTTTCTGAGTCATAAAACTGAAAGCTTCCCATGTTGACTGCGCCTTTGACTTGTGGAGGGAAAAGAAATATTCCAAGTCATTTAAAATGAAGGTCCAAGCCCTCAAATGCGCCTAGAAGAGGAGGAATGCTTGATATTCAAAGGCGTGAGCAAAGTGAAAGCCTATAAGGTGAAATGCGCCTCTGACTAGAAAAGTTGAAAGGTATTCTAAATTTGAAGAGGACTCCTCTATATGCGCCCCATCAAAAGTAGAGATTCTAAGCGTTTCAAATTTAAAACCTCAGCACTTTAAATGCGCCCATCCTCTTCTAAGTACTAAAGGCGCCAAGTAGAGAGTGAATGTTGAGTTGAAAAATGTGAATGAAGGAGAGTTAAATATGTTGGGCGTGGAAATTTAAAATATATCCCTCATGAAGTATCAAATGCGCCCGAGACATTAGGTGGTGAATAAAATATTCTCCATGATATGTGCTTTCAGGAAATTTCCTAAGTGAAGTTAATGAAATTTTCTCACCACGGCAAAACTGAATGAAGTCGAATAAAATTCCTAAGGAAAAATTTTCAAAATGATTTAAAATTTTTATCGAAGACACAAAATATTTTCTTCCTCTAGAAAATGCGCCTAGACTCAGAGGTGATAAAAATTTCTTGTGATGAGTAAAATTTGTCGAGGATGAAGATACTGGCATTGCAAGATGGATTTAAAAATATTTTCAGGATAGAGCAACAGGATTTTCACAGATGTAAAAAGCGGATTTAAATTTCACAGGGAAATAATTTTCTAAGGTTCAAAATTCAGAAAATTAAATGAACCCGTTCGTTGGGTACCCATGGGTCTAGCGCATTCTGAAGGAAATTTTCTTCTGGGTATTGATGATTGTCGATCAGGAATGGATTTTGAAGTCTTCTGCGCTTTGTCGAGGTCTTCAGGGTGAATATTTTTAATGGGCGCCAGGTTGATGAATTTCCTAGGAGAAATTTGAAAATTTTCTAAGGCAAATGTGAAGAAAATGGGTTTTCAAGATGAAATTCTCCAGACGATGAATTTGAAGGGAACTGCCTAGGTGAATTTGCTTAAATCCTTCATGAAGATAGTTTTCTTGAAGTTGTCGGAGCTCCAGCAGGCGAAATGAAGGATTTGAACGTGAAGCTGGCTAGTGAAAACGATGAACGCTTGG
Source organism: Sequoia sempervirens (assembly GCA_007258455.2). Classification (NCBI taxonomy): domain Eukaryota; kingdom Viridiplantae; phylum Streptophyta; class Pinopsida; order Cupressales; family Cupressaceae; genus Sequoia; species Sequoia sempervirens. The sequence goes on from VDFB02193867.1 coordinate 310,844,553, forward strand.
AAGTTAGAGTGTGAAAATCTTGGTAAGTAAGGCGAATTTATATTATGAAGTGTTCTAATGCTCTTCTTGTTTTGCAGGAGGAACGTCGGGACCAGGCGGTGATGATTTGAAGCAAGTGGTTCAAGATGATAAATCGCGAAGGAAGAAAAGCTGCAAGAAAATGGCTAAGTGTTGAAGCGTTTTCAAAATTCAAAATGGAGCATAGAATGGAAGTTCGAGCAAGGGTCAAGGAGAAAATCAAGAGCGGTCGGACTCCAGATTCTACCAAATTCTATTATTCGAGGTGGCAATCTTAAAGTCTCTTTTACCCTCCTCCAAGCGATCATCAGAATTGGCCGAGTACGAAGATCAAGAACAGTGTGAACGCGTCCGTAGACGGGAATCTTCTAGAAGGGTGGTGGCCATTAATGACGCATTTATTACCCCACTCTCCTTTGTGGCGGTTTTTAGGGCAAATCATGTTTAGGGCTGAGGTGGCACGATCTGGGCCATCCAGCCGATTGTAATCTGAGCCGTCCGTTGGACTTGGCCAGCTATATAAAGGGGGAGTCCCCCTCATTTGTACCTTCAGTAGAGCTTAGCATGAGACAGTAGAATTAGAGTAGAAGTTAGAATAGAGAAATAACTTAGAAGTAGATTGATAGTGTAGTTGGAGGAGAAGGAAAGTTTTCCTTTGAAAACTTTTGTAAGAAATTGTCGTGTAAAACTTTCATAATAAAAGATCTTTCATTGATGGTGAAATTCATCTTTGTTGTGGATAGCTAGCGAGGTTTCTTCATCCCTTCTACTTCAAGTAGCATAAAGTAGAATAAGTTTCATTTCATGCATGTAGTAGATGTTAGCTGTGAAATGTGGTGTTTGATCTAAGCAACTTCGTCTATCCATACCACTAGTGTATTTGCTGATGGTGAATGCACCTTGTGTGGTCAACTGGAAGCGTTTGGGCCTAACTTCAATCACAGTTTGAATGATGGTATGCGTCGTTGTGATGGTATCTTCATGTCAAGTGGTGGTTTGAACATCTTTAGTCATCTCCCTTGAAGATTGCACCGACTCCGTGGAAGCTGTCCGATGCGAGGCAAAGCGAAGTTCGGTTAGAAGTTTGCTGAAGTTGAGCCCATATCTCACGCCTTAGAGTAGATTAGAGTCTTCTTAAACCTGCATCATTTCAATTCAGTACTTTTGGTTAGAATAGGAAACCTGCACTTCATAGATACATCTTTCGAGCATTTGAATTCCTTTCTCCGCTGTCGAACAATTTCGTAAGTCCCCTTGAAATACCAAATTCATCGGTTAAACCGAGCCTGGCCTCTGCACCGAAGACCCTTTGGAGTTGAACGCATGAACTCTGTAGAAAGCAACTTAGCATGCATGGAATACTTTGGATCAAGAGAGGAATAGGGAAGCCGCTATAACTTTATTCCCAGAAAGGGCTCAAACCAAGCATCAACAGAGTCCCCCATTTACCTCATTAGAAATTAGGATAGGATGAGAGTTAGACAAAATAAGAAAAGTATAGAGTAGAGGGACAACTTGTGAAATAGCTTAGTATAGATTGATAGTGTAGTTGAAGAAGGAAAGTTTCTTTTGAAAACTTCTTTTTTTGCAAGAAATTGTTGTGTAACACTTTCATAATAAAAGATCTTTTCATTGATTGTGAAATTCGTCTTTGTTATGGATAGCTAGCGAGGTTTCTTCATCCCTTCTACTTCAAGTAGCGTAATTTCATTTTCATGCAAGTAGTTGTTAGCTGTGGAATGTGGTGTTTTATCTAAGCAACTTCGTCTATCCATACCACTAGTGTATTTGCTGATGGTGAATGCGCCTTGTGTGGTCAACTGGAATATCATGTACTTAACTTCGATCATGATTTGTATGTCTATATGTGTCGTTGTGATGGTATTTTCATGCTAAGTTGTGATCTGAACATCTTGAACTACTCCCCCGAAGATTGCACCGACTCCATGGAAGCTGTCCGAGGTGAGGCAAAGTGAAGTTCGGTTGAAGTTTGCTGAAGTTGAGCTCCATATCCCACGCCTTAGAGTGAATTAGAGCCTTCTAAACCCTAAAACCAATTTTAAATTCAAGAGGATTTCTCAAGAATAGGAAACTGCGGGTTTCATTGATAAATCACGAACCTGAAACCCCTTCCCCATCATGAAATTCCGTAGTCCCCTGCGGAAAATACTCAACAAATCACATCGGTTTCAACCGAAAGACTTCTCGCACTAAAGGAACCTTTAGAGCTGAACGACGCAACTTCTTGGAATCTTAGCGCATTAAAATACTTCGACAAGAGAGAATAGGGTAGTCGCTACACTTTATTCAACAAGCAGCAGTCATTTAAAACATCATCAGAGATAGTACTTTAGCCAAGTGTGGACTTAACCATCCCCGAAGTCACTGACCATCTCGCTGCGGGACTGCCTCCCCGGTGAAGATGAACCTCCGGTGAGTGGTTGGTTCTCGATATCTCCTATAACCAATACAGTGAGAATAACTAAAATGGAAAAGACTTCTCAATCCTGGGCAGGTGATGCAATCAAAATAGTGACTTAACACAAACCAAATCTCATTTTTCCAGCTAGTCATCGCTATATATACCATGATTTATTTCATATATACCTTTAGAAGGAAATATTTTATGATACCGCATTCCATACACACAACAGAGAGAAGGTGAACTTTTGTCACTCACCTTCCTCAACACTATCTCTTACTAAAAAGGGTTATTGATGCATATTTTCAGTGATTAATGATTAGTCCTCAAATATGTTTTCTCATTCCAACACCCTTAAGTAGGAAATCTATGTTTAACATAGATTTCCTACTTAAGGGTGTTGGAATGACATAGATTTCCTACTTAAGGGTGTTGGAATGAGAAAACATATTTGAGGACTAATCATTAATCACTGAAAATATGCATCAATAACCCATACACACACAATAGAATAGATATTGAGAAGGTAAAATGACAAAAAATTCAATCATTTTACCTTCTCAATATCTGTTCTATTGTGTGTGTATGGGTTATTGATGCAGGTCATAAAATTGTTTCATAAAAACTAGAATTTTGGTTGTGAGAACACTTTTAGTTTTCCTTCTAAAGTTATGAGAGTTTGACCTTCTTATGAAATACTAAATCATGAGCATGTATAGCATTGAATTTTTTTTAATAAATAGTTGAATAATTGAGAGTTTGTGTGTAAAAACTGCAGGTATAAGCCTCATATTTTGGTGCATCATCCCCTAGGATTAGAAATATTTTCCATTTTAGTTCTTCTATCCCTTTTCTTGATCAACAGTAGTTTATAGGAGGTCCATCAAGGGAACTAGCCTGCTTTGGAAGTTCATCTTCACCAAAGGCAACCCACATCTTGAAGATGATCCAACGTTACACAGGATAGATGAGTTTCACACTTGACTAAGAGTGCTATCCTCATGAAAACATTAAGTCCTATTGCTTGCTAGGAATATTAAACTATTGTACATCCTTTTGATTTGCGTGATCAATCACATAAAATTGTGCTTAAGTGTGAGAGTAATAGATACTTGGCTAAAACATTATAAGCTCCTCATTAAAACAAACTTGCTTCAAATGTTGTTCGAATGTTTACACAAAATGAAACATACTCTATACAGATGCAAAGGTGATATGATATTTACAACATTCCCTCAATCCATCAATGATTTTAGATTTCAACAAGGGGTAACAAAGAATTTGCATCATTGAGATGAGAGAAAACTTGTCTTAAGTAACAAGTCTTGCCAATTTCCAAAGTCTTGGTTTTGTTGTCGAGAGATATTTGGAAATAAAAATGCATAAGATCAGTAGTAAATCAAGGCAAAGAATACTAACAGTTACTCTAAGAACATAGGGACAAACATAACGATCATCACTTGGTTTAGAAATTCCAATCCCTATCAAAGTATCATAGCTGAAACTAATACTTTGTGATTGCTTGAGGACAAAGAAATCTTGGGTAGGGTGGACTGTCATGCCCCTGCAATTGCAATACTAAACTTGGGCCGACTAGTATAAACTACAAAGAATTAATTAAATCAATTTAAAATACCCATAGGAGGGACCTTACTCATGATATTTATATAAGCAGCAATATTATGGGCTGACTTGAGAGATCAATCAAGTTTTCCTTGTCAAAAATAGCGATCAAACTTATATTTAAGGATGGCAGCAAATGAACAGGGATATATGTTAAATTTGGTTTACTTCACAACAGACATCGATTTGTTTGATCAAAGAGACTTGTTATCATTAGAAGCCATTCATATATGCAACAAACAATTGAAAGATGAAGGCAACAGTAAAGATTAAGTGAAAGCATTTATCATAGGAGATAACCGACCCTTGTGAAATAGCCGATTAAAGGATAATGTTAATATAAATTAATTATCCTTTAATGAAGGGTCGCGATTGGTCAAAGAAATCAAATAAAAGACACCCTATGGAAGGGACATGACCATCCACCTAGCATAAGTATAAAACACAAAGAATTTCAATGAAAAGAACAAGTGATGGGAGAAAAGCAGATTCAGTTTGAAAACCAATAAACAAGACAGCGATCATTAAATCAGATATAAGGAATTGAGGTTTGCATTTCCTAAATCAGAAATAATCACTAATTTATTATTTTTGTAGCAGTCTGGCTACCTGAACTGGTGTTATGAGGCCTAATTTATAGTCATATGATGCAACACAATTTAATATGAATGGTTGTGATTATTTAATTAGATGTTCTAGTTACTAATGATATATTGCTGCTATTTTCATATCAATAAATGTGATTAATATCATATGCCTTGAATATTTATCCAGTCGTTGTGCAAGCTTTCTTTGGGTGTTTAGTTTTTTTTAAAGATGATTAACCAATGAATTTATGAGTCGCTTATTTATGCATTGATTTTTTCAGTCTATTTCATTAAGCACTCTTCATATGATAATGCCAACAAATATAAAGAATTCTTTCATTTTAGGCTTCAATTCTAGTTGGGTTTTCTGTGCATTTTGAAATTTGTTTTCAAGAATGATCATTAACCATTTTTACAATGAAATTCTTAGTCCATTTTTTCTTAATTACTCTTGTGTGTTTGTCATGTCCCAATTTGGAGCAATAAGGAGAATTTATTAAATTAATTATTTATAAGGTTATTAAATAAATAAATATTAAAAAGTAACCTTATATTTAATTAATTTAATATTTAAGTGACTAAAAATAAAATAATATCAAAAAGTCACTTAATGAAATAAAATAATATTTTATTCTAGAAGCTTCTTGAAATACTTGTGAATTCTTTATAAGGAGCTTTTGGAGGGAATTTGAGATCATCCTAGAGTCAATTACATTAACTGAATATTGGAGAGCTTGAATGCTTGTCATAGCTATAGAAGTAAAATTCTCTTGTATTGTTGGTTTCGGTTGTGCAACACTGTTGATGAATTGTAGCTTAGGTCAGATATAAGCGATGATTGCTATAAAGCATCATCATCGCTTATATAAGATCTAATGCTCTTCATGTTTATATTTCCAAAAATAAGTAAAATAATCAGATTTTATAAAGCATGTATAAAATCGAAATTTATTTAAATGATGTTCTGAATTTGCTTTGATTAAAATTCGGGACTCTTGTAGTACATCCGCCATGCATAAGGGTGTGTCCATTAGTTAAGTTTGTTTAACCAAATGATCATCAGCTGTGAGAGGAACCCGCGCCGTAAGGAACATGTCCCTTGAGCCGACGTGTCTCCACATGTGGAGACACATCCTCTCAAGAGACGCATCCCTTGGAGGCAGGTCTACTAACATATAAAAGATGATTCCAATCTTAATATGCAGACATCGAAATCATTAATGTTCTGCAATCAGCATATTTAGTATAAATCTGGAAATCGAAAATCTGTCTTAAAATCTTAGTAGAATTCTGGAAACTTAGAATCCTTTTAGAACCCTTAGTCTCTCATTTTGATAGAAGATTTGTCTACATTTACATGGTATCAGAGCCACGTTGTGTGAATCCTAATCAAATCTAAATATCAATCTGCTAAAGAAAATTCGTATTTTCTAGAATCGAATGTACATCACATTCTTCATAATGTCAAGTGTGATCAGATTTGAAGATTGCCTTGCAGGAGCAGAAAATTTCACATCATGGAAATTTAGAATCATGATGATCCTTAGAGAGAATAAGCTAGATTCACTTGTGAGAGAAAACTTGAAGGAAACAAAGTCTGAATCTGAGAAAACTCAATGGATAGAAAACAATGAAAAGGCCATGAAAATCCTAGTAGATGCAATTAGGGATCATATAGTGCCCATCCTAGCAAAACATGAAACTGCATACCATATGTTCAAATCTCTTGAGAAAACTTATGAGATCAACAACACCTGTAGGACTCTTGCTTTAAAAAGGAAAATCAACAATGCTCAAATAAACAAAGGAGAGTCCATTAATGTATACTTCATGAGGATTATTGAACTGAGAGATTAATTATCCACAATTGGATATCAGATTGATAGCAAAGAGTTAACTCTAATTGCACTAGGAGGCCTACCTGTTGTGACGTTTTTTCACACATCGCCCCATTGCAAATGGGGACCCCCTAATTTTGGCTTTGCTTTTCGTTCGTTTTTCCGTTGTCTCTCTTTTCTACTGTCTGTCTTCCCGGGATTGTACCCGTCTGTGAGCTTAAATGTAAGATTTTGGCTAAGTCTAGAAATTAGGGTTTTGAATTTTCCGGCCAACCTGAAGTCAAATGAGGTGAATAAATTGCAAATTGAGCCTAACACTGATGCTAGTATGCTTCCAGCGGGCTTTTGACAAGTTTTCATCCGATTCTGAGGTACTTACTATTTTTAGTAAGTGTGCAATTACCGGCGATTCGTCAGCATTCTTGAAATTCCGACAGTTACACGACATTCTGAGCGCTTCAAGTTCACTTTTGACAATTTTTGAGCAAAAACGGACAACCTGCTATTTTTAGCAGTACAACTTCCAGAGCAAATTTCAAGGTCTAGATGTTACATTTTCTGATGCATGTCCAGAGATTCCTTCTGGGTTTTTCGAGACCTTCGCGGCGATATTACATGCAAGGCATGATGATGACTTTCAGCATTCGGCCTTCGGAGGCCAATATCAGGGTTTGCATGCAGATATTTTCAGCGCATGTCGGCATTTTCTTTCTGGGTTTTCCAAGAGCTTCGCGACAGTGTAACATGCAAATGGAGCTGACCACTTTTCAGAGACTTACTATTTTTAGCCAGTGCATGCATGTTGAAGATTTTTCTGGGTTTTTCTGGGTTTTCCGAGATTTTTCGGGCAGTATGACATGCAAGATCATCCGGCAGCCGGTTGGTCACTTTTCCGGCCGCTTTTATTTTTAGTGTGTCACTTTGGGCAGCACTCAACCCTAGGAATGCAACTAAATACAAGAAACGAGGTCATCGGAAGCAAAGATGCACAAAATTAGGGTTTCGAAGCATAAAAAGAGTCGAGAGGTCAAAATGTTCAAAACTGAGGTATCCATCATGATCACATCCTTCCGAGAGCTGCTGGCAAAATTTGAAGGCAATCGGAGAACCTGCTATTTTTAGTAAGGCGTTTTGGACGAGGGCTATAAATAGAAAGTTAATCTCGGCGTCAACGTAGACAGGCAAGTTCACCAACGACGGGCACACTGTCCAAATTTCAAAGCGAACGGAGCTAAGGAAGCCTCAGAAACAGGCACTTACTATGAATAGTAAGTCACTTCGGCAGCAGCTAAATTGGCAGGTTGGTACCAAATCTCGGCGAGCACAAGTCAAACATGTGATGAAGAGTCTTTGGCGCGAATTTTAAGGCAAACCAAGTTACAGAGAATGAAGAATCAGATGGTTGCTATTTTTAGCAGGTCAATTAGGGTTTCCTAAAATCAGGGGCGAAACACGATGGCCAGGCGGAAGCAGCGTCCTGTCACGATCAATACCCTTCAAGCAATCAACACGCAAAATTTGAAGACTTTTTGAGAAGTTTCTATTTTTAGCAGGTTACTAAAAATAGCAGGGGCATGCAGGTATCAGGGCCCGACAGCTCAACCACTTCCCGAGGTTTAGAACAAGGCAGAATCCAACGTTTTTGGAGCTTGGAATTGGCTTAGAATGCAAAAATTGGCAAACTTTCTAAAAATAGCAAATTAGGGTTAGTAGGAGAAGGTCACCCTAAATCCGGCAAAGGACAAGAAATCCACCAAGTTTGATAATTTTTCAGGTCCAGCATCAAAACTTGCTTTAAAAGGCCAAAGACGGATCAGAATTCTTGAAGTGTTTGAAAAATGAAGGCTTGACCCTCCAAATGCGCCCAAGATGAAGAGAAGGCACTTGAAATTTATCTAAGGCACACAAACTTGAAGCTCCCTGCCTCATTTGCGCCTTGACTCATGAGTGGACCCTTGAAATATTCCAAGTTGAAAAATGGAAGCTCATAGGCTGAAATGCGCCTTAGTCTGGAGGAAGGAGCATGGAAAATTCTTCTAAGTGCTTAAAGCTTGATGCTCAGGGGGTCAAATGCGCCCTTGGAGGGAAAGTGGCATTGAAAATTTTTCTAAGTGTACGAAATTGGAAGTACCACCCTCCAAATGCGCCCAGCTTAGGAGAGGAGATGGAAAGGGTTTTTGAGTGGCAAAATGGAAGTAGCTACCTCTGGATGCGCCCTTGAAGTGAAAGGAGTTTGGAAAATCTTCTAACTTTGTGAAATTTGAAGGAGACCCTTCCATTTGCGCCCAGACTGGAGAAGAGGACCAAGAAATGTTCTAAGGCATAAAACTTGGAGTAGAAGGGGTGAAATGCGCCCAACATTGGAGGAGACTTCAAAATGTTCTAAGTTTCGGAAATTGAAAGTAGCATAGTCTAAATGCGCCCAAGCCACAAACTGGAAGCTCCACTGGTAAAATGCGCCCTTGAACTTTAAGAGGGGCTAAAAAATTTCTAAGTGTTTAAAACTGGAAGTAGCCCTGGCTAAATGCGCCCAGCTTGCTTGGAGTGAAGAAATTTTTCTACGTAGGGGAAATTGGAGGTAAGAGGTCTCAAATGCGCCTTAGCTAAGAATAAGAGGGGCTAAAAAATTTCTAAGTGTTTTGAAAATGGAAGTAAGGACCCCCAAATGCGCCCTTAAAGGGAGAGCTTGAGAAGTTTTCTAAGTGTTCAAAAATGAAACCTCAGGGGGTGAAATGCGCCCTTAGGAGGAGGTGGAGTCCAAAAATTTTTCTAAGTGTCAAAATGAAAGCTAGACATGCCATATGCGCCTTTGGGTAAAACTTGAAGTTGTTAAGGTCAAATGCGCCCAAGAAGGTTGGAATGATGAGAATTTTGCCCAAGTGTTTCAAATTGGAAGTAGGACCCATCATATGCGCCCTTCCTAAAAGTGAAAGCTCCAGCACTCAAATGCGCCTTGGTCAAAAGATGAAGCTGGAATTTTTTCTAAGTTCTACAAAATGGAAGTTGCACCTGTCAAATGCGCCCAAGTCACTTAAATTGAAAGTTGCTAGTAGTAAATGCGCCCAAGTGACAAAATTGAAAGTGGAGACCCCAAAATGCGCCCTAAGCAAAGATAAGAATAAAACTTGAAGTAGCCCCTGTGAAATGCGCCTTTGTGCTTAAAGTGTTAAAACTGAAGGCTTGATGGCCCAAGTGCGCCCTTCACTTCTGAGGAGCTCTGAGAACGTCCAAGGATGGAGAATGGTGTTGGGCGTTGACATACAAGTGTGATCAAGGCATTAAAATTTTCCGAGCGAATTAATAAAAGATTTTTTTCACCACAAGAAGGATTGAAAATGAATAAAATTTCCTAAGGAAAAATTTTCAAAATGCTAAATGATTTGAAAATTTTCTAAGGCAAAGTATTTTCTTCCTTAGGAAATTACTCCTAGACGTGGAAGATGATGAAATTTCTTAAGACATGAATAAATTGCCAGGTGAGGAGTCCGATAATGCTAGCTTCACGGGGTCGAAAAAGATTTTCAAGTCAGAGCACAAAGAAATGTTCACAGATGATGAAATGGATTAAATTTGATGAGAAATTATTTTTCTAAGGTTCAAAATTAAAAAATTAAATGAACCCGTTCGTTGTACACCCATGGGTCTGGCACGTTCTGAAGGAAATTTTCTTCTGGGTATTGATGATTGTCGATCAGGAATGGATTTTGAAGTCTTCTGCACTTTGTTGAGGCCTTTAGGGTGAATATTTTTGATGGGCGCCAGGTTGATGAATTTCCTAAGGGAAATTTGAAAATTTTTCTAAGGCAAGGAATAAATGATGCTGTTGAAGATAAAACGCCTTGGCAGATGAATGTGAAGGCGATCGCCTAGATGATTTTTGATCAAATTCCAGATGAAAGAATTTCTTCTCAAGCCAAAGTTGAATGAAATATCAGAGTGAAGTGCGCCAGGCAGAATGCAGGATGGGTTGAAAATTTGGCTAAGGCACGAAGAATTTGAACGTGAAGTTGGCAAAGGAAAAACGATGAGCCCTTGAAGATCAAAGCGAGAAAAATCGGGTAAGTAAGGTGAATTTGTGTTATGAAGTGTTCTAATACTCTTCTCCTCGCTTGTTTTGCAGGAGGAACGTCGAGGCCAGAGCACGATGTTTGGAGGTGGTGAAGCACGATGATATTACGACCTTCAGAGGAAGATAAAGTTTTGAAGGAAAGTTGCAAGAAATGGCTAAGTGTTGGAGTTTCTCCTCAAGAATCCAATGTGCACCCATGGCAAGCGGAAATGATCTAGTCCAAGACTGAGAAGTCCTTCAAATTCAAGAATGGAAGTTCGAGCAAGGGTCAAGGAGAAAATCAAGAGCGGTCGGACTCCAGATTCTACCAAATTCTATTACTCGAGGTGGCAATCTTAAAGTCTCTTTTACCCTCCTCCAAGCGATCATCAGAATTGGCCGAGTACGAAGATCAAGAACAGTGTGAACGCGTCCGTAGACGGGAATCTTCTAGAAGGGTGGTGGCCATTAATGACGCATTTATTACCCCACTCTCCTTTGTGGCGGTTTTTAGGGCAAATCATGTTTAGGGCTGAGGTGGCACGATCTGGGCCATCCAGCCGATTGTAATCTGAGCCGTCCGTTGGACTTGGCCAGCTATATAAAGGGGGAGTCCCCCTCATTTGTACCTTCAGTAGAGCTTAGCATGAGACAGTAGAATTAGAATAGAAGTTAGAATAGAGAAATAACTTAGAAGTAGATTGATAGTGTAGTTGGAGGAGAAGGAAAGTTTTCCTTTGAAAACTTTTGTAAGAAATTGTCGTGTAAAACTTTCATAATAAAAGATCTTTCATTGATGGTGAAATTCATCTTTGTTGTGGATAGCTAGTGAGGTTTCTTCATCCCTTCTACTTCAAGTAGCATAAAGTAGAATAAGTTTCATTTCATGCATGTAGTAGATGTTAGCTGTGAAATGTGGTGTTTGATCTAAGCAACTTCGTCTATCCATATCACTAGTGTATTTGCTGATGGTGAATGCACCTTGTGTGGTCAACTGGAAGCGTTTGGGCCTAACTTCAATCACAGTTTGAATGATGGTATGCGTCGTTGTGATGGTATCTTCATGTCAAGTGGTGGTTTGAACATCTTTAGTCATCTCCCTTGAAGATTGCACCGACTCCGTGGAAGCTGTCCGATGCGAGGCAAAGCGAAGTTCGGTTAGAAGTTTGCTGAAGTTGAGCCCATATCTCACGCCTTAGAGTAGATTAGAGTCTTCTTAAACCTGCATCATTTCAATTCAGTACTTTTGGTTAGAATAGGAAACCTGCACTTCATAGATACATCTTTCGAGCATTTGAATTCCTTTCTCCGCTGTCGAACAATTCCGTAAGTCCCCTTGAAATACCAGCAAATCACATCAAGCCAAACTGAGCCTATTCGCACTGAAAGAACCTTGGAGTTGAACGCACGAACTTTCTTGCAATCTTAGCGTGCGAAATACTTTGATCAAGAGAGAATAGGGAAGCCGTTGGCGACTTTATTCTGCGTTGGTGCGGTCACGAAAATCACATCAACACTACCAAACTCATGGGAGTCATTTGTTCAAGGAATAAGTGCAAGATCTAAACTCCCTAAGTTTGACAGGCTAATAACTGATTTCCTTCGAGAAGAAACAAGACTCTCCTCAAAAGAAAACAAACAGAAAAACATAGATGAAGACCTTCATGTACTCAACACATCATCTAATAAAAGGAATAAGAAAGACTCCTTCAAGAAAGGATCTTTTAAAAGAAAGAGAAATTCCAATGGAAAGGGATCTTCTAAAAGGAAAGACATCTCTCAAGTGCAATGCTTTAGATGTGATCAATATGGCCACTATGCAATGAAGTGCCCTAACAGATCAAAGCAACAAGCATCTTTTGCCAAAGTAGGAAAGAAAAATTCAGATCATGAATTTGAGAACTTTATGTTCTATTCAGCATTATCTAATCAAGTATCTAACAATATCAACAACTGGGTGATTGATAGTGGTTCTTCGAGGCACATCACAGGGTTTAGAGAACACTTAGACACTATGACTGAAGAGTTTGATGAAGATGTCACAATTGGGGATGACTCTACACATCAAGTAAAAGGGGTTGGAACTTGTTCCATCACATTGAAATCTGGTCTCTCCCTTCATCTCGCTGGGGTCTTATTTGTACCTAGAATAAAGAGGAATCTAATATCCATCTCTGCCCTTGAAGACAATGGATATAGGGTTACATTTATGGATGGAAAAGTTCTAGCATGGCCTAAAAACTCATCTATCAAGAAATCCCAAATCATAGGTGTAAGACAAGGATACCTTTATAAACTTTGCACTGAAGTTAATCAAGCTTACCCTTGACATCTTTGAGTCAACTGAGATTTGGCATAGAAGATTAGGACACCTTCATTTCCGTGCCCTACCTTCTATGGAAAAACTTGTAACAAGGTTACCTAAGTTAAAACCATCTCATGAAGGAAATTGTAAAGGTTGTGCCTTAGGAAAGAATACAAAGCGATCCTTTCCCACTAGTTTGAGCAAAACCCTAAATGTGTTAGATCTGGTTCACTCCGACTTATGTGGACCCATGTTTGTACCTTCTAAAGCAGGATTTCTTTACTATGTCATATTTATAGATGACTTCTCTAGGAAAACCTGGATCTATTTCCTTAAGTGTAAAGAGTCAATAGAAATCCTCAAAAGGTTCAAAGAGTTCAAAGCACTTACAGAAAAATTCTCCGGGAAGAAAATAAAAACCTTAAGGACAGACAATGGGAAAGAATACACCTCTGAAATTTTTAAGGAATTTTGCATGAGTGCTGGAATTAACAGGGAGTTCACAATGGCTTACAACCCTTAACAAAATGGGGTTGCTGAAAGAAAAAATAGAACCATTGTAGAAGCTGCCAAAGCAATGTTGCTTGACCAAAACATTGAAACCTCTTTCTGGGCAGAAGCCTCTAGGACTGCTGTCTACATCCAAAATAGATGTCCTCATTCTCATCTTGACAACAAAACTCCTGAAGAAGCCTTCACTGGCATAAAACCTGACATTAGTCACTTTAGGATTTTTGGTTGTCCCATCTATATTCATGTGCCCAAGGAGAAAAGATTCAAACTTGAACCTTCCGGAAAGAAAGGGATATTTATGGGATATAGTGAAACCTCCAAGGCCTTCAGGATATTCATACCCGGTCAGAATCAAATTGAATTGAGCAGAGATGTCATCTTTGAAGAAGACATTGCATTCAAGAGGGCAAGAAGTTCTAGTGAGACTGAAACCTATTCCCCTAGAGTACCTAAAATGGAACCTGCTCCTGAGATTCAGAGGGAGCATCCTGAGGAAATGCCACATGAACTCCCTTCTACTTCAAATGAGAATACAGTTGACAACGGCAGAAAGAGACCACTTTGGGCCAAGAAGATGATCAAAGAAGCAGAGGATCATGCAGCACCCAAAGGAACGTTCAGGGAGAGTAAAAGACCCAAACGCTTCACTAGCTATGTTGCTCTAATGAACGACATCATAAACTCCGAACCTGTTAGTGTTATAGAAGCTTTCCGACATCAAGCATGGAAGGATGCAATGACAGAAGAATATCAGTCTATTCTAAAGAATGATGTATGGGATATAGTGCCTAGACCAAAAGAGAAATCTGTTGTCTCTTCCAAATGGCTCTTCAAAATCAAGCATGCTACTGATGGCAGTATAGAAAAATACAAAGCACGTTTTGTGGCAAGAGGTTTTTCTCAAAAGGAAGGCATTGATTACGAAGAAACATTTGCACCTGTTGCCCGTTACACATTAGTGAGAGCAGTGCTAGTGATTGCAGCAGCTAAAGGCTGGAAGATCCATCAAATGGATGTGAAAACTGCCTTCCTGAATGGAACCATTGAAGAGGAAGTCTATTTGGAATAGCCTGAAGGTTTTGTGATACATAAACTTGACTCACATGTATGCAGATTGAAGAAAGCCCTCTATGGACTTAAACAGGCTCCCAGGGTCTGGTATGAAAGAATTGACAGTTATCTCTTGGGATTAGGATTTTCCAAGAATGACGCTGACTCCAATCTCTACTTCAAGGTAATTAAAGGTGATATGCTAATAATTATTTTATATGTTGATGACCTGCTGATAACAAGAGAAGATCACCTCATTGCTCAAGGGAAGCAGGATCTAATTTCTAAATTTGACATGAAAGACTTGGGCATTCTTCACTACTTCCTAGGTTTAGAAGTATGGCAGAAATCAAAGGGCATTATACTAAACCAAGGGAAGTATACTATTGATATTCTGAAGAAATTTGGAATGTTGGACTATAGACCAATGTCTACACCCATGGAAACCAACCTTCACAAATTGAAAGAAGCAGTAGTAGAATCCAAGTGTGCAGATCCAACCCTTTACAGACAGATGATTGGATCCTTGATGTATCTAGTCAACACCAAACCTGATATTTGCTATGTAGTGAATGTTCTCAGCCAGTTCATGTGTGAGCCAAAGGAAATTCACTTAATGGCTATGAAACATATTTTGAGATATCTTCAAGGCACTATTGGATATGGTCTTCTTTACAAGAATGATCAACTAGATCTACATGGGTACTCTGATTAAGATTGGGCTGGAAGTATAACTGATCGGAAAAGCACATCAGGATGTTGCTTCAGTTTAGGATCGGCTATGATCTCTTGGATTTGCAGAAAACAATCTTTAGTTGCTCAGAGCTCAACAGAAGCTGAATACATTGCAGCTTCAATGGGAGCAAGAGAAGCAGTTTGGCTTCGTAAATTGCTTGTGGGACTCTTTGGTGAGCCCTTGAATCCTACAATTATTCATTGTGATAATCAGAGTTGCATCAAACTCTCTATAAATCCTGTCTTTCATGATAGATCTAAGCACATTGAGATCCCCTATCATTATGTAAGAGATATGGTGGAAAGGAAAGTGATTCAGTTGGAGTATATTAGTACAAATGATCAAACTGCAGACATTCTCACCAAGCCTCTCTCCCGAATCAAGGTAGAGCACTTCAGGAAGAAACTTGGTATGGTTGAAATGTAATTTGTTATTTATGTTTGAAATTCAAATTGTTTATCAAATTGTACTAATATATAAAGATGTTTAAATGTGTAAACTCTTTTGTCATGTGTGTGACTCCATGACTTTATGGGCCTACTCCCCCTGTGTACATTATTGAAAGGTGACGATCTTTCTAATAATGAACACTTGTATTTGACATTGTAAAGTGACGACTCTACAATGATAAACTATCATGATAGATATCATGTGACTTGATATCTGTGGACATGTCATGATAGTATCTCTTGGACACTTTGATGGATATCATGGGACTTGATATCATCTGAAGATCATTGTAATCCTTAAGAGATAATCATGGTGGATATTTACATCCATGGATATGCCATGAATTATGGTAGACATCATGTGACTTGATGTCAGTGCACATACCATAATGAAGATGTGTTATGAAGAATGTCATGTGACTTGACAAACTTTGAGAAAACATATCATATCTTCGATATCACGTGTAAAGGTGATATCTCCACTTATTTGATTTGAAATATCTTCCCTAGCTAAGAGGGAGTGTTGATGAATTGTAGCTTAGGTCAGATATAAGTGATGATTGCTATAAAGCATCATCATCGCTTATATAAGATCTAATGCTCTTCATGTTTATATTTCCAAAAATAAGTAAAATAATCGAATTTTATAAAGCATGTATAAAATCGAAATTTATTTAAATGATGTTCTGAATTGGCTTTGATTAAAATTCGGGACTCTTGTATTACATCCGCCATGCATAAGGGTGTGTCCATTAGTTAAGTTTGTTTAACCGAATGATCATCGGCTGTGAGAGGAACCCGCGCCCTAAGGAACACATCCCTTGAGCGGACGTGTCTCCACATGTGGAGACACGTCCTCTCAAGAGACGCATCCCTTGGAGGCGGGTCTCCTAACATATAAAAGATGATTCCAATCTTAATATGCAGACATCAAAATCATTAATGTTCTGCAATCAGCACATTTAGTATAAATCTGGAAATCAAAAATCTGTCTTAAAATCTTAGTAGAATTCTGGAAACTTAGAATCCTTTTAGAACCCTTAGTCTCTCATTTTGATAGAAGATTTGTCTACATTTACAAACACCAACCCTAGCTAGTTTTGGGTGGGAGATATCCAGTCTTCTACATTGATGCAAATTTTGTGGCTTACAGCCAAATTTTGGAGTGAAGGAAAAATTGATTTCACATAGAGACTTGTAGATTTGGAAGAAGCTATTGCAAACCTAAAGAAGGACAATTTGCAATTTGATGATAGTTCGGTTTTGGAAGTTTATCCCAGACTGGTGGAGTTCGATTTGGAAAGGAGTTGAAGGCAAAAAATTTATTGAAGGCAAATCGAATATTTTGGATCATATTGGAAACTTTAGAAAAAGGATGAGTTTACCATTGAAGACATCTTGGCTGGTGTGACATCCTACAGCAAGTGACAAGGGCAATTTCATTGATGCAAGAAGATAAAATTACAATTTTTGCCAAGCAGAGTTCGCAGCTCTTTAAGCAAGATAGGCGCTGCATATTTGGGTCGATTGCCATCAGCACTTTGTCACCTAACGAATTCCTTATCTTTAGCTATCATAATTTAGGTTCCCAGTGATTTATATTAGCATCAAGTCTGTTGCATTGTAAAGTCATCTTTCCTAGAAGGGTGATTAGTTGGCATATAAGCATCAATCTTGCAAATAGTTTCAGTTACTTTAGTCACTACCTCATAGTATGCTGTAGCTGCATTTTCCACAGACTATGTAAACTGCATTGCCATAATATTAATATAGTGTAAATCAGCATTCTATAGTTGTGATCTTTGACAAAGCATTTTAATGAAGTTGGAGAATGTATGGTTTGTTAAGCACTGTAAGCATTGTAGTTTCATGTCTATGAACATCAAAAATCAGATTGTAACCAGTTATCTCAGAAATTAGTAGGCGGCTAGCATTGGTGTATATTAGATTTGCACCTAAGATTTTGTATGCCAAAGACTTGGCATGATTTTGTAATCATTGATGCATTTTCAGTCAATAAGGAGGAGTTGCATATCATCTA
The DNA here is from genome assembly GCA_007258455.2 of Sequoia sempervirens. Taxonomy (NCBI): domain Eukaryota; kingdom Viridiplantae; phylum Streptophyta; class Pinopsida; order Cupressales; family Cupressaceae; genus Sequoia; species Sequoia sempervirens. Next base: position 310,862,183 of record VDFB02193867.1, read on the forward strand.
ATTGCTATATTGTTCTTGGTTAAGATGTATGCCAAGTGTTCGTTAAAATACCTTCTTGTTGTAGGTTCTCATTTTGCATAGATATTTCATATATCATTTGAGAAAATACAAAAAGAGTTGCACATCATCTTAGTTGCTTGTTTAGTTACATTTGCATTCATTTCCAAGCATCAAAACACTTTTGGCATTCAAACAAACCAAACAAAAGCAAACTGAAAACTATTATCAGAAAATTGGAGGTTGCAAGCAAAGTGTTTGCCAAAATTCCTAAGGCAGAAATTCAAGCTTTTTGGATCAAATTTGGCAAGGCACTTTACAGTGTCATGTCCCTGAATTGGAGGTATGGCGATTTAATTAAGTTGATTAATTAAGTTGTCCAAATTATCAATACTTCATGAGGATAGCTTGATTGATGGTTTAATTAAATCAAGAGGGGTTATTAAATTAATTATTTATTAAGTTATTCCAATAAAATAAAATATCAAAAGGGATGACTTATTATTTAATTAATTTAATAATAAAAAGTAACTTAAGTGACTTAATAATAAAATAATAAAATATTAAAGTCACTTAAAGAATATAATATGGAATCTCTCTAGAAGCTTCCTGGTGATGAGGTATGAAATGCATAAATAGAAGCTTTGGCTAGGCATTTGGGCATCTTGAGTTGAATACACTTTTTCTACTACATTGCTGAAGCTGAATGCTTAGCTTGTTGATTTCTAGTCTTTGTTTGTGAAAGACCAAGCCTAGTTGGTTACTTCCAATTTCGGTTGTGAAATATCAACCCTAGTTGGGATTTTGGAGGAGTTACTTCATACTTCTCAATTGGGACTTCATTGGAAAAATTAGTGGCCTTTGGCCAATTTTGGAGTATTTGATTTGTGCTTTCAGCTGGGAGAAATCCAATTTTGAGGAAAGGAACAATTACAGATTTTGAAGAGTTCATTTCCAAAATTTGAAGAATTTGATTTTCAATTTGAGATCAATTTTTCTATTGCTACAGTGATTTTGCTACAGTGCATGAACAGTGATTGTGCTACAGTAGTATTCTGCATTTAGTATCATTTTGAAGTCAAGTCTGGAGAAGGAAATTGTTGGGTATCTGCATCAAGGACATTGCTGCAACAATATGCCTAATCCAAGTTCTTTTTAGTTGTCATCATTTGCATCTTCCCTGCATTTAGGTTGCTGGTCAGTAGTTGGTAAAATTGTTGTCTACAGCTTCATTTCTATTATAAAGAGTGTAACCAAAATCTGCAAATATCAGAGATTAGATCGCTGTCTAGAAATTGCATATGTATCTTGAAAGCAAATCAATATTGTAATCAGTTGCATATCATTAGGTTTACATGAGTTCTAAATGCAAGACAACTGTCTGTCTTAATGTCTTGTTGTTGTAGCTTCATAGAGGAGTTTGGAATTTGTATGCCAACTATTTGTAATGTCTACATGCATTTTCAGTCAATGTAATCAGTCTAAAAGCTGCAATAAAGGAGTTTGGGTTGCATATGATATGCTTGTAAAAATACCTTCTTGCTGTAGGTGTTCTTATTGCATAAATAAGTTGCATTCAAAGTGTATGACAAAATGCATAGTGGTTGTAGCTTTCCATTACATGATTAGTTTGCATACTAAGTGTTTGAAAAATTACCTATCAGCTGTATAGATCATTTTCAGTCAATTATCTTTATTGAAAATGCCAAAAAGATATTTGCATTGCATCTCCACTTCATATCGGTCATTGAGTAGCTTCATAATGAGTCATCTTATTTTATGCAAATCATTATATGCATTTGAAAACACAAACAAACAAGCACACAACAGTTGAAGACTTTGATTGACAAGTGTTTGACGAAATGTCCAAGGCTTGAAAAGGTGAAAACAAAGTCAAATTTTTCCAAGAACATCACAGTGTTGTTTTGAAAGCACAAGTCCTAAGAAGAGAATTTATTTATAGTGGGCATTTTCTCTATTGTTTAAATTTTGTTTGTAGCATGGATCATTAACCAATGCATTCTTGCATTTTAGTTTTAGTCTTTTAATCTTTCATGGGTGTAGGTTTGATGTATGCATTTGTAGAAGAAGGCAAGACGAAGACAATAGATATGGACAGTTCTTCATATCTTGTCTGCTTCAATTTCAAGAGGTTTTTGTTTTGTCATTTTGAATTTTGTTTGCAATATGAATTATTTATCAATGAGTTTGAACAAATTTTCCTACTATGTAAATCTAATTCATTAAGCACAAGTTGATAGATATAGAGAATTTTTCATATTAGCTTACATAGAGAATTCTTCATATTAACTTCTAAGTTCAGATAGGCTTTTCTAATTATTTGAATTTTGTTTGGAGTATGGAGTACCAATCAATGATTTTATAGTTTTCCTATTTTTGTTAGGTTTTAACATATGGCTCTGCAAAAGAGTTTGTGATAGAGCCAGAAAATAACAAATAATTCTTTATATTAACCTTTCAGGTGGGGTTTTCTGTTTATTTTAAATTTTGTTTGCAATATGCATGATTAACTAGTGAATTTTTCAGTTACTTTTTTTTTCATTGACAATTTTAATCTACTTTTCTAATCATTTATACGGTGCAAATTTGGATTTATAGCCCGCAAAAGGGGGCAGGACATTTCCAATAACTATAGATAACTCTTATATCAACCTCCAATTTCAGGTGGATTTTTCTGTTACTTGAAATTTTTTTGCACTACAGAAGGTTAACCAATGAGTTTTTGGATTGACCATTGTGAATTAAAAAAAATAGTCTAAAAGCCTTAAAGCACTCTTGAATGAAGGTATTGTTGTAACCTTTTCACACATCGCCCCATTCAAGATGGGGACCCCTAATTTTTGCTCCATTCTGGTCTTTTGGCTTTGGTTTCTCTCTCTCTCTCTCTCTTCTCTGGTCTGCTTTCCGGGGACGTTCCCGTCTTTGAACTTAAATGAGTGAAATTTGGCCAAGTCTGAAATTAGGGTTTAAGTCTTTTGGTCAGTTCGAGTTAAGGCAAAAGTGAATAGATTAAAGTGAGCTTAACATTGTTGTCGTATGCTCCCAGAAACCTCAACAAATTTTAATCAGATTTTAAAATTGCCTGTTTTTATTAAGTGTGCAATTAATTCTGATGATTAAATTGACATTTTTGGAATTCAAAACGATTACACATTGAGGACATCAAGCGCTCATGTGAAGTGAACTAAACGGACAACTATTTTAGCGGTTCCATGCCGGAGCAAATTCAGGGCTTAAATCTGAGGTTTTCTTTGTATCGGCCTCAATTCCTTCTAGGTTTTGAGACCGTGGTATAACATACAAAGTGAGCAACTTCCGGTTTAGTCGCCGAGGGGCTTATTTTAGGGATTTTGCATCTTGGGGTTTCTTTTGCATTATCGAGATGATTCTTGGTGGGTTTTGAGGCTTAGTGGTACGGCATGCAAGCGGAGATAGCCACTCGGTGAGACACTATTTTAGCAGTGCGTCCCGACGGTAGCTTCCCAGCGATCCAGAACTCACCTTGAGATGATCGCAGTACTGCTGCATGAAAGCAGTGACGGAGATCATTGTCTGTCACGAGCAAATTAGGGTTTCCAACTTCGGAGCCTGAAAAGAAGGGTAAAAAAATCAGAATTTTTGAAAACCGGTGTAAACCACCACGATCAGCATCCTTCAAGCTATTTGCTGGTAAAATTTCAAGTCAAACGGAGCACTTACTATTTATAGTAAGTCAATTTGGAAACAGGCTAAAAATAGCAAGTCAGGTGCATGCGTTGATGTCGGCAGACAGGTCACGTGGTGAGGAGCACCCCATTCGAATTTCAAGTCAATCTGAGCCGTGGAGATATCAGAAGCAAGCAGTTACTATTTATAGCAAATCACCTTCAGAAACGGGCTAAAAATAGTGGGCCGACTAAAAATAGCAGTGTCAATAGGATAACAAGGTCGTAAGGATGCAGTGTTTAAAATTTCAAATCATTCTGAGCTTCAGAGATGCAAAATTGAGAGACTTACTATAAATAGTAAGGCATGGAAGAACTGGCGAAAATGAAGGAAAAATGGCTAAGGCATGAAAAGTTCATCCTGCTCCCCAGGAAAAATGCGCCCTCAAGCACAAATAGCATGAAATTTTTTTCTAAGTATAAAATTCATCCACCTGCCTAGGGAAAATGCGCCCACCCTCAAGGAGAAAGTTTTAAAATTTTCTAAGTGTTAAGTTTCATCCTACTCAGGGGGTAGAATGCGCCTAAGACAAAAATAAGTCAAGCTGGTCAACAAGTCTTCATCCACCTCACCCATCAAAATGCGCCCAGCTCAAAGTGGATGACTTCAAGAAAATTTTCTAAGGCAAGATATCCTCCACCACCCTCCATTTGCGCCCATCCTTCACCCTTGCTAAAATGCGCCCAAAATCCAAAAGGTCAAAGAAGTCAAAGGATTTTCATCCTTCATGAGGTGCAAAATGCGCCCAAAACATGCCATATGGAGACAAAAATGAAGAAGTTGAAAGGTCACTAAGGCGTTGAAAAGGTTCCATCCTCCTCAAGGCAAGAAATGCGCCATGCAAGCTAGGAAGAAGACAAAAGAGGTTGACTTTCCTCTACCCCCTTTGAATGCGCCAAGTAAAGAGTAGGTGTAAGGTGAAAAGTGTTGAACAAGGTGAAATCCTCTTGCCCATGTGGAGTGCGCCCAAGTTGATATGAATAAAGGGTAAATATTGCTGGGCGTGGGAATAAATATCCTCCTCAAGGTGTTGAATGCGCCCTAGGTACATAGAGGTGAGGTAAATATTGCTTGGGCATTGGCCTGCAAGGTGGTGTTAAAAATTGCTAAGGCATTGAAGTATGCTAGGCGTGTTGAATACTCCTCTCCAAGTGTGATGTGCGCCTAAAGAGTATAAGTTGGTGAAAATAAAATAAGCTAGGCATTGGGAGTGGAGATGGAAGTGCGCCTAATGTTTAAGTGGAGAATGTTGCAAGGTGTTGAAAATATTTTCCTAAGGCGTTGGAGTTTTAAAACAAAAATATCTTTCTAGTGTGAAATAAAATACAAGGTGGTGAATAACATAAAGGATGTGCCAGGCGTTGGGATTAAATATCCTCCATGACATGTGCCTTCAGGAAAATCTTCTAAGTGAGTTGATGAAATTTTCTCACCACTGGCAAGATGGATTGAAGAATGAATAAAATTTTCTAAGGGAAAATTTTTCAAAAGAAATGCTAAGTGATTCAAAAAATTTCTAAGGCACAAATATTTTCTCCCTTAGAAAAATACCTAAGTTTGGAGAGGTGATGGAGTTTTTCTTGAAACACAAGCGGAATTGCCAGAGGTGAAGTCAGTGAATGCCAGCTTCACAGGGTTGATAAAATTTTTCCAAGTCAGAGCAAAGAAATACTTCAGGATCAAAGAACAAGAATAAATTTGATGAAAAGAATATTTTCTAAGTTCAAAATTCAGAAAATTAAGTAGTTAGTTAATTTGTGCACCCATGAGTTAAGCCGTTAGAGGAGAATTTTCTTAAGGTAGTAGAGATTATCGATGAGGAGTTGATTTCTAAAATCTTCCATTAACCCGATTTAGAAGCCTTGAGATGAAAGATTTTGATAGAGCACTAAGATTAGTATTAAAGTTTTCCTAAAAGAAATTTGAAAATTTCTAAAACAAAATAAGAAATGTGTTTTCAGGTGAAATTCTCAGACGATGAATTTAAGAAAGAGCGCCTAGAGTGGGTGCTCATTCTTTTGTGAAGATAGTCTTCTTGAGCGAGATAGATAAAAATCCAAGTTAGCCGAGGAAACTCTAGTAAATTCCTTGAGAGGAAGCTAATCACGGTTAGAAGCTAACACTCTAGAAAGATGATTTTAAATTGCATCTACTTAAATCGCCCTAAGGAGTTGAAATTTGTCAAAACGCATTGAAATTTAGTCTCTTATGAGGTGTTATATACTGACCTCGGATCATGAAGGCGGTTGGCTGAGTGGAGGCGATGAGCGGCTTGGAAGTTAAGCGTGAAAATCGGGTAAGTGGCGGATAATTTATATTATGAAGTGTTCTAATGCTCTTCTCCTTGTTTGTTTTGTAGGAGGAACGTCGAGACCAAGCGGTGATGACTTAAGTGATTCAAGATGACATTTCAACCTCGAAGGAAGAAAGTTGCGAAAAATGGCTAAGTGTTGAAGAAGGAGCATTTTCAAAACTCAAGATGGAGAAAAGAGTGCAAGTTCGAGCAAGGTTGAAGAACAACGTTAAGAAGGAGATCAAGAGCAGTTGAACTCCAGATTCTATCAAATTTTATTCGAGGAGACAATCTTAGAGACTCTTTTACCCTCCTCCAAGCGATCAACAAAATTGGCTGAACGCGAACAACAGAGCAGTGTGAACGCATTTCAAGGCTGGAATCTTCTAGAAGATGGTGGACATTATGGCTCATTTATTACCCACTCTCCTTTGTGGTGGTTTTAGAAAAGAACTCTTGTTTGGGTGGCGCAATGCGGGCCATCCGGTGATTATGTCCCAGGCGTCGGTTAGGACGGCCTTCTTATAAAAGGAGTCCCCCTCATTTGTAATCTCATTAGAAGAGAGTTAATCAAAATTAGGGATAGTAGAAGGAGTAGAAACGTTAGATAGTTGATGGTATAGTTTTAGATTTAGAAAGGAAGGAAGTCGCCGCTTCTGATTGCACTGGCAGAGACACATCATGTATGCTTTCATAATAAAAATTTTCATTGATGGGTGAATTCTTCCTTTTATTTGTGAATAGTTGTTGAAACTTCTTCCATCCTTCCAATTCCGGCTAGCATCTCTTAAAGTGAAAACTTGGTAAGTAGATTTCACCATTTTCATGCAGAGGCCGCAGCAATTGTGGAATGTGGTGTTAGTTTGAACCAAGACTTGGCTTATCCCATACCACTACTCCAGACTCCATTTGATGGTAGGTTAAACACGTGGTCAGCTGAACTGCATGAAACTTAACCCGATTATATGGTTTATATGTTAGGCGTGCATCGTTCAGCCTGATGGTGTCTTCATGCTAAGTCGTGGTGAACATCTTGGTGCTCTCTGAGATTGCACCAGTTCATGATTTGTCAGAAGTGAGGCAAAGCGGGCTTGGTTGAAATCGCTGAGAATCGATGTAGTGTCCCATGGCACAGAGTAGACTAGAACACTCTTGTCCCACTCTACACTAGAAATTCAGTTCATTTCTGGTTAGGATTAGAAAACTTGTGCTCAATCGCCAAATCATTTGAATTACACGAAATCCCTTAATCCACTGTCTGTTGTTAGCTGTCAAACAATTGTGTAAGTCCCCTCGTGAGAACATAGCAACTCACGTCAAACCAACTGAGGGTATTCTAAGTATTCGGAACCTTGGAGTTGAAAGCATGATCTTACTCGCAATCTTAGCATGCTGAATACTTTGTTCAAGAGAGGATAGGGTATCCATTGGGAAACTTTATTTTGTGTTGGTGCGGTCTCAGAAACCACGTCAATAGGTATGAACATATGAATTTGCAGAAGAGAGTAAAACAACGCTAATATAGAGAGCTCTTTCTTCAAATTTGTCCCAATTCAAGTGGGTTTTCCTATCCATTTTGAATTTTTTTGTAATATGGGCATGCAATTGAAAATTTAAAGTTATTTTACTCATTATTATTTTTGAATAATTGTTGTTTACTATTTCTGAGTGTTTTCTCTACCCTTACTTTTTTAACTTTCCTTTTCATTTTCTTTTGAGGTTTCTTGTGTATTTTAATCTAATAGTATGCACCTTTTAAGGTAACCTCGGGTTTGCATCTTCTCTTGCTAGTTGGACTGCATTGTGTTGATTGCTTATTTGTCTAATTTCAATATATTATTATGTATGCACTGTAGAAAACATAATTTTAAATTGCAAAGTAAATAATCTCAATGCAATATGGCAACCTTTAGATAGATACACTTCCCCTTGGACCCAAGGAAGGAGAGAAAACATCTTTAGTTGAAGACTTAATATATGCTTACACAAAGTACTTTCCAACCAACTGTAGTTGAAAACCTGAGTTGCTAAATTATCAAAACTAATTTTATAATAATCTTTCTTACCATCTTCTAGATTCATCGTGCATGTGAAGGGTAAATATGTAACTCTAATAGCATAGCAAAAAGGTCAAGTGGCCTTGTACAAAGCAACAGTTAGCCAAGCAGCTGGTCTCTATAGAATGTGAAATTTTTTTTATGAAATACTTGAAAGATGTGATCCCAAAGTTGTCTATCAAGCTTGCATTAAGGTGTATTTGATGTCCTTTGACAAAGTAAATTGAGGAATCTATGGATAAGCTGTACACTTTCCTTGGAAATATCTTTCATGCTTTTCAACTTAGATAGATATGTTTGGCACTCCCTCTATGTAGAGATACATTTTCTAGGGGAGATTTTGCAGTAAAAATTACATGACATTGCAACAAAGAAAATCATTGATCTTGGCGGTAGTCAGATCTTATTATCAATTTAAAGCTTTAAGCAATCTAGGAAGTTAGATCTGCATCCACATGGATTTTGCTTCTTGATTGAGCAAAACTCTTCACTTTTGTCTACCTATCTACCTTTACATTTTATTACAAACATATAAATCGAGAAACAATAGCAAGACTTTATGAACTTTACATTTACATTTTAATTTGAACAATAGCACTTAGAAAATCCTAATCTCTATTGAAGCAATTGTGACTCTACATCTATCAATGACACCTTGCCTGTATGTGTATTCCATTAGGTAAGTGAATCAGGGTAGAGATACCCATGTTAGTTGATACTTGATAGCACCATTTGTGGATGAGGTGGTCCATGATGTGGCATCATTGGGCATTAGTGATGCATCCTACTTGGGAATATCCTACGATTGGGACTACCACAATATCTACAAGGCCATGCCTCAGAGTGTAATCACCACACTAGGTAATCATATCGACAGAATAATACAAGTGGCCTTTGCCAATTTAGTATCCCATAAGTGTTTGTGTGCGATATTCTTGATTCGGATGTTTAACCTAGTCATGGTCAAATTTTAGGAGGTTTAGAATATTGTAACCATATGTGCTGCTATAAATGGTCTTCCAACACATAAGAACCAAATGGACGAGATGCTAGTATGATAAAATAATACCTTTGATTCATAGACTTATGTATCCCTCCACTGTTAGAGGAAAGAACTAAATGATTTGGTCTTTGGCACTACACTACCAAGTGGACTGTTGTTTAAATATTGAGTGCTTGACAATCTCAAGAGATGGTTCAAAAGGGATTCACATTGCATGTGAGCATTGTGATTAGTCCCTAAACAATATTATTGCCAACAATCACTAGTTAATTGGATGAATGGCTATTAAACTAGTTAGCATAGAATAAAATCTACAACTAATAAAATTAAAACTCAACATAACCTCCTTAGTAGCTAGCAAATGGAGTGTATTTTTTATCACATTCAAGAGTTGGGCAACTTATTAAGTTATGAATTTGACAAGCAAGAAGAGAATATGATATTATAGCTGATTTACTTACTAAGGCAATGGCTACAAACATCAACCAAGGTTGGTTAATTTTGTCATGAATTCAAATCCTTTAAATAGATTCAAATCATACTCATCAAAAGAGAAATTGTATTTTTCTCACAATAATTAATAATAATACATAACCAAAAATAGCCTTGGCAAGACTCAAACTCCTCACATGCAATTCAATCCAAGATTATTATTGACTCATTGAACATCATTAGCCTTTTGCTTGAAAGTGTTGACGTGGTTTTTGAGACTGCACCAACACAGAATAAAGTCTCCCAACGGACGCTCTATCCTCTCTTGAACAAAGTATTCAGCATGCTAAGATTGCGAGTAAGATCATGCTTTCAACTCCAAGGTTCCTTAAGTGCGAATAGGCTCAGTTTGGCTTGATGTGATATTGCTGGTATTTTCAAGGGGACTTACACAATTGTTCGGCGGTTGACAGCAGACAGCGGACTAAGGGTTTTCATGTAATTCGGATGATTTGGCAATGTGGTTCCTTTCCTAAAACTAATCAGAAATGTACGGAAAGTAAAAGGGTATAAGGCCTAAGAAATTTATGTTCTATTCTAAATGCAGGATATGTGGAGCTTCACTTCAATAGACTTCAACCGGATTTCACCTAGCCTCCGTCGGACAGCCTCAGCAAAATCGGTGCAATCTTCAAGGGAAATAGCAAAAGATGTTCAAATTATGACATAACATGCATACACCATCACAACGACGCATATAAGCATATAAATCCTGGCTTCAAGAGTTAAAACTCAAGGTGATGTCGGGTTGACCACACAAGTAGACTATCATCAACGAAGCGGCCCGCTGAGTGGTATGGAATAAGAAACTATCTTAGTAAAAACCACCACACCAAAGTAGCTTTCATAGTTTAAGCTACTTGGATGCGAGAGGAAGAAGAAACCTTGCTAGCATTTCTAAAACAAGGCCAGAATTCCATCATCATTGAAAGATCTAGTATGTAAAATGTGTTGCAACAGTTTTCCTCCAAAAAGTTTTCAAAGGAAGCTTTCTTTTTCTTCTCAAACTACACTATCGATCTACTACTTCTAAAAGCTAACTAAGTTGACCCTCTACTCTGAATTCTACTCACGGTCCTCTCTCATCTACTTTCTATTTGGGTACAAATGAGGGGCTCCCCTTTTATATAACTAATAGATCCCAAAACCGACTAGGGTTACAATCAATAGAGTGGCTAGAATCGTGCCACCTCAGCCCTAAATAATATTGCCCTAAAAAACGCCACAGAGGAGAGTGGGGTAATAAATGCGCCATAATGTCCACCATCATCCTTCTAGAAGATTCCATTTGTAGACGCGTTCACACTGTTCTCGATCTTCTTTCTTGGCGGCCCATCTGATTTCTTCCACTTGAGGGTCTTCATCTTCGTCACTTTGAATTATACTAAGTCCCAACACTTAGTCATTTTCTTGCAACTTTTTCTTCCCTCGAAGATTGAAACTCGTCTTCATCGTGCTTCCACTTCCAGACATCGTGCTCTGGCCTCAACATTCCTCCTGCAAAGCAAGCGAGGAGAAGAGATATTAGAATACTTCATGATATAAACTTAACTTACTTACCTGATTTTCATGCTTTGATCTCCAAGCGTTCATCGCCAACTTTGCGTTCAAGTTCATGCCTTAGACAAACTTCATCTTTGAGAAATTCATTTCACCTGCTGGAGCTCTGATAACCTCGATTTTATTCATTTCTGGCGCAAGTAAACTATCTTCACGAAGGATTTGAGGCAAATTCACCTAGGCAGTTTCTTTCAAATTCATCGTCTGGAGGATCTTACCTTGAAAACACGTTTTCTTCACCTTTGCCTTAGAAAATTTTCAAATTTTCCTTAGGAAAACTCATCAATCCTGTGTCCATCAAAAATATTCACCCTGAAGGCTGAAGCGAAGCATGGAAGACTTTAAAATCCACTCCTCATCGACAATCTTCGATACCCAGAAGAAAATTTCCACCAGAACGCGTCGAACTCATGGGTACCCAACGAACGGGTTCATTTGATTTTTTTTTGAATTTTGAACCTTAGAAAATTAGAAGCTTTCCACTGTAAATTTAAAATCCGTTCTTGATCTTCTAAAATTTTATACGACTTGAAAATTTTTATCAATCATTGAGCTGGCATCACTGACTTCACCTGTGGCAACTCATCACCTCTGAAAATTTTCTAACACTTCACCACCCCTCCAGACTTAAGCGTTTTTCTAAGGGGAAAAATATTTTGTGCCTTAGAAATTTTTTTTTGAATCACTTCGAAAATTTTGTCCCAAGAAATTTTATATCCAACTCAACCACTTTGCCTGCGAGAGAAAATTTAATTTCGTCAACTTACTTAGAAAATTTTTTCATTACTCTTTATCTGGCAATTTCAACGCCCAGGCATGCATTATGCATCCTTTGTATTTTATTCTCCATAAAATTTTCAACGCCTAGGCAAAACTCTTCAACACCTTTAACACATAGCACCTCAGGCGCAAGTAGCACTTGGAGAAAAATAAAATAAAATAAAAGCGCCTAGCATTTTGTTTCATCACCTCATGCGCCTTAGAAAATTTTCTAACACCTCTAACCTTGGGTGCACACCACTTATAGAAATTTGAAACCACGCCTAGCATATTATCCTCCCTTGAAAGACACTTAAATTTCCACGCCATGCCTAGCAATATCTTCTATTAAGTCCCCAACGCCTAGCATTAACTTTGTATTCACCACGCCATGAAGCATTTTTTTACTTTATTCACCTTCTTTCACTCCATTCACTTACCTTTTACCACATAAACTTGGGCGCATTTGGAGGGGTGAGGAGGATGGGCGCATTTTGCATATACTGAGGGATGAAACATTTTCCAACGCCCTTGGTATTTTGTCTTCACATGGCAGCTTTTGGGCGCATTTTTCCCATGTAGGAGGACGAAACTTGTTGACCCTTTGACCTTTCTGCTTGCTGGGCACATTTTACATGTCTAGGAGGATGAAAGTTTGCAACGCCACCTCCTTTGGAATATTCCCCACCTTGTTTTGTCTTTACTTGCCCTTATTTGGGCGCATTCAAAGGAGAGAGGAGAATGTTGACCAGCTTCTAACTTAGGCGCATTTCCTATGTAGTGAAGGATGAACTTGCAACGCCTAGCTGGTCTTCTTCCATCTTGAGCGCATTTTTGATGTGGAGGAGGACAAAACATGTTGACTTATTGACTTATTCCTTCTTTGGGCGCATTTAGACATGGCTAGTGGATAAACTCCTTACAATGCCCCCTGGGTGACTCTTCACCTTCCGTTCCTTTGTCCTCACATGCATACATTTGGGCGCATTTGAGGCATAGAGGAGGACAAAAACTTTTGACTTCCTTTGACCAGCTTGCTGTTGGGCGCATTTCCCACTTGATGGAGGATGGGTGCAAATGAAGGGTGATGGAGGATGCTTCCAACACTTAGAAATTTTTTTCTATAACTCTTTCAAAGTGGGCGCATTTTAGCATGGTTGAAGGATGAACCTCTTTGACTTTTCTTGGACTTTTTGCATCTTGGGCGCATTTTGCCCTGTGTGAAGGATATACCTCATACTTAGAAATTTTTTTATGCCTCCTCACTAGCTGGCGCATTTTGCCATGTCTTCTGGATGAAGTTCCAGACTTAGACATTTTTACCTTCTTCTGCTAGCGTTCATGCCCCTGCTATTTATAGTAAATCCTCTGATTCTCAAACTTCGAAAGCTCAGATTGCCCTGAAATTTTGACCACTGGACCTTCATGACCTGGTTAGCCTGTTGACATTGCCATTTTGAGCTGACTTACTAAAAATAGCACATTTTGAGAAGTGTTTTGCTATTTATAGTAACCTCTCATTTCTGGTACCTCCACAGCTCCGATTTGAATGAAATTTGAATGAGGCGCTCCTCACCACGTGACCTGTTGGCTGACACTGACGCATGCACTTGATTTACTATTGCAACCCAGTTCCAATTCGACTTACTATAAATAGTAAGTGCTGGTTGACTTAATTTCACCGGATAGCACGAAGATGACGATCAGCGGTGGTTTTACGGATTTTGAAAGATTTTGAGCTTTTGATGCCTATTTTGGGCTCTGGCTGAAACCCTAATTTAACTGCGTAAATCCCAAAATGAACTACCATTTGCTCTCGTTTACTGCGACACAGAATCAGCTCGTGAATGGGAAGCTGGCACGGGAGGCGGTGGGACACACACCGCTAAAAAATAGCAAGTTCCTTGCGGGTGAGGAGATCCTTGTTTTGCATGTCGCACCCATGAAACTCTCGAAAAACCCATCGGGGTCACGACATGCAAGAAACCTAGGCATGCAAACCTAAAGAGAAATAGCCTGGAATTTTGAATCAGTAGTGGCCTCGTCTTGCGTATTCGTCATCGCGAAGGTCTCGAAAAACCGGAAGGAATATAGGACATTACCAAGGAAAATTCTGCAGCCACACAGAAATTTTCGGAAGCGAATTTATAAAATAGTAAGTAAATGGGTTTTGCTCAAATTTTTATGGCTGACACGATATGCTCTGAGCAGTGTGATGTCGGGTATTCAAAAATACGTACGTCGTTGCATGTTTACACTTACTAAAATAGTAGAGTACCTCGAATTTGGTGAAAATGCACGAAAACTTTGTTGGAAACATCGTAACACGTTAGTCTCAATTTTCAATTTACTCACCCTATTCGACCTCAAATTGGTTGGAAAGGCTCAAAACCCTAATTTCAAACTTGGCCAGAATTTTCGCATTTTAAGCTCAACGGCGGAGGAATCCCAGAAAGTAGACCATAGAAAAGAGACAGACGGAGAGAGAAAGAAAAACCCAAACCAAAAGACCGAAATAGAGCAACAATTAGGGGTCCCCATTGGCAATGGGGCGATGTGTGAAAAAGGTCACAACATCTGGCATCCCCACGGGAAAGTGTTGAAAAATTGAACTCAAATTAATGCTTCCTCAAGCCATCATACGAGGAAAGAACACTTACTCAAAAGGAGAAAGAATCGATATTGGATCGCTTACTTTCATCAAGATACCTTCCAAGTGTGTGCATTCCGTTCCATCTCCTAAGCCGTTTTCGACTTCCGGGTCGGTAGCGGCCGGGTGCTATATAAATATCTTAACTTCAAAAGCATCCTGGACATTGCCTCGCTGCCAGTCAGGCGTCCATAGCCCCGACGAGGTTATCGCTACAATTCTCACGAATATTGCTCCACTGCCGGCCGGGCGTCCACAGCCCCGGTGGAGTTACTCGTATGTTCCCAAAACCAATACTTCATGATATTTTCTTTCATTTTTTCATTTTCTTTTCTTTTATCTTGTTTTTTTCAAATATTTCTTTTAAGCACATTCTCTTTTCTTTCTTTTGATTTCCGTCAATTCCTCAATTGGCTGGCAGGCAATGAAGCCTCCAATGGGTTTGAGAATTGCAGTGGTGCTGAAGCAAGATGTAAGATTTTCACTTGCTGAGACTTCTCCCAGGAAACCAAAATGACTCAGAGTGGAGATAGGTAAGATTTTTAAGGTCTTTAGACTCGTGTGTTGAGACACAATAACGGATTAACCTCCCGAGATGAGTTCAATCTCTAACTGGATGATAACAAGTGGAAAACAACCTTAGTCCTTTTCAAAAATTTATGCAAATTCCAGTGAAAGGAACCACGTTGTGAAAGTTAAAACATCATCACCTCATCGCAACAGAAAACCTTAAATCCTTGCCCATTCCAAACCAAAACCGCCCAGGCGGACTACTCAGGGGCGGGCATGAAACCAAAACCCAAAGGGCAACAAACCAAAACCAAAACGGAGCGAACCGAAAAGCAAACGGAAAGCAAACAAACGGGAAAGCAAATCTAATCTAACTATATTACAAGGATAGGCTCTCAGAGAGAACCTAGGGTTGGAAATAATGCCTGAGAAATCTCCCATCACCCGGCAATGGGATATCCCCTCCTGTTCTTGTTCGTAACCTAAATGCATCATTTTCCAGGATCTCAGAAGCTTGATAGGGGTCCAACCACGTTTTGTCGATCCATCCGTTCATGACCCTTTGATATTCAGCCATACCTTCCAAAGCCTCATCTCCTTTTGCCTCCAAGTGCATCAACTGAGATAGCCTTGTTTGAATCTGGTCTTCTCCCCAATTGACTTCTTCACATTCTTCCTCCGGGACTTGCTCTGAGGAGGTTTTACCCATGGCACCTGTGTTCTCCGAATAGAAAGCTTCGTAAATGGGTAACGATAAGTCTCTGATGGGGGCACTTTCTGTCTCTTGCTTTACATCTTTTAACATAGAATCTTTGAACGTCTCTTCATTCTCATTCCTACTTGAATCATTTTCAATCAACACTTCGGTGAAGGCAGGGGTATCCCCTGAAAACCTCTCTCCCTCCGAGCTTTGCAGTGTGAGGACTTCTTTCTTAACAGGCTTGTACGTACCCAAATCAGTTTCCATGAATAAAACATCACTATTTTCACCACATTCTGTAATCATTAATTTGAGCCGTGGTGTACTTTCGATCTTTATCTGATTCGGAACTCCCTTCCAAGGCAACCACATGTGGGAGAAGTCAGTCGCAATGTATCCATTCAATTTTCTGGACCAATCTCTGCTCAATAGCATGCCATAACCATCTGGTATATCCACAACTGATATGTCGATGCGACTCTGAATTCTGGGATCCGCCGCTAGCTGCATATGAATACCATTTAATTCCCCTACAACTGGAACTTCAGTCTTATCCAGCTGAGTCACCTTCTTGTTGGTCTTGAGCGGGATTATACCTAACGCCCGACATACCTTCAAAGGCATGACATTACTTGATGCACCCGAATCAATCAGACAATTGTGCAATAGCCTTCCAAAAATTCTGACTGAAACCAGAAATGGGGCTGGCTCACTTTTCCCCTGATAAAATATGACTGGCTTCCTCTTTTCTTCTACTGAAGTATTCTTCTTTTCATCTTTTCTGTCTACTGAAGCTTGATTGTCTTGAACAACCTGTCTTGAATTTTGCGTTTGCTCTGGTTTTTGCTTTTGCTCCGCAGGAATATTGAACCGTTTCTTTTTATCTTCGATCCATGACTTTTCAGGAGCGTTTGAAGAACCTTGTACCACACCTACGAAGTTTCGAGGTTGTTGCGGAGCTTCCCAAGTGTCAAATGGCGCGTGAGGCACTTCTTCTACCATATTTGCACTCTGCACAGGACGAGACTGTGTGTTCACGGGAGGATTCCTTGATGAACTAGGTATTTCTTGGGAAGTATCCTTCACAATGGGCGTCTCATATACACTTTTCAGAATTGTATCTCTGACCTCTGAAATCTTCATTAACTCGTGTAAGGGGAGACTAACCTTTATCCTTTTGAACTCTTCTAACACATAAGAGCCAAGTGTTTTCACATCCTCTCTAGGAAGACTCTCCTTTTGTCCTTGCCCAACTTGATGAATTGGCTGTTGAATGACTTGTTGTCCTCCTCCGCCTTGCGTTACATTCTGCCGCCTATACTCTGGAGAATCTCTAGGTAAACCTGGATTATTGCTTGTGTTGGGATGTGGCAGAGTTGTAAAATTATTAGGAGGTATTGATGATGTAAGTGGCTCTTTCTGATGATAATTCCTTTGATACACTTTAGGAGCTTCACCTCTAGTGGTTTGAAAAGCTTGTACCTCCCTACTTCCTTCCACCAAGACACTGTTGTTGAGAGGCGGAAAAATATAACCATCCCTATAAAGAGACTCTTCTGGTGAAGCATATGTGGCATGGACTTCTGACGATATTTGAAACTCTGGCATCCCCACGGGAGCGTTTGATGAAGCTGATGGAAATTGGTGATTAACTGGCGGGGGCGTGTAACTTTGAAACTCAGGCAAGAAATTGTAATCTTCTATTATCAATGCCTGATCATATCTGGGTGCCGGGACTAATTCATATCCTGTAACTGGAGGGTTTTCTGAGACCTCTGTATTACTTGCTTCACTTTTGAGAATACCAGCCACAACTTGGAATTCGTGGCATTGAAGTTCAGAGTGCTGGTTCGTGTTATGTAACCTACACCATCCTGACGAGGCAGTTTCGGCCATATAAATTCTATCTGCAGGACGATTTTCAGGAGGTGGCAGATTGTCTAATGGCGATGGGACACCTCCATTGTTGGGTCCTGTATTCCAGGACCTCTTCTGAAATCCTTGATTGTTATTTCTATACCCATGACTGTTTTCATAACTATATCCTTGATGGGTATCTTGATGACTTGGAGGATTATGCTGATGTCCTCGGTTAGCACCTTGGTGTGCCTGATAATTTCGTGGCATAGCTTGTGTCTGATTATTTTGACTTTTGAGGTGAGTCACCTTAGCTGACAGCCTCTTCACTTGTTCTATCAAATCTTTCATTTCATCTTTCTCCTCTGAAATTTTCATTGGCGGCACTGTGTTTTGGAGATAAACAGGCTGTGGGACTTGCGTCTGGGACAAAGGCATCCCAGGATGGAGAACTAACTGACTTGATGGTGCTTGAACTTGATAAGCTGGCTGTGGGATCGCATTTAATGCCGGAACTTGTTGATTCCATGTCGAGCCGAACATTGGCATTTGATTGTTTGTCGTAGCCAGGCCGGTGTAGAGTACGGGCCCAGTTATATTCTGTCCTAAACCTTGACTTACTTCAACAGCTTTAGCGTAAGCTTGATTTATATTTGCTGGAGTGGGGTGAGATCTTACGAACATTGCAGTCAAAGGATCAAGTGTTGAATAGTAGCTTTCTCGAGCGTCATCAATGACATAAGGAGTGCGTAACCTATTGAGGGCCTTTTGGAATCTATTGTTGAATGCATGAATGGGCTCTTTGTCTTGTCTTCTCACTTCTGCAAATTGACGATATAGCTCTACAGGGGTGGCAGGTATACCAAACTTTCCGATGAAGGCCTCCTTCATCTACTCCCATGTCCTTATAGACCCCACTGGTAAGTGAATGAACCAAAAATGAGCCTCTTCTCCCAAAGAATATGGAAATAGGCGGCAAGCCACGTCCGCATATCCAATCTGCCTATTGCGTAGGTGACCTTCAAACATCTTGATATGGTCCTCGGCCGTGTAGTTAACATCATTGGAAATGAACTTAGGACAAAAATTTTCAGGATTCTTTGGCATCTCATGGTAGTCTTGAAACTCTAGCGGAGATGGATTAGTAACCAACCATGTAGCACCGTTTGGAGCGGGTTGACCTCCTTGCTGACCTCCTGGTTGACCTCCTGGTTGAGCCATTGCTTGAATTGGTAGTCGCCTTTGATATACAATAACTTGGGCTGACTGTTGTACAACAGCTTGAACTTGTTTCGGCTGAGCAAACCTCGAAGCACTAGGTGGAGTTTTGAACAAACTTGAGATTTCTTCTCCGCCTCCTTGAACTTCTTCGTTTGATAAAAATTATTCACTTGACTTGACTTCTTTGCTTGAATGAACTTCTTTCTTCTTCCTTGATCTCGTAGGTAGCTCTAACTCCACAAAATATTTATATGAACTGGGCGTAGACCTCAAGATTCTCTTCAACTTGTCTGGCGAAAATGAAGTGATACGATCCAGGATGTACTGCTTCTTTCAGTGGCTGCGCGCGAGATTCTTCAATTCTGAAAGAACACCATCTTGTCTCATGATAATCTTCTCCAATGGAACCTTTTGTGTTTCAAACCCTTTCTACTTCAACACAACTGTATGCTGTAGCTGTTATTCGCCCTCCTTCTAGCGCCAATTCTGTTGACGTGGTTTTTGAGACCGCACCAACACAGAATAAAGTCTCCCAACAGACGCTCTATCCTCTCTTGAACAAAGTATTCAGCATGCTAAGATCACGAGTAAGATCATGCTTTCAACTCCAAGGTTCCTTGGTCTTGGGAATAATTTCCGGTTTGGTGATGTGTGTTGGTGGTATTTTCAGGGACTTACACAATTGTTCGGTTAACATGAGACTTGACGGACTAGAGTTTCATGTAGTCGGATGGTTGCTTGATATGGTTCCTTTCCTAAAACTAATCAGAAATGTCCCGGAGAAATGCAAAATTATAAGGCCCTAAGAAATTTATGTGTTCTATTCTAAATGCGGGATATGTGGAGCTTCATTTCGATAGACTTCAACCGGATTTCACCTAGCCTCCGTCGGACAGCCTCAGCAAAATCGGTGCAATCTTCAAGGGAAATAGCAAAAGATGTTCAAATTATGACTTAACATGCATACACCATCACAACGACGCATATAAGCATATAAATCACAACTGAAGTTAAACTCAAGGTAATGTCCAGTTGACCACACAAGGCGAACTCATCATCAACAAGCCGCTAGTGGTATGGAATAAAGCAAAGCTATCTTAGTAAAACACCACACACCAAAGTAAGCTACTTGCATGAAATTAAGCTACTTGGATACGAAAGGAAGAAGAGACCTTGCTAGCAATTCATGACAAGACGAATTCCATCATCAATGAAAAGATCTATTATCATAAAGTGTGTTACACAACAATCTCTTCAAAAGTTTTCAAAGGGAAAACTTTCTCTCTTCTCCAAATTATGCAAAATGCTCTACAATACTAAGCTACTTCTAAGTTGTCCCTCTACTCCTAATTCTCTCAGTCCTCTCTCACACATCTACTTTCTAATGGAGTACAAATGAGAGACTCCCCTTTATACCAACTAATAAGTCCAAAGAGCGTAGAGTTTACAATCAATAGGTAGCTAGAATGGGTGCCACCTCATTTTCATCATGTGCCCTAAAAAACTTCCTGAGAGAGAGAGTGGGGTAATAATCATATAATGTCCTATCATCCTTCTAGAAGATTCCATTTTGTAAGCGTTCTGCTTGTTCTCGATCTTCTTTCTTGGCCTTGTCAGTTTCCTATCTTCCACCAAGGTCTTCATCTTACGTCACTTTGAATTATATAGACCAACGCAGTGTTTGTACCTTTTCTTATAAAGATTGAAACTCGTGCTTCGCCACGCTGCTTTGGACATGGTATACAGCCTCAGCATTCCTCTGCAAAGCAAGCGGGGAGAGATCAATGGAAATGCCATGATATAAACACAACACTTACGGTTTTGTGCACGGTCTCAGCGTTTCGCCGCCAACTGCGTTCAAGTTCGTACCAGACCTGAAACTTCATCTTTGAAATTCGTTTCACCTGCTTTAGACTCTGATAACCTTCAATTTTATTCATTTAAAAACATAAGTAAACTATCTTCGAAGAGTTTGGGGCGATTCACTTTGGCGGTTTCTTTTCCGAATTCGTGATACGGAGATCTACCTTAATACGTTTCTTCTCTTTGAAATTTTCAAATTTCGCGGGGAACTTTCATCAATCTGTGTCCATCAAAAGAAATATTTACACCACCGAAAGGGGCTGACCAAAGCATGGAAGCTTTCAAAATCACTTATAAGCCGACAATCCTTCGTTACACAGGAAAGATTTCACACAGGCAACATTCAGACTCCGTTTCCCATAGAGGCAGGTTCATTTTGATTTTTTTTAGTTTAGACATATAAGTATTTCCCTGTGAAATTTAAATCCGTTCTTCGATCTTCTCTGAGAATTTTGCTCTGACTTGAAAAAATTTTATCAATCCCGTGGAGCTAGCATCACTGACTTCACCTGTGGCAACTCATCACCTCTGAAAATTTTCTAACACTTCACCACCCCTCCAGACTTAAGCGTTTTTCTAAGGGGAAAAATATTTTGTGCCTTAGAAATTTTTTTTTTGAATCACTTCGAAAATTTTGTCCCAAGAAATTTTATATCCAACTCAACCACTTTGCCTGCGAGAGAAAATTTAATTTCGTCAACTTACTTAGAAAATTTTTTCTTTACTCTTTATCTGGCAATTTCAACGCCCAGGCATGCATTATGCATCCTTTGTATTTTATTCTCCATAAAATTTTCAACGCCTAGGCAAAACTCTTCAACACCTTTAACACATAGCACCTCAGGCGCAAGTAGCACTTGGAGAAAAATAAAATAAAATAAAGCGCCTAGCATTTTGTTTCATCACCTCATGCGCCTTAGAAAATTTTCTAACACCTCTAACCTTGGGCGCACACCACTTATAGAAATTTGAAACCACGCCTAGCATATTATCCTCCCTTGAAAGACATAGAACTTACGCCATGCTAATAATATATTGATCCCCAGCGCCCTAGCATACTTTGTATTCCTGCATATGACATTTTTTTACTATTCACGCTGCTACTCCATTTACTTACCTTTTACCACATAAACTTGGGCGCATTTGGAGGGGTGAGGAGGATGGGCGCATTTTGCATACACTGAGGGATGAAACATTTTCCAACGCCCTTGGTATTTTGTCTTCACATGGCAGCTTTTGGGCGCATTTTGCCCATGTAGGAGGACGAAACTTGTTGACCCTTTGACCTTTCTGCTTGCTGGGCGCATTTTACATGTCTAGGAGGATGAAAGTTTGCAACGCCACCTCCTTTGGAATATTCCCCACCTTGTTTTGTCTTTACTTGCCCTTATTTGGGCGCATTCAAAGGAGAGAGGAGAATGTTGACCAGCTTCTAACTTAGGCGCATTTCCTATGTAGTGAAGGATGAACTTGCAACGCCTAGTTGGTCTTCTTCCATCTTGAGCGCATTTTTGATGTGGAGGAGGACAAAACATGTTGACTTATTGACTTATTCCTTCTTTGGGCGCATTTAGACATGGCTAGTGGATAAACTCCTTACAACGCCCCCTTGGGTGACTCTTCACCTTCCGTTCCTTTGTCCTCACATGCATACATTTGGGCGCATTTGAGGCATAGAGGAGGACAAAAACTTTTGACTTCCTTTGACCAGCTTGCTGTTGGGCGCATTTCCCACTTGATGGAGGATGGGCGCAAATGAAGGGTGATGGAGGATGCTTCCAACACTTAGAAAATTTTTGCTATAACTCTTTCAAAGTGGGCGCATTTTAGCATGGTTGAAGGATGAACCTCTTTGACTTTTCTTGGACTTTTTGCATCTTGGGCGCATTTTGCCCTGTGTGAAGGATATACCTCATACTTAGAAATTTTTTTTATGCCTCCTCACTAGCTGGCGCATTTTGCCATGTCTTCTGGATGAAGTTCCAGACTTAGACATTTTTACCTTCTTCTGCTAGCGTTCATGCCCCTGCTATTTATAGTAAATCCTCTGATTCTCAAACTTCGAAAGCTCAGATTGCCCTGAAATTTTGACCACTGGACCTTCATGACCTGGTTAGCCTGTTGACATTGCCATTTTGAGCTGACTTACTGAAAATAGCACATTTTGGGAAGTGTTTTGCTATTTATAGTAACCTCTCGTTTCCGGTACTTCCACAGCTCCGATTAGCTTGAAATTTTAATGAGGCGCTCCTCCTGCAGTGACTGTTGGGCGTGACCTTTGGCCTTATGCACTTGATTTACTATTTTTAGCCAGTTTCCAGTTGACTTGCTAAATAAATGATTACTCTGAATTGACAGGGAAATTCCTGTGAGATAGCACAGACGGTCGCGGTGGTTACACGGATTTGAAAATTGACTTTTGATGCCTATTTTTGAGCTCACGAAGGCACAAACCCTAATTTGCTGCATCGTCCCAAATGAACTACATTTGCTCTCGTTACCGACCGCTGCGATCGACCGTGAATCTGACTAACAGGAGGAAGCTGCGGGACTTACACCACTTCAAAAATGGCAAGTTCCCTTCTGGTGAGAATCCTTGTTTATGTCACACCATGTAGCTCTCGAAAACCTTGAGATCGCGACATGCAAAAAGAAACCTCGACTTGTACAAACCCTAAAAATAGCCTCGGAAGGGTGAGATCACGAAAGTGGTCGCCTGCGTCTTGCATGTGCGTCATCGAAGAGTCTCCAAAAACCAGAGAATATGGACATGCAAGGAAAGTGCATCTTACTGAAATTTGCTCCGGAAGCCGGACTACTAAAAATAGTAAGTCGTCGGTTTTTGCTCAAATTTTGCACGCGAGCAGCCTGATATGCTCTGAACGCAGTGTGATCGTCAGAATTTCAAAATAGCTGACAGATTGCCTGTAATTTCACACTTACTAAAAATAGTAAGTACCTCAGAATTTGATGAAAATCTGCTGAAAGCCTGTTGGAAACATGCTGACAACACCGTTAGTCTCAATTTTCAATTTATTCACTTCGTTCGACCTCAAATTGGTTGGAAAGGCTCAAAACCCTAATTTCAAACTTGGCCAGAATTTTCGCATTTTAAGCTCAACGGCGGAGGAATCCCAGAAAGTAGACCATAGAAAAGAGATAGACGGAGAGAGAGAGAAAAAACCCAAACCAAAAGACCGAAATAGAGCAAAAATTAGGGGGTCCCCATCTTGAATGGGGTGATGTGTGAAAAAGGTCACAACAGAAAGCCATTGTCATATTGAAGATGCTTTTGTCAAATTTAATAGTCAATGGGGTCCCATGTTTTCTAGCGTAAATCTATTTATAGTAACATTAGACTTTTGTGATTAATTTTGAGTAATCATGACTTGTCATATTCTTCATGTCATCTCCTAAATGAATTACCATGGGCTGTTCAAGGCATTCTAAAGCAAAATCAACAAGAAAATCTCAAACAAGAAGACCAAACTTCAAAGAACATGAACAAACATTTTTTGCAACCTTTACTTATTTTTCTATTGTTATGGAAAAATTGCCACATACGTCATGGAAAAATCATTGACATAAGCAAAATTGCCATCTTGTTGTTTATGGCAGTTTTTCAATAACAAAACTATTATCTTTCCTTTTTCCTTCAACACAAACCTTCTTCAGTTGTGTTTGATTCCCAATGATTCCACTTCAATGGTTTTGTTAGGCTCTAATCTACCAAGTGATTGCTATAATTTGAGTGACTGATTTGTGAGTTAATTTCCCAATTACTTCCAATATTTGAAGGTTGTCTTTCCTTTGATTGAGGTGGGTTGGGAAATAAGATCGTGCTATATAATGGTTTGGGAAGAGGAGAAGAGAGACTTAAATTTGAAAAAATACAAAAAACACTTGTTTTCTTGGGTTGGACAACATGTTTTAGTAGTTGTAGCGGGGAGACAAAACACTTCAAATGTAGAGATTAGGTATCTTTAGGATGAAAACCCTTAAGTAACATATTGACATTTGGAATATTCTACTTGTGGACATGTTTTGTAAGTTGTATTAATTTGATGAGCTTCAGTTTTTACTATTTTGAAGAACTTAAAAAAATACAAAAATACCTATTGATGAGAATAGGTCTAGGTTTGTCTTTTGGTGCACTTTTTTTAGATTATTTTTTGTATTTTATTAGTATATTTCTTTATAATGGTGTCAGGGCTGTCATTAGAAGAAGCCTTGGATGAATAGCAAGAACAAGACTTGGATGCACTGCATGCTAAATATTGACCACCAAAGTCAAACCATAACCAAGAAAAAAAGTAAACCCACCCTAAAAAACCTTGTAAATATTTGCAAAGCAAGTTGGGAAAATTGACCGTGCCCTCATTTCATGGATCCAACAAAGTCTCAACATGACCTTGGATCCAAAAACTAAGCACTTGTCATTGAGTCCTGTTGATGTGATTTTCGTGACCGCACCAAACAACGGAACAAAGTTTCCCAACGGATACCCTATTCCCTCTTGAACAAAGTATTCAGCGTGCTAAGATTGCGAGTGAGATCACGCTTTCAACTCCAAGGTTCCTTTAATGCGAATAGGCTCAGTTTGGTTGATGTGTATTTGCTGTGTTCTTACGAGGGGACTTACGTAGTTGTTCAGAATGCATGTAGTAACAACCAATATATGCTTTTGAAAGGGATTTTTGTGCGAATGATTTGGCTTTAGAGTGCAAGTTTCCTAAAACTAACCAAAATTATACGGAATTTGAATGACTGCAGAGATTTCTAAATTCTAAACTCTAATCTAAATGCAAAGGGTGTTATGCTTAATTTCAATGAACTTCAACAAACATTGTCTAGCCTCCCATTGGACAGCTTCAACAAAGTAAGTGCAATCTTCAAAGGATATGAAAGGTGTTCAAATCACGATTCAATAATGCAACTACCATCACAACGATGCATAACTACATATGAACCTTGATCGAAGTTAAGTGTAAAATGTTCCAGTTGACCACGCAGGACGAGCTTACCATTAGCAAGATCGTTAGTGGTATGGATAAAGAAGCTCACTTACATCAAACATAAACATCCATGTTTAACTATTAGCATGAAATTAAATCCTAGTTGAAGTCAAAGGAAGAAGAAACCTCACCAACTACTCACAACAAAGTTTGAATTCACCATCAATGAAATGCTTTATTATGATTAGCTTTTGTGACAATCTCTTACAAAATTCTCAAAGGGAGAATTCCCCTTCTTCTTCAACAATGCAATGAAAACTACTCTAACTCAAAAGTATCTACTCTCTATTCTGCTTCAAAATCCACTATGCTGACTACTTCTGATGCTGACTATTAGAGTACAAATGAGGGGGACTCCCCCTTATATAGCTGGCCAGTCCCAATTGACGGTCCAGATCGAATTACAATGGAGGGCTCAGATTGAGCCACCTCAGCCCTGGACGAGTTTTTCCCTAAAAACCGCCAGAAGGTGGAGGAGTGGTGCCATAAATGCTCCCAAAATAGCAGATTCCTCCTTTGACCACTTATGAGCAATTAATGCCCACTACCCCTCTAGAAGATTCTCGTCCATGACCCGGATTCCTTTGCTCTTCTCTCTGACCGCGTACGCTACGAATCGTGCCAGCACTGCGTCGACCTCCTCCTCAGAAATTGATGGAGTAAGATTCAGCTGATACTCCAAGATGGCCACCATTTGCTCATGCTTTTCACAGGACTTACCCCAAGCCTCGATAGAATCTTGCGTACTCTGAACAATCGTTGAAAACGTAGAAATTTTTTCAAAGTCCAGCTGGGAAAACGTCCTCATCTCAGAAAAGAAAGGTTGTAATCTTGCTTTTAATCCTTCCACCTCCACTTCCTCATGAGTTAGCCTTTTTGCGAACAAAGCATCCAACGTGTTGAGGATACCCTCGTGGATATTCCTCATTGCCTTCTTGATCCTGGTGGACTCCATAGCTGCTGTGTCGAAGAAACTCTTCCCAGTGAATGCCGCTGAATGCCACGCACGAAAATCATACCTATCGCCTGCCTGGATAACTCCCTCATTCACCAAAGTCTGCGTGGGCACACGCATCAAAACAGCCAAGCGAGGGATAGTTTTGTCTTGAAAAATATGGGAGTCTCCCCAAGCTTGCTCGACATCACTAAGGCGTGAAAGGATACCAGAGGCACTCTGAAATGCTGAGACAAGATCGGTCATGAATTTTTCTGCCTCAGTACGGACACCGCTTATCCATTTGTCTCCTTCCCGCACTACTCTCTTTATCTCCTCAAGCCCACTGATTGGCTCTCGTGGCAATTCGGACGAAAGTTCTACCACTGGATTCCCTTGAGCAACTGGATGTGCCAAATGTTGCACATACTCAACTAACGCCCTGTGCTCCTTCTTCAATCTTTTGTACTTTCCTTCCTTCTTCACCAGCCTGTCTTTCAATGCCTGGAAGGAACTTTCAGCTTCTTCGACCACTTGAACTCCGGAAGGACGTCCCAATTCAACTGTGGTGATTGTGTAATGTTCTGGCATGGCATCACTTAAACTATAATCTTCTCTTGGGACAGCAATGTGAAGGCTGCGCGAACCTGCCTCATTAGTTTCCATCCTTGTATACTTTCTTGCCCTCTTCCTCTTAGGCGACTTGCTCGTTCTGTTTAGAAGCTCTTCCATTTCAACTGCTAGGTCCGCATCATCATCCTGGTCTCTCCTTATTGCTTGTGAGAGCCAATTGCGTTGAATATCATAAATAATGAGGGGCTTCTCCTCAGTTGCCTCCACTTCACGGACCTCCTCCCGGGCAGTATTCTGTTGAGGCTCAATTATTTCAACATTTTGATCACTTTCCTCGTGAGCTCCATTGTCTTCATCTCCGAAGGAATAGTCAAAGTGGGTGTCCGTATCCGTTTCTTCCTCTTCATCTGGTTTACTAGCACCTTCAGGATCATTGACACTTTGGGTATCCAACTCCCTTGGCATTGGTTGGTTAACTTCTCCAACCTCTGGTTCTTCATTTCCTTGAGCTCTCTGATCTGCAAATAGTGAAAGTTCACGCACACTAGAGGAATGGGACACCAACTGAGTCGATGACGTGTCCTCCGATCCCTGAGGCTCTGGCTGAACAGGTTCTTCTTGCCGCGGTTGTGGCTCTTCTTGTGGTGGCTGTGGCTCCGGAGGCTGGGCAATTTGTTTCTTTCTCTTTGCCAATATTGGTGGCCTTTTGTCCCCCATGAGGTCATATGTGAAAGCAACTGACCTCCTCCTTAGTCTGTGAACACGTTCTTCTACCCAAGCCCTTGTGAAAGTCAAGACGGGAATAGACAAGGTGTCCAAATCAGTGATCTCCGACTCGGCCCAATCTACTGGTGGCATTGGTGTGTTCTTTACTGCTTCATAATCCGGATGAATCAGCCTGGTATCTTCCTCAACTTGATCTGGCACTTGGATCACTTCACATTCTCTAATCATCTTGAGTGGCAACCTCGAGAACGTTCTTTTCCTAATCTCGGCCTCACTTTCAGCATTTTCCCAAAAGTCTTCTAAGTGGGCCCTGTGTCTGTATTCTACACCTTGCACCGTTCCAATCTTTCCCTTAGGATCAAAATCTTGTCGGCTGGTATGAAGAGTCAACTTGTAGAACTTCAATTCGTCTTCAGCCTCCTTGGCTGCCTGCAATGTGGGGCATTCTTCGAGTGAATTTCCCAACACAATGGGAAAATGCAAGCCTCCTTTCTTCTTTCGCCTTATGATTTTGTCATATGCTACCAACTGTCTAGACAACTCAAGTAATATCATCCTGTTGGTGGGGTACCTAGGTAATTTGTAGACATATGAATCATACCCTGGCAGCCTTAAATAGGTAAACTTCAGGAATTGGACGAACCAACACCCATATTCCTCTATCAGCATCTGTGCCTCTTCGGATATCCTCTGCTGTAACCTCTGCTGAAGGGTCCTTGTGATATACATGGTAAAGGCATCATTAACTCTCGTGAAGTCACCTGTGTGCGTAAGATGCAACTGTCTGCAGGATTGGTGAATCTTAAACTGATTGTATCCACAGCCAATTGGCTCCTAGTACGCCAACCCTCTATACTTTTTCATTCGAGCAAGCATGTAAATGACATACGAGCTCATGTAGAATGTTTTTGTTCTCCTGAGACTCCGGAATTGTTCATCAATATTGTCACTTATCATCTGTGCCCAATTTACTCGCTCCTTTCCTTCGAGCACCACACTGATGTAGAAGAACATCCAAGGCTCGAACACAAATGATTGTGGACTACCATTAACCCTGCTGAGCAGCATAATGATATCGCAATACTCCTGCTTCAGCTCTTCTGAAATTATCTGTTTTGGCAGCCTTGTAGCAGGAGGCTTTGGCTTTCGCATCCAAGTAGTGTTTATCCTCTTCATGCACTTTTCAAAGGACGTGGCGTACATCTTGTCAGCCTTTTCCTTGGATTTATACAACATATTGTCGGTAGCAAGTATCCCAAACGCCTCGCCAATCGCGTCAGGAGCGAAGTTGGCCATGATCATACCATCTGGAGAACTGACAGTCCGATCCTCGGAGTTGTAAAAGTTGGTGCATTCCAAGATTAACTTCGGACAACGAACTGCTGGTTGGAACCCAGTTGCTGCATACAATCCACTCTTGACAATGTTGCACGATGCTTCTGTAGGAAGATTGCCACCCTGCCCATACATTCTGCGCATGAACGCCTCGAGGTTGAAAGGCCCAAGGTTGGTGCCTGTCAAGTTGCCAAACTTCGACACGATCTTTGACTCAGGAATGAAGGACTTCTTTAGACCCTTGATAATCGCCTGCCTGGAGGCGTTTTCTTTGCCAACTTCGTTGTTCCCAGCCTTGGCTCCAGCTTTGCTGGTTCCAGCAACATCAACCTTTCGTCCATCAGCCATCTGCAAAACAAAAAGATAACATTACGCTTCGAACTATTTTAAATAAAAAAAACATGAGGTGGTTGGCGGATGAAGTTGGCTGCAAAAATAAACGCAAGTTAATATCTTCAGCATCAAACTTCGACTTCAAACCTCGGTATATTTAAGCTTTGAATTTCAACATCTTGCAGCCAAAAGAAATTTATCTCCAGCAATCTCAACTTCAGCAAAATGTTTCAATATTTCAGCAACGTTTAAATTATCAACTTCAAAAGTTATACATCAGCAACTTCGAAGATCTAAAATCAGCAAGCTTGCAAGTTATAAATCACCAAGTTTCAAATCAGCTCTTCGACAGTTATACATCAGCAACTTCGAAGAATTTAAATAGGTTCGAAAGTTTCAAACAAGCAAGTTTGAATCAGCAAGTTCCAATCAACTTTTCGAGAATTATAAATCAGCAACTTCGAAAAGTTTTAGCAATCTCAAATCAGCACTTCGAAAGTTATACATCAGCAACTTTGAAGGCTTCAACAAATTTAAATCTGATTTGATTCTAACATTCAGCAACTTCAGAAATTTTAAAGCTCAAGTAACTTCGAATTCAAACAACTTTGACCTCCAGCACGTTTAAATGATTTCAGCCTTCTTTAACTTCGAAATCATTTCAACTTTCAGCAAAATATAAAGTCTCAGCAACTTCGAGAAATTCAACTCTCAGCAACTTCGCAAAATTCAAGCCTCAACAATTTCAATCTCTTGCGAAATCGACTTTAACACTTCACACTTTCAGCAACTCTCAAATTGAAAATATTAAATCTCACAACTCAACTCACCAGCATAAATTTCAGCTTCGAATCTTGTGAGATGAGAATGAAAATCCTTAGAGTTTTATAGCCAAAAGCTGGTGCTAATTTTAGCAGATGCCTTTTATTCCCTTCATCATGACTGACGCATTTGCTAAATTTAAAAGGGAATATTCTAGTCGTCATGCAGTTGCTATGACAATTTGCTATTTAGGGAGATTCCTTCCTCGATTTAAATTTAAAATTCCCTCCCGATTGCCAGTTACCTTGAGTAATTTTGAGAAAATCATTTTTACTCCGATTTGAAATGATCTCAATTGCCTTTTTAAAATGGCATATTTAATTTATTAAAATTTAATTTTAAATGCCATTTTAATTTATTTCTCCAACACTTTTTTAAAAGTTCGATATCAACACTTTAAATCGGCTAGGCGTAATTTTATTTCCCATCCATAATTAACTCCGAAATAAATTCCCCATGTTTAAAATCGTCCGATATTTAAAATTTCATGTGTTAAAATTAAAGGGGGAATTTAAATTTAATACTTAGGAAAATAATTAAATTAATTGAATTAATTAATTTCTCCGTCTTTAGGCGAAATTTTTTTTTAAAAAAAAAAAAAAATTAATTGCTTGG
The DNA here is from genome assembly GCA_007258455.2 of Sequoia sempervirens. Taxonomy (NCBI): domain Eukaryota; kingdom Viridiplantae; phylum Streptophyta; class Pinopsida; order Cupressales; family Cupressaceae; genus Sequoia; species Sequoia sempervirens. The sequence goes on from VDFB02193867.1 coordinate 310,893,224, forward strand.
AGAAATTATTATATCTTCCAACGCCTTTAATTTTTCACCTTGATTTCTTAAACGCCTTGGTCAATTATTAAATCACTCTTTCTTTGAGGCGTATATAGGCTAAGCTTTTATTTCGTATTTCAGTTCCATTTCTAGCTTAGGCGCATTGGATATCTCACACTTCTAGTCTGGACACTTAACATCTTTTTCCATCCTTACCCAAGGCGCATATAAAGGTAGGCTCTTTCAATTTAATCAAGGTGCCTTTAAAACATTTTCCGGCTTCCAAAGGGCGTAGTTCATGCATTTCCCATTCTCTAGGCGCACTCAAGGGGGGGGGGTCTAACCTTAAATTTATTTCCTTGAATAAATTTCAAATCATCTCCATGTTAAGGCGCATATGGGGTAGGTAGCTTGAAGTTTATACACCATAAAATAAATTCAAGTTTGTCTCCAAGAGAAAGCACATTTTACTCTTCAAGCTTTGAATTTCCAACATTCTCCTAGCAAGGGCGCACTTGGAGTCTTATACTTTTAAATTCTCAACACTTAGGCGTTTTCTTGCTTCTTCTCAAGATCAAGGCGCATATGATGGTCCTTAAGATATTAAATTTCCCCTCACTTTGATTTCGATGCCTTAAAGAAATTTCAAATCTTTCCCTTCCAGCTGGGCGCACATAAGAATCTAACTTTTAGTTTGCCTGCCTTGGAAATATTTTCCAAAACCCCCCCTTTCTCATCAAGGGCATTTGAGAGTAGTAACTTTCAGTTTTGAATTACACGCCTTAGAATCTATCCAATCTCAACCATTGAGTTAGGCACACATGGGCCCTCCTCCTCTCTCCCTGGGCGCAAATGAGGTAGGGAGCTTCTACTTTTGTTGCCTTAGAAAATTTACCAATTCCACTCCATAAGCTTGGCACATTTGGCACTATATGCTTTCATTTCTTTACTTTAGAAAATTTCCTAGCCCACATATTATTCTCTTCTTACTTGGGCGCATATGAGTGTTGAAGCTCTGACTTTCAATGCCTTAGAAAATCTTTTGATTGCTTTATCTTGGCTGGGCGCATATGAGGGGGTCCTCTTTCAATTTACTACGCCTTAGAAAATTTTCTTAACTCATCTCAAAGCTAGCGCATTTAACCCCTGGAGCCTTCACTTTCTGAGACTTAGAATATTTTTCTCATCTTCTCCTTCAAGGCGCAAACTATAGGGTCAACTTTCACTTTAGCAATTAGCAATTTCTAAGTTCACTTTGGGCGCATTTGTCCTGGGAAGCATTCAGTTTGGGGCGCATTTAGCATAGCCTACTTTTAGTTCTAATTCCCAAATTTTAGCATTCAGTTTGGGGCGCATTTTAGCATAGCCAAATTTTTCATCCAACATCAAGGGCGCATTTTAGCCTTGCAACTTTCATTCTCAATGCCTTAGTGAAATTTTAGCTATTCCCTTCCAAGCGCATTTGACACTGGCAACTTTTAATCTTATCATTAAGGCGAGACTTCTAAGTCCCCAAAGAGGGGCGCTAATAGACCCATGAGCTTTCAATTTTAGCAACTTAGATTATTTCAAACTTCTAACCTTGGTGGGCGCAGATCACTTGTTAAGCTTCCAATTTATCATGGGCGCATTTTAATGGGTCAACTTAGTTTCCATGCCTTAGAAACTTTCCCTAACACCTTTACACACTTAGGCGCATTCTACTTGTCAAGCTTCCAGTTTGTGCCTTGGGCGCATTTGAACCCTGCTACTTCCAATTTTGACACTTAGGAAAATTTCACTTTCAGCATCTTTGAAGAGGGGCCCATTTTGATGGGTCAACATCCAATTCCAACATCTTTATACACTTAGGCGCATTTGACCCTTGGAGGTTCCAATTTAAAAGTCTTTGAAGAATTTTGAACCTCCTAGGCGCATTTAGCTAGTAGAGCTTCCAACTTCCCAGACTTAGTCAATTTTCTGCCTCTCTTCAGCTTCTCAAGGTGGACTTCAAATTTTATTCGTTTTAGTGAATTTTATGCCCACTGCCAGATTTAAGTTGATTTTCCTCTGGTCAACCCTAATTCGCCTTGAGTTTCTATTTTTAGAAAGTTCTCTGAATTTTGCGCTGTCAACTGAATTTCAAATGATTCGTGCTGTCGATGCCTGATTCCCATTTGTACCTGCTATTTTTAGCAACCTGCTAAAAATAGAAACTGCTCAGAAAGTCTCCAGATTTCATGTGTCAATTGCCTGAAGCTTGGTGATCACAACTGGATGCTGTTTTTGCTTGACTATCTAGTTCTGCCCTCGATTTTAGGAAACCCTAATTTCTCTGTCTTGGCCTGCTAAAAATAGCAATTATTTGATTTCTCATTCTCTGCAACTCTGTTAGCCTTGAAATTCGCGCCATGGATCTCTTGTCACATGTTTGACTTGTTCTTGCCGAGATTTGATGCTGACCTGCCAATTATAGCTGCTTTTAAAGTGACTTACTATTTATAGTAAGTGCTTGTTTCTGAGACTTCCCTAGCTCCGTTCGAGTTGAAATTTGGACAGTACGCTCCTCATTGGTGAACTTGCCTGTCTGTGCTGACGCCAAGATCAACTTTCTATTTATAGCCTGCGTTTGGAACACCTTACTAAAAATAGCAAGTTCTTTGATTGTCTTCAAATTTTGCTAGCAGACTCCTTGAAAGATGCTGACCATGATGGACATTTCGGTTTTGGAGATTTTGTCGTTTAACTCCTCATTTTTAGCCTCCAAGCTCAAAACCCTAATTTTATGCATGTTCCTCAGATGCGCTCCGTTTGACCTTGTTTCAGTTGCATGATGATCAGTTTGCAGTTCTGAAGTGCCGAGCTGCTGCCTAAGTGGTACTTGCTAAAAATAGAAAGTGGCCGAAAAAGTAACCATCCGGCTGCTGGATGATTTTGCATGTCACACTACCTGAAAAATCTCGAAAAACCCAGAAAAATCTTTAACATGCACGCACTGGCTAAAAATAGCAAGTTTCCAAAAAGTGATCAGTTCCATTTGCATGTTACACCATCGCGAAACTCTTGGAAAACCCAGAAAGAATATGTCGACATGCACCGAGAATGTCTGTATGCAAACCCTAATACCGGCCTCTGAAGGCTGAATGCTGAAAGTTGTCGTCTTGCATTGCATGTCACATCACTGCGGAGGTCTTGAAAAACCCAGAAAGAATCTCCGGACATGCATCAGAAAATATAACTTGTAGACCTTGAAATCTACTCTGGAAGCTGGACTGCTAAAAATAGCAAGTTGTCCGTTTTTGCTCAAATTCTGTCAGAAATGGACTCAAAGCGCTCAAAATGTAATGAAGTTGTCAGAACGCGAAAATATCGAGAAAATCAACCCTAAACTGACACTTACTAAAAATAGAAGGTTGGCAGAACTCAATGAAAATTTAGGGGGTTACTTGCTGAAAGCGTGGTGATAGCATTGCTAGGCTCGAAAGCTGACCAACTGACTCAGTTTGACCTCAAAATGACCTAAAGATGTGAGACCCTAATTTCAGTATTCGGCCAAATTTTACATTCAAGCTTGCAAACGAGAGCGTCCCCCGGAAAGCAGATAGCGGAAAAGAAGCAGAACAAGAGAGAAAGACGAAAACCAAAGCAAAAAGACCAGAATGGAGCAAAAATTTAGGGGTCCCCATTTTGAATGGGGCGATGTGTGAAAAGGTCACAACAAGTCCTATGTACAAGGAGGAAGCAATTAAATTTTTGATCCTTCACTTCGAGGGATTTGCACATGAATTGTGGTATCATAGTTTGGAGATTCAAGGGTACAACCATAATTTATCAAGTACACCACTTTGAGGTCTTGCTCTTGTATCAAACAGGTGTGGGTATGGGTCCTACAATGGAAGTGTCTTGGGTCCATCCAAGAACCTTGGGTTTGTTGTGGGTCCTTGATAAAACAGGTGTGGGTATGGGTCCTACAATGGAAGTGTCTTGGGTCCGTCCAAGGTCCCACCAGAGAACTTTGGGTTTGTTGTGGGTCCTTTGTATCAAGGACCCATAGTAAATCCAGGATGCTCCTAGGTGAACCCAAGGAGACTCAAGGCCATTTTAATTTATTTCTCCAACACTTTTTTAAAAGTTCGATATCAACACTTTAAATCGGCTAGGCGTAATTTTATTTCCCATCCATAATTAACTCCGAAATAAATTCCCCATGTTTAAAATCGTCCGATATTTAAAATTTCATGTGTTAAAATTAAAGGGGGAATTTAAATTTAATACTTAGGAAAATAATTAAATTAATTGAATTAATTAATTTCTCCGTCTTTAGGCGAAATTTTTTTTTAAAAAAAAAAAAAAATTAATTGCTTGGAGAAATTATTATATCTTCCAACGCCTTTAATTTTTCACCTTGATTTCTTAAACGCCTTGGTCAATTATTAAATCACTCTTTCTTTGAGGCGTATATAGGCTAAGCTTTTATTTCGTATTTCAGTTCCATTTCTAGCTTAGGCGCATTGGATATCTCACACTTCTAGTCTGGACACTTAACATCTTTTTCCATCCTTACCCAAGGCGCATATAAAGGTAGGCTCTTTCAATTTAATCAAGGTGCCTTTAAAACATTTTCCGGCTTCCAAAGGGCGTAGTTCATGCATTTCCCATTCTCTAGGCGCACTCAAGGGGGGGGGGTCTAACCTTAAATTTATTTCCTTGAATAAATTTCAAATCATCTCCATGTTAAGGCGCATATGGGGTAGGTAGCTTGAAGTTTATACACCATAAAATAAATTCAAGTTTGTCTCCAAGAGAAAGCTTTTACTCTTCAAGCTTTGAATTTCCAACATTCTCCTAGCAAGGGCGCACTTGGAGTCTTATACTTTTAAATTCTCAACACTTAGGCGTTTTCTTGCTTCTTCTCAAGATCAAGGCGCATATGATGGTCCTTAAGATATTAAATTTCCCCTCACTTTGATTTCGATGCCTTAAAGAAATTTCAAATCTTTCCCTTCCAGCTGGGCGCACATAAGAATCTAACTTTTAGTTTGCCTGCCTTGGAAATATTTTCCAAAACCCCCCCTTTCTCATCAAGGGCATTTGAGAGTAGTAACTTTCAGTTTTGAATTACACGCCTTAGAATCTATCCAATCTCAACCATTGAGTTAGGCACACATGGGCCCTCCTCCTCTCTCCCTGGGCGCAAATGAGGTAGGGAGCTTCTACTTTTGTTGCCTTAGAAAATTTACCAATTCCACTCCATAAGCTTGGCACATTTGGCACTATATGCTTTCATTTCTTTACTTTAGAAAATTTCCTAGCCCACATATTATTCTCTTCTTACTTGGGCGCATATGAGTGTTGAAGCTCTGACTTTCAATGCCTTAGAAAATCTTTTGATTGCTTTATCTTGGCTGGGCGCATATGAGGGGGTCCTCTTTCAATTTACTACGCCTTAGAAAATTTTCTTAACTCATCTCAAAGCTAGCGCATTTAACCCCTGGAGCCTTCACTTTCTGAGACTTAGAATATTTTTCTCATCTTCTCCTTCAAGGCGCAAACTATAGGGTCAACTTTCACTTTAGCAATTAGCAATTTCTAAGTTCACTTTGGGCGCATTTGTCCTGGGAAGCATTCAGTTTGGGGCGCATTTAGCATAGCCTACTTTTAGTTCTAATTCCCACGCTTTAGCCAAATTTTTCATCCAACATCAAGGGCGCATTTTAGCCTTGCAACTTTCATTCTCAATGCCTTAGTGAAATTTTAGCTATTCCCTTCCAAGCGCATTTGACACTGGCAACTTTTAATCTTATCATTAAGGCGAGACTTCTAAGTCCCCAAAGAGGGGCGCTAATAGACCCATGAGCTTTCAATTTTAGCAACTTAGATTATTTCAAACTTCTAACCTTGGTGGGCGCAGATCACTTGTTAAGCTTCCAATTTATCATGGGCACATTTTAATGGGTCAACTTAGTTTCCATGCCTTAGAAACTTCCCTATTGATTCTACTTTATGTTTGTGCCCGTAGAAGAGGAAAATTTCACTTTCAGACTTTGATTTCAACATCCATTCCAACTCTTTATAGAAAGGTTCCAATTTAAAAGTCTTTGAAGAATTTTGAACTTATTTATAGTAGAGCAACTTCTTGTTATTCATGGACTTCAAATCGTAGCACTGTTTAAGTTGATTTTCTCATTTCCACGGATAACCCCCTACGAAAGCTTGTGCCGTTTCCTAGCTTGATTCTGTTTTTGAATCTAGTTCATTTTAGTACGTCATAAATGATTTCCCAGTGATTGAAATTCAAGCACACCTCCGAGATCGTTCTGCTTTTAAAGTGACTTACGAACTTCCCTAGTCCGTTCGAGTTGAAATTCATACGCTCCTCGTTGGTGATTTCCTGTCTGTGCTTGCCTGCGTTTCGCCTCGCGAGAGACTGACCTGATGCATTTCGAAATTTAACGAAGCTCAAAACTTCATGCCTCAGAAGTTTCACATGTTCAGTAGTTCTTAGCTGAAGTTACGTGAAAGTGGTGAATGGCAGTTTTGCTTCACATGAAAAAGTGTCTCGTTTCTGATTTCCATTTGAACCATCGCAAACTGGAAGAAAGAAATGTCAATGCACCGAGTCTGGCAAAAAACCCCTTGAAGGGAATCTGCCCTGCATTCATGTCACATCACTTTTGAGAAAGAATTCCACATGCTCCTGAGACCTTGAAATGTTTCTTGTAAATGCAAGTTCCGTTTTTCCAAATTGAGAAAGGACTCGAAGCTACTCTTGAAGTTGTCAGACGTGACAAAAATTGAAGATGATCAATTCTTGCTGGGCAAATAAAAATTGACTTGGAGAATCTGAAGAAAGCTCTTCTTTGGAGTTACTTCTCACAAGGAGGGATCCTATGGTGCAAAGGTTGGCAAATGACTATTTGACCTCAAAAACCTACAGTATAGCTTTCATAGTTTTCTCCATTGGGACGATCGTACATGAATCATAGTTTCAAATACAAGTGCCATCAATTTACAATGCTCGGATATCCACACAGGTTTATCTTCCACTTCCCAAGTGGATTTGTTCACTTTAGGTGACCATTAGTTCTTCTCTTCTCAATCTCATGACTAGGGAATTGAGACCTTTGCTACTTCAAACATGCAAACTACGTTTTGATTTCAGTCAGTTTGACTCCAAGCCCAATGGATCTTGAATCTCCAGATCCGTTATCACGGAATCTAGCAGCGCTCATTCCACGGATAACCCCCTACGAAACTTGTCCGTTTCCTAGGATTCGTGAAGTTCAAGTACGCATAATGAAGTGATTTTCAAGCCACCTTGAAATGCGTTCCAAAGTCTCGAATAGTCAATTCGAGCATTCCGCCATGTTCGCCTCGCGAAGACCTTCGAAACGAGCTCCTTCGCGAAGTTTCACTGTTCGTACTTAGCGAATTGTGAAAAATGCAGTGGCATTGAAAAAGTGCGCTCCTGCCCTGAAGCCAAAATTGGCTAAGTCTGGAAAATGCAAGGGCGCTAAAATTTAGCGCCTCTGCATGAAAGTGACTTTTTCCAAAATGTAATAGCTCTAAATTTTAGCGCCATTACACTTTTTCCTGACACTTAAACTTTTTCTGGCCCTGGCGCGTTTCTTCATCTTTTTCGCGTTTTTCGTCAATCGTGCCACTTTTCGTGCCTAAATTTATTGCTCGACTTGAGTTAGGTTTTCGATTTTCTCTTTCACTTAAAAGTGTTTTAGTTCGCCATTTTCATTGTTTATGATTTTAGTTCTTCCTCTCTTCATGCTGAGCGAGTTTTCTTCAAACTACAAATACGTTTTTTGAGTTTTTCGACATCCCTCTCCAGCATTTTTTGCGTTTCATCTTTGTAATTTGTTACCCTTGCTTTCTCTTTATTCTCCAATTTCGATTGCAACTCTATGCATACAAACACTTTGCAAACCCCGAGCGCCGTTTTCATTCACCATTACATCCGTTTTCCAAAATGTGCTCAAGATGCTGAAGCGCTAAAATTTAGCGCCATGACATGTTGAAAATGCCAGAATAAATTCTAACTCTGAAAAGTGCAAGGGCGCTAAAATTTAGCGCCCCTGCATCAAAGACTGAAATCTCCAAAAATGTAAGGGCGCTGAATTTTGGCGCCCTTACACTTTTCACAATCTTTTTTCAGACTTAGTCATTTTTTGTGCAATGGAGCAGAATTTTAGCACCTTTGCACTTTTCTTCCAGACTTAGTCATTTTTTGTGCAATGGTGCTGAATTTTAGCACCTTTGCATTTTTGGCAGTTTTTATCTTAGTCTCTTCAAACTTGCTCTGTTTCCATTCCGAACCCCATTTCTTCGCTCCTACATCGTTTTTCGTGCCTAGTTGCTCGTTTCACGCTTCCCAATGCTGCTTTTTCTGCTAACGCATGTTGATTCACCATCCTTGCAGTTTCTCTCCAGATCTCGTCAAGTGATCCCGAAGGTGATGTCCTTTGATCTTGGTTCTTCCAAATAAAAAGTTCATGCAGGAGACCAGGAAGAAGTATGAAGACTCCGCGCCCAAGCAAAGAAACATGAAGAAGCTTCCTGTTCTCCAGTGTTAGACATTTCCGGTGCATCCCATTATGCATCTTGTAAATATTTCTCGACATTTTCGAATGTCATTTTGTAAATTGTAATTACACCAAGTCCAAAGATGTAATATTTTCAAAATAAATTACACTTTGACTTTGGTCAAGTTAGGTGAGATTTCCTAAAATCGCTCACCTAACTCTCCCTGATTTTCTCAATCTCTTTCCTTCTTTTGCTCATCCCTCTTTCTATATAATGTGAGGGATTTTCATTGTAAAGGATCTTTTTAGCCTTTTGCGAAGTGCTTGCCCTTTTGTAAGCAAACTTGTGAAACTTTGCGTTCATACTTTGTGAATGAGATTCAATCAATAAAGAAAAGGATTGCAAGCCAGACTTTGCGTTGGATTCGATACTTTTGTAAGTTGATTTGATTTGGTAGTGATTAGTTCGAGGAATCTGAAAGACTCTAAGTGGTTGATGTAAACTTTGCGTTACATCTATTATTTAGATTGCATTGTTATTTTGTTTATCATTGGTTGAGTGATCTATAAGACTTTGCGCTTATAATCATTCATGCTCTTGCATGTTCTTGTCGAAGGATCTACAAGACTTTGTGCTTGTAATCGTTCGTGCTAATTGATACTCTTGTTGGATGATCTACAAGACTTTGTGCTTGTAATCGTTCATGCTGTTCGAAGAATTGTTGCGTCTAAGAAGACTTTGTGCTTCTAACGTAGCAAACGATAATCTACAAAGATCCAACAATGATAAAGCTATGGAACGACTTTGTGCCTTCGTGAGCTTTCCCTTTTAATTTATTTGTTTGTTATTAATCATACGGTATCTCTACGCGGCTTTGTGAGATAGAGATATTGGCATTACTGCTAGTTGTTGTTTCAGAGTTATCAAGAATTCGGAACTTCCAACACGTGAAGCATTGTAAACATCTTCTCTGAAAAAAGAGAGAAGGATGAATGTAACACACCCCCCCCACTCCGTGAATTTCGTGTACATTGTGTAATTACTTTTTGTGATTTACTTTTGTTTCTCTTAGCAGTAAGAAGGGCGCCTCCCCTTTCCGAGAGGAGAGATTCATATCTCACATAGCTGTGGCTGAAGTCCAAGTTGTGTAATCTGTCGAAAGTTGATTACATAATTTTCACCCAACAAACCTCCAATTTCAAGTAGATTTTTTTGTCTATTTTGAACTTTTGTTTTTTTCCTTATAAAAAGTTAACCAATGAGTTTTTGGGTTGACCATTCGTGAATTAAAGAAAAAATAATCTAAAAGCCTTAAGCACTCTTGGATGAAGGTATGAACATATCAATCTGCAAAAGAGAGTAACACAGGGCCAATATAGAGAGTTCATTCTTCAAGTTTTTCCCAACTAAAAGTGTGTTTCCTCAAATTTGTAATATGGGCAAGCAATCAAAAATTTGAAGTTATTCTACTCATGATTTTGTTTTTGAATAATTGTTGTTTACTATTTTTGAGTGCTTTCTCTATTTAACCTTTCTTTTCATTTTCTTTTGAGGTTTATTGTATATTTTAATCTAATAGTATGCTTGTTTTTAAGGTAACCTTGGGCTTGCATTTAGCCTTGCCAGTTAGACTATATTGTGTCAGATTACATATTTGTCCAATTTCAATATATTATTATGTATGCGTTGTGGAAAACTTATTTTAAATTACAAAGTAAATAATCTCAATACAATGTGACAACCTTTAGATAGATGTACTTCCCCTTGGACCCAAGGAAGGAGAGCAAGCATATATTGTTGAGGACTTAATATATGTTGACACAAATTAAGGACCTAAGTTGCTAAATTCTAAAAACTAATTCTATAATTTTCTTTCTTACCACCTGTTGACGTGGTTTTTGCGACCGCACTAATGCAGAATAAAGTTTCCCAACGGATACCCTATCCTCTCTTGAACAAAGTTTCCTATATGCTAAGATTGCGAGATAGATCATACATTTAACTCCAAGGTTCCTTAAATGCGAATAGTCTCAGTTGGCTTGATGTGATTTGCTGGTATTTCAAGGGGACTTACACAATTGTTCAACAGTTGACAACAGACAATAGATTAAGGGCTTTCACGTGGTTCGAATGATTTGGCAAGTGAGCACAAGTTTCCTAATTCTACCCAAGAATGAACTGAATTTAAAAGAGTGTAGGGCCTAAGAATTTTACGTTCTATCTAAGGACGGGACGTGGGATCAATCTTGACAGACTTTGACCAGACTTTGCTTCGCCTCACGTTGGACAACTTACACAAAGTTGGTGCAATCTTCAAGGGAGTGACAAGAGGTTTTCAAATTATAATTCAACATATAAGTACCATCAGAACGACGCATACACATACATGAATCACAATCGAAGTTAAGTTTATAAAGTTTTCCAGTCGACCACACAAAGCAAACTTGCCGTCAACAAGCTGCTAGTGGTATGGATAAAAATGAAGTTGCCTCGATTAACTCCACAAGTCCACAACTAACATCTACTTGCATGAAAATGAAAACTACTCTACTTTACGCTACTTGAAATTGAAGGGATGAAGAAACCTCGCTAGCTACTTATAACAAAGATGAATTCACCATTCAATGAAAGATCTTTTATTACAATAGTTTTCGCAACAATCTCTTACAAAGTTTTCAAAGGAAAACTTTCCTTCTCCTTCAAACTACGCTATGCTAAGATGTTACAACTAAAGTGTGTCTGCTCTACTCTCTACTCTGATCTCTAAGCTCTGCCTCTACTAAAGTACAAATGAGGGGGACTCCCCCTTTTATAGATGGCCAAGTCCAATGAACGGCTCAGATTACAATTGGCTGGATGGCCCAGATTGTGCCACCTCAGCCCTAAACAAGATTCACCCTGAAAACCGCCATAATGGAGAGTGGGGCAATAAATGAGCAATTAATGGCCACCATCTTCTAGAAGATTCCCGCTTGTAGACGCGTTCACACTATTCTCGATCTTCTTCTGGACGTTGTTCTTCAACTTCTTCTTTGTCACTTGAGTTATACTAAGTCTCAACACTAAGCCATTTTTTGCAACTTTTCCTCCCTCATGATTTATCATCTTGGACTATTTGCTTCATCACTTTAAATCATCATCGTTTGGTCTCGACGTTTCTCCTGCAAAACAAGCAAGGAGAAGAGCATTAGAACACTTCATAATATAAATTCACTTTACTTACTTGATTTTCATGCTCTAACTTCCAAGCATTCATCTTTCACCAACCAACTTTGCGTTCAAATTCTTCATGCCTTAGCCAAATTTCCAAGCCATCTTGCATTCTGCTCGGCGCACTTTTACTTTGATATTTCATCCAACTCAGGCTCGAGAAAGAAAATCCTTCATCAGGAACTCGATCAAAAATTATCTAGGCGATCATTTTCAAATTCATCTACCAAGGTATTTTTAACACACTTTATCCCCTGCCTTAGAATTTTTTTTTTTAAATTTCCCTTAGGAAAATTCATTGTTCAAGCGCCGATCAAAATTTCTCTTCTTGAAGGCCCCGGCGAAGTGCAAAAAACTTGGAAATCCAATTCTCATCGCAGATGTCCGATACCCAGAAGAAAATTTTCTTCAGAACTTGTCGAATTCATGGGTACACAACGAACGGGTTCATTTAATTTTCTTGAATTTTTGAACCTTAGAAAATAATTTTTAACAAACTTGTTCCATGTCTTCATCTCTGTGCGTGCTTCGTTGCTTTGACTGGAATTTTTTTATCAACCTGTGTAGCTGGTATCCTTCAACCTCTTCACTGGCAATTTTGTTTGTGTCTCAAGGAAAAAAAATTCATCATCCTCTATTAGACTTAGGCAATTTTTTTCTTAAGGAAGAACATTTTGTGCCTTAGAAAATATTTTAAAATCGTCTTCAAATCCTTCTGCCTGTGGTGAGGAAAATTTCAATTCACTTGAAAAATTTGTCTTGAAAGCACATATCACGCCCAACATGTTTTATTTTTCATCCCCCATAGGCTCAATATTCCCAACGCCTAACATATCATTCACTTATCAACTTTATTTCGCCACCTTATGTCTTGGGTGCATTTGATACTTCATGGGGAATATTCCACTTTCAACGCCTAAGTCACTTTATTTTACCATCTTCGCCCTCAATGCATTAGCAATATTCATCTATAAGCACCCTTCAAGATAGGCGCATTTCAATAGGTGAGGGGAATTAAGTAATTTCAATGCCCAACTTGTGACTTTTGACCTCTAACATGGGCGCATATGACACTTAGAGGAGGATAAAACATTTGCTTTAGAAATTTCTTAACACGCTATTATCTTGAGGGTGTGTTGTACCCAAAACCAAAATTTTTGCTTCACTAAGGCATTTTGCTTAATTGAGTCTTAATCTTATTAAAGTGATGTCAGAAGGTCGTTTTTGGGGTTTTTAAATATGGAGTTGGTGTTTGTGTCAAGTCAGTCTGTTACTGAGGAAATTTGAGAAAAGTGAAAATTTGAAGGAAAATCGTCAAAATTTTCTATCTCTGGAGAGGGGAGCACATTCTCAAATGGGCGCTCTATCTTTTAGGGGCTCAGATCCTATTTTTAGGGTTTGTCACCTCCAGCAGACATTTTTCCGGCATCATGTCAGCTTCGCGATGAGCTATCAAGTTTGTCAAACGGACCTGTTTCGTGCAAGTTACGGGAGATACAGTGCAAAATGAGGAGGAAGCGAGAATTGGCTAACACTGGTAAAAAGCACAGCTTTTGGAAAGGGCGCCCATCTTTTTGAGGTGTCAAATGAAGGTTGTTGACTTAATGCCCCCTTGGATGTTTATCTCACATTTGTTCAAGCTTCGCGACGCATCCGTCAGTGGGTGAATCTGAGTTGCAGAAGTGCCTGAACCGGAGGTCAAACATAGGGTCAAATCTTAGTCAAAATATCAAAGAATGAGCAAAAGAGCACTTTTCAGAAAGGCACCTGAGCTTTTCAAGCCTTTAATGCCTTCTTTTTGATGATCTCAGATATTCAATTTGTTTGTGTTACGTTCAGCTTTCCCTTGCCTGTCTCCATTAGATCAAAAGATGACTCAGCAGCTTGCAGTTGGGGTTTTAATGTTATTTTGGTCAATTCCAGAAATGGCTGTCTGGTGGTAAAAAGCGCAACTTTTGAAAAAGGCGCCCTTGATTTTCACCCTTCAGATGATGTTTTCTAGAGAAATGTTCCTTTGCAACTGTCATGCAGAATGAAGTCAGCTACGCAGTGAACCTGGGATCCAGTCCTGAAAATTGGTAAAACATAAGTTATGAAGGATTTTATTTTTCCTTCGTACAAGATGCAGATGTCAAAATTTGACTAAGAAAAAGCACAGGCACTTGGATTTTTGAGCCTTCAAATGTCAGTTTTATGGTTTCCAGTCTCGAGATACCTTTTGATCAGTTTTTGTTCAGCTCTGTGATGCACCTGTCAGCCAGCCAATCGGAGAAGTCAATTAGCCAGTGTCAGAAGATGAATAGAGGTCCCGGCAGAGGTTTTAGCTTAAATTTTCATGAAATTTGGCTAAGTCTGGAATTCTCCTTAAGAGCTCAAAGTTGAATTTTCGAAAGAGAGTTGAATGGACGCCTTAACTAGAGTTCTGACTGTAGTTAGACTAAACGTTTTCTGGGTTGTCATCTTCAGTTCATATATTGGCATGTTGAGTGATCTTTCAGTTCGCATGTCGAGTTAACTAGTTTGCATGTTCAGTTAACAACCTTGCATGTTGAGTTAACTTGATTGCATGTTGACTTAACTGAAGATTATTCTTGAAAGCCAACTTAAGTTCACATGCATGGCGAATTTGGTTGCAATTGTGAAGACTTTGTGAAGTTGGCGAATTCACCTTTTGTCAACTGAAGTTCTAAAAGGGATGGCATAAATGATGAAGCATAGTTTTGTGAAGTTGACGCATTTTACAAAGAATGATAACTTAAGTTCCAAAAGAGTTGTTATTTTTAGCATAAATGTGAAGTTGGCGCATTCATTCTATGTCAACTGAAGTCTTGAAAGGGTCACTATATTTGGAATATTTAAGGCATAAAATATGGCGAATTTCTTATTGTCAACTTTAGTTCTCAAAAGGGACGCTTTAGTTCTAAATTGTGAATTTAAAGCAAGTGTGAAGGATGGCGAACTTAATGTGGATTGCTAACTAAAGTCAAAATCGCATGAAGTTGTTAACTGAAGATTGAAAAGGGAAACCCTAAAGCATGGTGATTTATTTAGCTTATCTTAGTTTCAGTTAACTGGAATGAGGTCCAATCATAAGCCAAGCACATTTTTCAAGGTTTAATGTCTTTGTGCGAATTTCAATGATGAAAATCTACTTATTCAAGCATTGGCGTCCATTATTTCTTCATCTCAATCTTCGAAATATACATTCTTCTTGAGCGAGCAGCAAGATAAAGGTGATGCAGGTGTCAGTATTCAGCGTTCTTCATAACAACGGATTCAGATTGTTCAGAGGAAGAAGATTCCAGACTTTATTTTCACTTTGCATGCAGGTTTTATCAAGTTTCAAAAAGAGATTGGTGAATTCTTCAGAAGCAGAGCAAATAAAACCTTCTTTCTTCTGTCTTATTTCTTCTATTTCTCATCTTAGGTACTTTCTTCGCATGTCAAAGAAATTCAACATATATTCAGAATTTGATCATCTAGGTTCACACTCTTCAGTATTTGCAGCAAAACCCACGTCTTAGATTTTCTCGAGAAAATTGCCCCATAGCCTTCATTTTGAAGCTCTGTGCTTTTTTCCGAAGATTTCTTTGCATGTGGGCTAAAATCACATCTTTTTGAAAATCAAATCATTTGGGTTTGTTCAGAATTCTGTTGTGCACAAAACCCATGTTCCAGATTTTTCTCAAGAAAAATTGCCTCGGGAAGCTTTAAAAACCCCTGCAGTTCTCGACTGAAAAGTCTTTGCATGTTAGGCTAAACGGCGTTTTTTCACAATTTTGATGTTGTGGGTTGTCTTAGAATCATTTTTCGGACAAAACCCATGTTTCAAAATTTTTGGTGAAAATTATCCTCCGACAGGTATTTTTAGCCTCACTAGGGGCCATTTTAGCTTTTCGGAGAATGTTGTCAGAACATAGTTGTGTTCACAGTCAACGGGAAATTTTTTCAGAAGG
Organism: Sequoia sempervirens; assembly: GCA_007258455.2. NCBI lineage: Eukaryota > Viridiplantae > Streptophyta > Pinopsida > Cupressales > Cupressaceae > Sequoia > Sequoia sempervirens. The sequence continues at coordinate 310,908,886 of VDFB02193867.1, forward strand.
CAGTTCAACTAGACTGAATTCAAGACCAAATCGGTCTTAATTTAGGTTTTCATCAGAGCAGCTGACAATGAAGCGTTAAGTTGCAAAAGGAACAGAGATCACTTCATTTACGGAGCCGCCAAAGTCACTCAGATCTTGTGCCATTATCTTCGTGAAAATGGTACCTACGCTGATCTCGAGGTTGTACAAACTGAGTTTCAGAAGCATGTTTGTGATATCTTGATGGAGGTTCTGATCACATTTTCAGTAATTTCAACTAGTTTCAAGAAAGCGGCTGAAGATGTCAGAGAATGCAATCAAGGAGAGTGACAAAGAATTGAAGAGACAAATTATTGTTTTGGACAGCATCAAAGTGTCAGAAGATAGAGTAATTGATGAGTTCCTGGACAAGGTGTTGAACCGAGATGACTTTGAGTGATCTACCTGTTGGAACCTACAGTTAATTTCGAGGGTTGAGTCATGACCAGCAGTTAACTCGACTTTCAGTCTTGAGTTCACTTGCTGATTTCACACGTGCTTATCTCTTCCTTGGGATTATCTTCATAGGAGTTAGGGTTAGGGTTTCCAGTTAACTGAGGGTAGTGTCCAGTTAACTCTGCTTTAAATAAGGACGTGCATGCTTGCACATTGTCCATTTAGGTTAGATGTACCGGTTAACTGATGGTAGCTTTCCAGTTAACTGTATAGTTTACTTTATTAGGGTTTAGCAATAAATCTTGCATGCATTGCAAGACTGTAGTTGACTCAAGGTGATTTTAGGGTTCCCTACACCTTTTGATGTCCTATAAATAAGAGCTTTTGCTCATTTGTAATTAACTTTTGCACGAGAGAGAAATATATGCTATGCCTACCTTGCCTATAATATTGCTCGTTTTGTATCTGTTCATGAGTATTTACTATTGTGATGAATTGTTATGCCACTCGGGTTTCATGCAATTATTATGGTGAATGCTTGCCTTAGTTAAATATAGTGGCTAGTTGATCATAGATTGTATGCGTGTCTCGCCAATGCAATTTATTATCCTAGTTGGCTATCCTTCATGTTCTATGTTCAATAAACTCGTTCAGATTGAGCTGATAGATGTGCCACCTTGCCTTCAAGTTGAGAATCTGTTCTTGGTTATCATATGATGTGTGTGAATAATAAAATTATTTAGATTGAGCCGATAGTTGTGCCACCTTGCCTTCAAGCTGAGAATCTGTACTTAGTTTATTGTGTATTGTTGTTTCCAATAAGCCTATTCAGACAAGCAGATAGTTGTGCCACCTTTCCTTCACGTTGTGAGTCCGTACCCGGCTTATCGTCAGATAATCATTCCTGCTCCATTTCCTCATGCTCTGTTTTCTTGAGGAAACTGGATAGATTTAAAGTAGTTAGCTTAGTTGTAGTTAATGATCTGCGAAACCAGAAAATCCTTAGCTGCAATGTTCTTGGTTTTCTTAACCTTGTGCCTCTTCCAGCTGAGAACAAAAAGATAGGACTTAGATTACTTTTCCTTTCCACGCATTCCAGCACAACGAGGGAGCTTCCCCTCCTAATTTGAAGAGCACTCATTACGCAGTGTGCATAGCTGTCCATACAAAACCTGCACTCCAGAGGTGTTAGTTTTTACGCCAACAGGGTGCATTTGCTTGAAGTGAAGAATGAAACGTCCTTGACTTTTTGACCTCCTTGCAGCATGGGCGCACTTTCTTCTTCCAACCTCTTTGGACGCATACATGCTAAAATGGACCCATTCCCAAGGCGTTGGAAGCACTTTTGTCTTCATTTGGCGGATTCAATGCCACTTGTCCATTTCCTCCACTGCATGGATTCAACGCCTTGTCTTTTGCTTTGGCCCTTCCTCTTTGCATGGGTGCATATGGTGCGCAGTGCTTCCATTTTAAAACATTTTTAGCCTCCAAAGCAAGGCGCACTTGGAGGGACCTGCTTTCATTTTAAATGACTTAGAACTTTTTTTTTAAATTCCTCTTCTCTTTCCAGGCGCATATGGAGGGTGGAGCATCAAATTTCAACTACTTAGAAATCTTCAACTCATCCTCTTTGTTGGGCGCAAATCCATGGGGTGGAATTCCAATATTTATGCCTTAGAAACTTTTAACCACCCTTTCTTAAGTTGGGCGCATTTGTTGGTAGCTACTTTCAGTTTGCTTGCCTTAGAGATATTTCCAATTTTCCCTCCAAGATCAAGGCGCATATGACCCCTTGTAGTTTCACTTTCAAACACTTAGCAAAATTTCCATGTCTTTCCCTCAAGGCGCAAACAAGGGAGCATAATCCAATTTTCATACTTAGAGTTTTTCAACTCCACCACTAGCCAGGGCGCAAATGGATGAGTGAGCCTTTAATTTGTATGCTTAGTCAAATTTCAAGTCTTGAACCTCAAGGGCGCATATGAGAGGGGAGACTTTCAGTTTTCAAACGTTAGTCAATTTCATCAATTCATCTTCATGGCCTTGGGCACAAATCTACCCTTGGACTTCAAGTTTTTTGACACTTAGAAAAAATTTCAATCCTTCAGCTCAAGGGCGCAAATAGGATAGGGAGCTTTTAATATTCATAACCTAGACAAAATCTTCAAGTCAAAAGGGGGCGCGAATCACATGTCTAGCTTTCAAATTATTGACTCTAAGCTCAGGGGCGCAAATAGCATGGGGAGCATCAAATTTCAATACTTAGTAAAATTTCCTCAATTTATTTTCATGGGGGGTGCATTTGGGGTGGGTTACTTCAAATTTCTAATACTTAGAATATTTCTCCAAGCTCTTCTTCCCTCAAGGCGCATTTGAGTGGGGCAACTTCAAATTTGTTTGCCTTAGAAACTTTTCCATCATCCTCTTCAAGGTAGGGTGCAAATCACCAGCTGGACTTCAAATTTCGAGCACTTAGAATATTTTCCACCCATCTTTGGCCTCAAGGGTGCATTTCCTCATGCCAACTTCCAGTTTTCATGCCTTAGGAAAATTTTGAGTCTCTAGGCACAAGGGCGCAAATGCAAGGGAGAGCTCTGAGTTTTTCATACTTAGAAAATTTTCCCAAGTCAAGAAGGGGGGCGCATTTCACACATGGAGGTTTTAATTTTAATGCCTTGGTAAAATTTTACCCGTCTTCAGCCTCTTATAGCAAGTTTTGGTGCCGGACTTGAAAAATTATCAAACTTGACGTGTTTCGTGCCCTTTGCCAAGTTTAGGGTGATTTTCTCCTGCTAACCCTAATTTGCCCTGACTTTCTATTTTTAGAAAGTTCCTCGAATTTTGTGCTTTGAACTAACTTTTGACTTCAGAAAGCTTGATTTTCACCCTGTTTCAAACTTCGTGGTGTGATCGTGCTGTTGGGGCCTGATGCCTGTCTACACCTGCTATTTTTAGCAACATGCTAAAAATAGTAATTGCTCAGAATGCCTTCAAATTTTGCGTGTTGATTGCCTGAAGGGTGTTGATCGTGACCGAACGCCGCTTTTGCCTGACTTTTGTGTTCCGCCCTTGATTTTGGGAAACCCTAACTTCTCTGCCCAAGCCTGCTAAAAATAGTAAGTGCTTGATTTTTGAATCTCTGCAACTCCGTTCACCTTGAAATTCACCCCATAGGGTCTTCATCACTTGCTTGACCTGTACCTACTGATGCCTTGCACTGACCTGCTATTTATAGCATATTTCTGGAATGCCTTACTATAAATAGTAAGTGCTCCGTTTGCCTTCAAATTTTACCAGCGGATAGCTTGGAAGATGCTGATCGCGGTGGTATGCACCGATTTTCGGAAATTCTGAATTTTTACGCTCTTTTTGGGTTCCAAAACTGGAAACCCTAATTCATCTTGCATGTGTATCAAATGACCTCTGTTTGTTCTCGTTTCTGTTGCATTGCGATCAGTTTGTGATTCTGAAGTGCTGGGAGGCGGCTGCTGGAATGTATCTGCTAAAAATAGCAAGTTACTGAATAAGTGATTATCTCCATTTGCATGTCACATCACTGTGAAGCTCTCGAAAAACCCACAAAGAATATGCCGACATGCAAAGAAAACCCTGACATGCAAACCCTAAAAATAGCCTCTAAAGGTTGAACTCTGAAAGTTGTTATCTCGCTTTACATGTTACACCATCGCGAAGGTCTCAGAAAACCCAGAAGGAATATGCAGACATGCGTTGAAAAATTCTTCGTTTGAGCCTTGAAATCTGCTCCGGAAGCTGGACTACTAAAAATAGTAAGTCGTCCGTTTTCACTCAAATTTTGCACGCGAGCAGCTTGGTATGCTCTGAATGCAGTGTGACTATTGGAATTTCAAAAATGCTAACGGAATGCCCCGAATTTCACTTACTAAAAATAGTAAGTAGCCGAAATTTGATGAAAATTTGCTGAGAGCCTACTAGAAGCATACTGACAACAGTGTTAGTCTACGATTTCAATTTATTCACCTCGTTTGACCTCAGATGGGCTGGAAAGTTCAAAACCCTAATTTCTAGACTTGGCCAAAATTTCACGTTTAAATTCAATGACGGGCACGTCCCCTAGAAGGCAGACCATGGAAAAGAGAGAGAGAGAGACAGAGAGAGAGAGAAAAACCAAGGCCAAAAGACCAGAATGGAGCAAAAATTAGGGGTCCCCATCTGCAATGGGGCAATGTGTGAAAAAGGTCACAACACCACCTTCTAGGGTCATTATGCATGTGAAAGGTAAATATGTAACTCTAATAACATACCAAAAAGATCAAGTGACCTTGTACAAATCAAAAGTTATCCAAGTAGTTGGTCTGCTTAAAAAAATCTCTAAAATACCTAAAATATGTGATCCCAAAGCTGTCTATCATTTACCTTTTCTATGGGAGATTTTGCAGTAAAACTTATTGTTTTCACGGAAGTGTGCACCCTTTAATGAGCTGGTTAAATCACTCAGCCACCTCGTGAAACATGGGATGATCTCCCTAAGTGTGGGCTCAGATGATGGAGATCAACCTCTAGAGAGGGCTGGCTCCCTTGGATTTATCACCTATAATAAGTAAACTAATGATGCTTGTTGAGAAAAGAGAGAAGGATAATATTTAATAGAACCTAAACTCTAATACGGTGATGCACCAAAAAGGTTTTCAAACCTACATTGCTTTTTTAACACACAATTCCCTCAATAGTTCAGTTGGTTCTCACAAAACTCAAATGTTCATACATATTAATGCATCAATGTTTCATTGGAAGGTTTAAGTTTTACAGTTTAAGAGGAAAAGAAAATGTTTCACACTTAATGGCTGTTTAAACCAACAACACAACCCATAACCTGTACTAAATATGAGTTTTCTTTGTTTGAAGGTGCTAAGATATGAGACATGCAATAGAGGATTTGCATATAAATCACAAGATAATACATCAATCATTAGTTTGCACACAACAAAACAAAATATTGAGAAGGAAAAGCTTGATTTTATTGATATAAAAGGTGCTTACACAGCTGTACATAAGTCTGAAAATGAGCTACAATTGCTGCCCAACATGAAAGAACTCCAAAAAGTTACAATAGAGTGCTTAGAGAGAAAAGAACTAACTGAGATCTGCTCCTAAAGCTTGCTTATAAGCTGCTCAACAGTTGCAAGAGAATAGGAACATGTGTGGAGAAAGAAAGACAAGTGTTTGCCTCAACTTGCTAAGTCAAACCTCCTTTGGTCGTCCAAAACTGAAAACCCTATTTTACAGCCCTCAAAAGAGCTCCAAAAAGGTGTTGGAGTAATGAGAAAACCCTATTTTTCAGCCCTCAAAAGAGGGCCAAAAAGGTGTTGGAGTAATGGAAAGTCCTCCCTTGACCCTGTCCACCATTAAGGCACCTAAAACAGCTCCTAGATGCTTGGGAGAGCTTCAAACTTGGTCAAAACTGCCTCCTACATTCCCTTCGTTGGTTGCACAACTCAAAAAACATCCTAGATGCTCTCCAACTGCTCATAATTGATCATAAATCTTCTTTAGCTGTCTTTTTATTTTACTGTTTTAAAATTATCATTGGAAAACAAAAAGGACTTGTTTCATAAATAACTTTGAAATAACCACTATTCATGAAGGCGTAGGATAAGCCTATTGAATGCCTTTAATGCTCTTTTGACTGTCTTCATCTTCTACGTTTGTTGTCCATCTGTCTGAACCTTTTGTTTGGAGCTCATCACTTCCAGTTTGAAGGACTTCTATACCAAAAGGTGTCAAATGTGGACAAAATGGAAGCAATTCCTTTAATTCATCTTCAAGATTCAAGAGCTTTTCATAATAAAACAGCATCTCACCATAAGGCAGTCATTCTCTAACTATGTCCTCTACAAACTGTGCTTTCACCATCTTAAATTTTTGTCCTTGGCCATGGCTTTGTCACCATTGCCTTCAAACGGCCATCAGGTTACTTCAAGGAGTCATGTGCTTAAACCCATGCACTGCCAATAGTACTACTACATCATTCTCTGTGATCTTCACATTTAGCTGTCCTTGCTCAGGAATAATATTAATTACATTATCTGCTCATTAGGTTCTCCATACTTTTCATAACTAAGAGCAGGAATAAATGGAACATTTCAAGAATAATGTTGTAAATGAAATATCTACACAAAATTATACCAGACAAAGCATATGCTCCCTATCCATTGATACTTCTCTGACTAAAAATAATATTCAGCTATAAAGCTTCAAGCAAGTATCAACATACATACTCCAATTTGTCCTTTGCCAGAATGTCTCTGAGATACTTAGCATCAAATACCTAGATTATCCCATCTTCATGTAGCCTACCTCAGTAGTTTCTCAAATATTCTGCCATCATTTTGCAAGACCACCCCTCTCCTGAAATGAGAGGTTATGATAGCATGATGTCTCTTTCCCCTGCAGTTTGTCAAGAAACCTGTCTCCTCCGTCTTCATAACTCCTTCATGCTGCCCATGTATTGCTGCTATATCATTTGTCTTTTGACTATCGTCTTCTTGCATTGTAGAATCATGACAAAGATTGTCATGCCTCTACGTATAAGGACTGTTTTCTTAATTTTGGATATCCTTCATGAGCACTTGACATTCATGATTATGGAGACCACTGAACCTTTATCACTATGTTATGCCTTTTCAAACCACAGTTCCTCTTCAAAAGATCTCTGCCATCCCTGCTGCCCTTTACACTCATAAACATACTCATCATTTTCCACTTCAGTGGAGGGTTTTTACATTGTAGAAGACTGCCCTTTTAAACATCTCCAGACTGTCATATTCAATGTCTCTACATGAATATAATATTCACTGTTATAACATTGATCTTTACTGTCTTTTACACTGTAAGATTGCATTTGGTATCTGGGGTTTTTTCATTTGTCCTTGCTTTAGTGCATAACTTCTCTCTGGACTGTCACATAAATAAGCAGCCATCATGCATTCATTGGAGGCACTGTCCTGGAGAAAACATCACAACGTTGCCACTATTTTCCTATTCCACTGTCAATAGTTTTGCCAAAATCAATATCATTTGTAGATGAATGCTTTGGAGACGGCTCTAGTGAGATTTTTTGCTCACCTATAGATCCAATACCTCAATCCAACAATGGAACATCCTCAAGCCTCATCAAAGAGAGATTAGTGGAAATAGTGGATAGATGCTTAATGTTGGTAATTGCATGAATATTCCTCTCTAATAGCTCTTTAATTAGTTGGACTGTATGTGAGCAATTTACTTGCACCATACTGTTTGCAGTGCAGTTACTATTCTCTTCATCCATCATCTGCAGTTTGTAATACTATTGAGCAAAAACTGCCATCCTTGTAATGACATTTTCCTTGTAGGCCACAGCTCTCGAAAGATTCAACAGTGTTATACTTGCAGCGAGTCTTTGGTACTCACTTGGAGGAAGGGGCATCTCACCATCTGGAGGCTCTATCCATCTCCTTAGTCGCCCATTCTCCTTTCACTGAAATGGACTTCTTGTTGGAACCTCAAAAAGACTGTTGTTACACAATTTTTTTGTCCCCTGTTTTCTTTCAAAATGAACAGCACTGTGATGACAGTGTCTTTGGGACTGTACAGTCTTTGTCCACTGTCTTCATTCATCTCCAATGACGTTCCCTTTACAATAGCTCAACTACTGAAACATCAGATGCTGCAGCTGCCATTGAAATGGTATAAGCTCCAAATTTGTCGGGTGGAAGTTCAAACATCGCATGAAATGTATCTAGAACATCATGAATCTCATCTGTCTTTTGGCGTAAAAACCTTATCATTCTATATGCTCACTGTCCTTGTAATATGAAGTCTTCATAATTTGTATATGACTGCCCTTTAATTCATGTAGCCTTGTCTTTTACTCAAGCATATAACTGTCCAAAGTTTGTAATAACAAGGGTTTCATGGGATGTATCACTTTATATGGCTTTATCTATCCTCTTTTGAATTGACTTATATAGGGGCTGTTATTTATGAACTATATTGTCCTATCATCATGCTGTCCTTCTATGACTTCCCTTCAAACTGTAGGCTGCCTACCTATGACTGTATGATCACTTGCAAGTAGCTTTTGATGCTTTCTTGAAAGTCTGTGACAGCATTTACTCCTTGCACTACCAATATTTCTATATTGATTCCAATATTCATTCAATACTGCACACCTGCTTATTTTCTGTCAACTTTCCTGAGATGTATGTCCATTTTGCACTATAAACAGTCCTTTTACACAGTTAGCTTCTTCTTGTCACAAGAGCTCAATTTTCTCCCTCATACTATGATCACACATTGTGATCATTTATATTATGATACAAAAATGCTTTCTAGGTGTCTTAGAGGTCTTCTTCTAATGCTGTCCTTAAACAGATTTTCCAAAAACTGCTATTCTCTTGAAATCAACAAACCCATCTTGATGCTTAAAATGGACTTACATTCTATCCTACCACCTCTATCATCTCATCAAAAAGACTATGAAAACTCCTCATTAGGCACTACCAACTGTCCTTATTGATATGACTGTCTTCTTTGGACTACTATGTTGATTATGATCTTCAACTGTCATTGAATAGTCCTGATCACTACTGTCATTGCATCTAAAACTCTCCAATGGTTGAATGAACCTTTTCCCTCCATTTGTTCATTGCTTGAAACAGATGACAAAACACAAGGACAGCAACATCAAATGCACTGTATATGATGATTATAGCACAATAAGGTTTCAATGCCAAATCTTGAGATCTCTCTCTATGCAACTTGTCAAAAACCTCCTCAGGATTCTAACGACGTGCCCATCTCTCGTCTAATAACTTCAACGTGGGTATTCTTCTTGGAAACAACCTATTGTTTATGCCTGAAAGGCAGGGAGATACCTTCAACACCAGCAAACAAAATCCTAGCAAACCTCTTTCAACTAGTGAAATCCTGCGTAAGCTGCTCCAGAGGGTATTGGTTTATAGACCTTTTACGAATTCCTCATCTTGTATATCTTAATCATGGGCGGCTAGGTACATATAATATCGGGTTTCTTTAGAAATAAATCATCATTCTTCTGGGTGCCTTATGAGATCAAGCATTCTTAACCTTTCAGCTTGTCTTCACACTCTATTCGTTAATTGCCCGACTTTTCTCTGGCAGCGTCAACCTTTGTAGTGGACGGTGCTACATTTGATTATAGTCATCCTTGTGACCAAAAAGCATTCATTAATATAAAAAAAATAATGTACAAAAGGCTCTTTCAAGATGAGAATTATGAAAGGTGCCACAAAGTAATCTACAACTGGTTTGTCTCGATCACAATATATTGATGCCTACTCAATTTTCAGATCGGCACGAGAAGTTTCCTGAATATATGAGTTGAGCATGTAATGTCCCAATATTATATTTTACCATCATAATTGTCATTAATAATTATATATATTATATGCTTCTTATCTTAGTATTATATCTATAAATTGACTTTGTAGTTTTAACTTAATTTTATATATATCATAACAATTATAATGTTTAAATTGTTAATATCTATATTTTAATATTTATAATATAATAATTATAATTATAATATTATTTTTTACAATTATAATTACATCGAATGGTTAATATTCTTAATATGTATTTTGTTATCTATGATTTCGGGTACATGACAATAATACTCTATATTGATGAGTGACTTGATGAGTTACAAGGTTCAACATGCTTCATCAAACTTGGCTTGTGGTCTAGATGCCACTAAATAACGGTTAAACTTGAGCAAAAATTTAAGATTTTTTGGTTTTATCATGGACATTTTGAGTTTTTTGTGATGCTTTTGAGCTCACCAAGGTGCTAGCAACCTTCCAATCAACAATGATAGCTTTTTCAAACTTTAACAAGGAAATTTGTATTAGTGTTCTTTGATGAGGAGACCTTTGCCAAGAAAAGAAAATGCAAGTTTGGGATGTAGAAACTCTTGAACCTAGGACACATAATCAATAGGATAGGTATAGAGATGGATCCAAAATGTGCAATCCATCCAAGAATGGATTACTTTGAGGCCATTGACACTACTACGAGGATTACTACACCTTTCTAGTTACTTTAGGAGATTCATTAAAGGATTCTCACAACTAGCTTCACCCTTGATAGAATTGACCAAGAAAGGTACCTTCCATTGGTCCATAATGACATAGAAGCCATTTGACCATTTGAAGAAGGTGACATACATTTGTTCCATTCTTGTAATACTTTTTTTTTCATAACTTTTTGTGGTGTAGTGTGATGCTTCAAGAGAAGGTCTAGGGGTTTGTCTTATGCAAAAATACAATCCATACCATTTGAGACTTGAAAACTTATAAAGTGTTAATTCTATATATACAACGAGGAGATGTTGGTGTTCATATATGCACTGGTAAAATTCAAACACCTAGTTTGTGGATATTTTGGAGTATATACAAACCAAAATAGATTGAGATATTCTTATCACAACGTGACCTCAATGATAGGTAGCAAAAATGGGTGAGCAATTTATAAGACTATGGATTTGATATCAGGTGTGCGTGTGTCGAATGTGGAGAGGTATATTCTAATGTCAACACAAACCTTAATGAGATGGTTTAGATTCAAAGTTTGAAGCAAGTAAAACTACTCTATTCGTAATATAATCAAACCTTTCAAATACATATCATTGTTCTCTATTTTTAGGGATTTATTAAACCGTTTGGCCCTCAGATTTCTATGGGCACAAAGGTTGTTAAAATGACTACCTAGAAAACGAGATTTGATGCTTAATATGCAAGCTAAGATGATTTCTATGTGCAAATGTGTGGTGGAAGGATTAATGGTATGCTTCTAAATGAAACAAAACAATGGAAAGGATAATGGATGCAACAAAAAATGAAGGATGATGTTGATGATAGAGGAACAAGTGGAGATGAGTGAGATGATATGAAACTATAGTGAACTTTCCATGATTATGCATATGCTCAAATGCAAACATAAAACAAACTAACCTAAAATGTAACTATGATGCAATGAGGATGATAAAATGTAACTATGAAGCAATTAATTAATCTAAGATGAGAATGCAAAGTAACACATGATATGAAAACTAAGTATAAGACTCCATGAAAGCTCTAAGCTCCTATGAAAAACCTGCATGGTAACAATACTCAAAGTGTGGATGAAAAGTGGAATTATAACACTATTCCAATTTGTATTTCAAAATAGCATTATAACATTACTCAAAAGATGGATCATAAATGCTAAGGCAAGAGGGTGTATTTATAGGGTTTCTCAAGCATTTTGTGAGGTGGCACCCATCAACGGTCTAGATTCGAAGGAGATAGATGGTGGAGATGAAAGGAATTAGGATGTTGTCCCCTTGACCAAGGAAAACATGCCATGTGTGTGGAGAGAATCCCTTGACTAATTGAAAGCATGCCAAATGTATGGGATTCCCAAGTGTGTGAAACAAAGACCCATGTGCTCCAAATTTGTTGGAAGTGTGGGGGAAGAAAGCCATGTGCTTTTTCTCATTGGTGCAAGTGTGTGAGGATAATTCTAATTAATAATTAGGCTTATTTATTTTCATGTGACCTTTATGAGGTGGCACACAAAGTTGTAGAAATGTGCTCTAATTCTTAATTAGGATTAAGGAAGGTTAATTAAATAAACACGTTTAGGGTATTTTGTTTATTTAATCATTTAGAAGAAAGTGAATTAGAAGAATTAAAAGGAAAGTGAACAATATAAATAAAGTAAGACCTTATTTATATGTAGTTGAAGCATTAATCAAATAGGTTGTATTTAATTAATTGAATATGATGACCGTTTTTAGGTGTATACATCAGGTATATCAAGGGAAGGAACAACGGGGTAAGAAACTAAACTCTTAGTCATTTCTATGAGAGAACTAGATTGGAAGGATATAGTAAACCTAGGGTTTGTATATAGACTTAACCAATTTCAAAATCACAAAGCTAAGGTTAATACATACATCATAGTCAGCTTTGTAAAGCAACAGTAACACCAAAATGAATCAATAGTGTATAGAAAGAACATCTGAGCCACTAATATTATGCACACACTATGACACTGTATAGAAAATAGATTAATATGAGGGATAGATAATCAACCAATGGTTTTCAGCTATTAGGTGGGGGCATCTAGGGTATTTATGTTGACTGGTCTCTCATTGTGAGGACCCTAACTCCTTTGTCTATTCATGATCTAATTGCAGATTAGATATTCCTTGGACTTTCCACCCTAGATCTACACAAGCTTCACAATATTGCCCACCTGGGGTTTTGAGGCATGAAACCCTAAAACCCTTACTCTCCTAAGGCAATATAAAATTTGATTAAAGTAATCTAATTGAGTTCCTTATTGTTGATCTTCAAATCTGTGTGTTTGGATGCTGCTACCAATTAGTCTAAGTGCATAGATCTAAACTTCGCCTTCAGCTTATAACAATCCCACAAACTCAACTTGAATTTGCCTCCCATAGATATGTGCTAGCACAATGGTATTCTTGCTCATAAACTCCCTAACCTCCATGTGCATACAATAGGGTTTTCTTCCTGCAAATATAACACCCAAAATTCATCCAAAAATCTTCATATCTTTCCCTAGTCAGCAAGACAAGTATTTATACCTACCAAATCATAGGCGCTAGGTCCTAAAGGTCATCCACCAATTTTTTATTTTATTTTATTTATTCATTATAATATTATTTAAAAAATATTTAATTTAGGTCGACCTAGATTAAATTTTATTATTTAAATTTATTTTTTTATTATTTAATATTATTTAAATATATTTAATTTAGTGTTGAAAAACACTATTTTTCCTGCTCTTTTCAAATTTTGAACTAGAAATCATTGGGTACATGGCATTCCTCCCCTCCCAACTATTGCTTGTCCTCAAGCAACCTCAAACTTGGATGCTCAAAAATCTCCACACCTTCCCAAGTTGCATCTTCAATAGGTAAGTTCTTCCATTTCACCAAGTACTCTGAGATTACCTTGTTCCTCAAACTTTTCTTTGACACAACCAAAATTATTTCAGGTTCAAGTATCAATTTCCTTCATCATCAAGAAGGGCCAGCTCCAATGAGGGTATGACTTACTGTCCAAGTGTCCTTTTGAGGTATGAAACATGAAATATATTGTGAATCATGTTGTCCTTAGGTAGCTTCAGTTCATATGCAACCTCTCCAATCTTCCTTAGGATCAGGTATGGTCCATAAAGCCTTGGTTTCAGCTTCTTTGCACCACTCCCCTTGAGGGTAGATTTCTTATAGGGCTGCAACCTCAAGTAAAACATATCGCCAACCTCAAAAACTCTCTTTGTTCTATGTTGATCTACATACATCTTTTGCTAGTTTTGGGCACATCGCAAATTCTCCTTGAGGGCATTCAAAATATCCATACTTTGTTACACCACATCCCTTGCTTCGAGGACTCTACTATCTATAAGGATCAAACTCATCAATGAAGTAACATCATAACCATAAAGTGCCTTGAAAGGTGGCATACCTATAGACATGATGTGTGGTGTTGTAGAAAAATTCCCCTAAGTGTAACCACTTAATCCAAGTTATTTTATGCCCTATAACCTAGTTCCTTAGGTCACCCTCAATCCATTTATTCACAATTTTAGTTTATCAATCTATTTGTGGATGATATCTAGTGCTTGGAATCAATTTCGTGAGTCAACTAAAAGAGCTCTTGTCAAAGCAAGCTAATAAATCTATTGTCCATGTCACTCACAATGTTCTTGGGCAGCCCATGAAGTCTAAATATCTCTCTAAAAAATAAATCAGAGACTTGAAGATCCTTATACTTTGAAGGAATGGTATGGAAATGAGCATATTTTGTAAGCCTATCAACCACCACATAGATACAGTCCTTACCTTGCACCTTAGGCAACCCAGTAATGAAATCCATGGAAATGCTCTCCCATTTTTTATTTGGAATGGGTAAGGGCTATCACAAATCAACTGGAAAAGCATGCTCGATCTTGTTTTGTTGGCACACCAAACACTCCTTAACATGCTGCAACACATCATTCCTTAATCCCTTCCATGAAAAATGCTCTCTTACTTGCTTATATGTCTTGTATAAACCTAGATGACCAACAAGAGGTGTGTCATGACAAGCTCTCAAAATCCTCTCCTTCACCTTAGATTTTGGTACAAGATACACACAATCTTTGTAAAAGATGAGGTCTTCAACCACCTTGTATCTATCATCATGCAACTTTCCATCTAAAGTGTCAATAGCAAATGGATCTCTGGAATATTCAACTATTATTGCCACCTTCCAATCAACATATATATCATAAATAAGGCTTCCTAGAGACTACATCAACCACCACATTGTTTTTTCCCCTCATGTACTCAATGCCAATTTACTTACCCATTTTTGCTACTTTTCATTCAAGTAATGTTGATTGAGGAAGAATTTGAGGCTATTATGATCCATTTTGACCACAAACTTCCCAAACACTAGGTATTGTTTAAATTTGGCAAGTGCATGCATGATAGCTAGTATCTCCTTGTCATAAATAGAGAAGCTCCTCTTTGAATCCTTGAGATTCCTACTCTCATATGCTATAGGATGTCTATTTTGCATTAAAATTGTTCCAATACCCTCTCTTGAAGCATCACACTCAAGTATAAAAGAAAGTGAGAAATTTGGAATGGCCTAGACATGACATGTACTCATTACCTCCTTGAGCTTATCAAAAGCTTATTGCGTTGTAGGACTCCAAGAAAATGCTCCTTTCTTCGTCAAATTGGTCAAGGGAGCTGCAAGTTATGAAAACCCCTTCACAAACCTCCTATAGTAGTTGCATAATCCCACAAATCCTCTCAAATGTGACAAATTTATAGGTCTAGGCCACTCTTGGATTGCCTTAATCTTCTCCTCATCAACACTAACTCCTTAAGCACTAATATTATGTCCCAAATACAAAATTTCAATCAAGCTGAATTCATATTTAGATACCTTGGCATAAAATGAATGTTGTTCAAGAATGCCAAGTACCTCATTTATATGCTTCAAATGATCCTCTCATGTCTTACTATAGATCAATATATCATCAAAGAAAACCAATATAAATTTCCTCGATTTTACAATGAATACATGATTCATGCATGACTGGGAAGTAGCAGGGCTATTGGTCAACCCAAATGACATGACCAAAAACTCATAATGTCCATAATGACACCTGAAAATTGACTTGTGCACATCTTCCTATCTCATCCTTATCTGATGATACCTTGATTGTAAGTCAATTTTGGAGAAGTATGTCATGTTGTGAAGGTCATCTATCAACTCATCGATCCTATGAATCGAGTAGTAGTTTTTTATTGTCTTCTTGTTGAGTGCTCTATAGTCAATACACATCCTCAACGTCCCATCTTTCTTCTTGACCAAAATCACTGATGAGGCGAATGGGCTAGAGCTTGGATGAATATGCCCCATGTCTAGTAACTCCTTAATTGTCTTCTCTATCTCTTCCTTATATGCACAAGGATGGTGATAAGGAGTAGTGATGACT
Organism: Sequoia sempervirens; assembly: GCA_007258455.2. Classification (NCBI taxonomy): domain Eukaryota; kingdom Viridiplantae; phylum Streptophyta; class Pinopsida; order Cupressales; family Cupressaceae; genus Sequoia; species Sequoia sempervirens. The sequence goes on from VDFB02193867.1 coordinate 310,924,864, forward strand.
GGTTTTTCCCCCTCTTCAAGCTCAATCAAATGCTGGAATCCCCTCTTTGGGGATAAACTAGGAGGAATGTCATAAAAATTTTACCATGTTTATCCAAGATAGGCTGAATACCAATATGATAAGACCTCCCTTCCTTGGAAGGCACTATATCCTTAATCAAGCACTTAATTACCCATGCTACTTAATCTCTACGCAAAGCTCTCTCCATCCTCTTGGCTAAAACCACCATGGGACCTCCATTAGAAAGGCTGCAAAGGACTACCTCCTTCCCATTATATTTGAACTTTAGCTCCATAGTTTGATAGTTCCATGTATATTCCCCAAGTGAATGCAATTATTGCACTCCTAGAACCACCTTTGTGTCACCTATGTGGATCGCATACAAATCATCCCTAATCTTATGACTGCCAAGAGTCAATTCCAACTGTTGGATCCTTCAAGTACATGGTAGAGTATACCGTTCAGCCACTGTGACATTAAATCCTTCAAAATCTCTAGTCCTCAATCCCATCTTAGCCTCCAATCTCTCATCAATGAAATTTTGGGTGGCCCCACTATCAATCAAAATTGTCACTCATTGTCCTTGCAAAACTCCTCTAACTCAAAATGAATGATATCTAGGTGCTCCTAATAGTGTTGCAATTGTGCCCCCTAGGTGCCCTTCCTCCCGAGTTTTGTGCTAATCTCCATTCACAATAATCTTTGGGTCAACTTCTTTAGTCTATGAATCCTCATCTGAAACCACCTCAATATAGTGTATTTGGACCTTCCGCAAACAATGGTGACTGGTTGTCATGGCTCCCTACATGTGAAACACAACTTTTTCCTTTGGAGCTCATTCTTAGATACCTTTGTTTTTCTAGGTTTGGGAGGTAATGCCCAAGGTGGAAGAATTTCCTTATGAGGAAACTTCTTGGGCACAATAGGAGATCTGCTTTTTTGGAATATGATTTGTCCTTAGCCACCGAGTCTTCCAAGTTCAAGGCTCTCCTAATATCATCTTGTAGTGAGTTTGGATCAAATTCCCTCACCAATCCTTTGAGGGGTTCAAATAGGCCTTCAATAAAAAGGACTATGAGTCTTCTTTTTGTCACATTAGGGACCATCGTTGAAAGTCTCTCAAATTTTGCTACACAAAATTCCACTTTTCCCTCTTGCTTCAACTGTGCTAATTCTCAGAAATGAATCCCTGGATCTTTTCTATCAAATCTCTTTGTCAATCTTTGATTGAATTCTTCTAAGGTTGTAATGGAGCCATGTCATTGCATTACCATACCATGATACCACCATTTTTGGGCCAAACCCTCAAGATGCAAGGTGGAAAACTTGATGCCTCCTTCCTCATACATTGGATTCAAGGATAAAAATGTGTCTAATTTCTGCAACCAAGCCCTTGCTAAGGAGCTCCTTGATCCATCAAAAGTTGGAATGGTGATCTTTCACGAACGGTGTTGTAGGTACTTCCTCTCTTCATATCTTCTCATATGCCCACTCCTTGTCTTCATGTCTTAGAATTCTATAAAAGTTAAATCTCTACATATGACAATGCATAGAGCATGATATTCATTATGAAGCTTGGTGATTTTGTCCCTACTATTTAGGTGACACTTCTAATTCATTTTTTTTCCTTTTTCCATGAATTTGGCTTTGAAATTTTTCACAAAGGATGTTGATTTCACACCACCCGAGTTGCTTCCTTCTACTCCATTTTGCATAATTCTATCAACACTCAATTGTTGGTTCAATCCCCTCAAAATTTTGACCATTTCCACCAGAGTCTCCCTCATGTTAGACTAGAATTATTTGGTTTCCCTAACAAATTCCTAAGCATTGTCATCTTCCTTGTCACCCATGGTAGCCTTCTTCTCATCTCTTTATTGGTACCTCAGATCTCTGTCACTCGTGAAAATTTACTTAGGTTGGCAGGATGCCAAGCTCTAATACCTATGTGATAACCCTAGGGTTTGTATACAAACATAACCAATTTTAAAATCATGAAGCTAGGGTTAATACGTACATCATAGTCAACTTTAGAAAGCAACAATAACACTAAAATGAATCAACAGTGTGCAAAAAGAACATCACAACCACCAAGATTATGCACACAATATGATTATAGTAAATAGATTAATATGGAATTCTCTAGGACCAAATCTAGTTCATATAAAATCGCAGTAATGGACAAGTTGCAAGAGATAGTTTAATTTGGATATTTAATACAAAATTACAGACCTCATAATGGAGTTGTTACAATTGTTCTAAGAATTGATAATCAACCAATGGTTGCCAACTATTAGGTAGGGCATCTAGGGTATTTATGTTGATTGGTTACTCTTTTTGCTGACCCTAACTCTATATATCCATGATCTGATTGCAGATTAGATATTCCCTAGACTTTCCACCCTAGATCTACACAAACTTTACAATAGTGACCACCTGGGGTTTTGGGACATGAAACCCTTAAATCCTTACTCTCCCAAGGCAATAGAAAATTTGATTTAATGTTTGTTGATCAAGTTCTTTACTATTGATCTTCAGATTTGTGTGTTTGGATGCTACTAACAATCGGTCTGAGTGCCCAAATCTGAACTTCGCCTTTAGCTTGTAACAATCCCACGAACTCAACTTGAATCTATGTCCCATAGAGATGCACCAACATAAGGGTGTTCTTGCTCATAAACACCCATACCTTCATGTGGACACAATAGGGTTTTCATCTTGCAAATATGGTACCCAAAATTTATCCAAAAAGCTTCATATATTTTCCTAGTCGGCAAGACAAGTACTAATACCTACCAAATCATATGCACTAGGTCCCAAAGCAGATCGACCAACAAATTTTTATTTTATTTATTTATTCCTTATATACTATTTAAAAAATATTTAATTTAGGTCGACCTAGATTGAATTTTATTAAAAATATTTATTATTATTTTTTATTATTTAAATATATTTAGTTTAGTGTTGAAAAGCACTATTTTTCTTGCTCTTTTCAAATTTTGAACTAGAAAGCATTGGGGACATGACAAAGGAGGCATTGTTGGTTGAGTATGCCAAAGGGCCACTAGCTATAGGGATGATTGAAGATACTAGTGTTGTCTTGGAGCAGGATGATAGATATTAGGTTAAGAACGATATAAGTTTATACAAGGATAGAGTTTTTGTGGTGTTGGGATTCAAGTTGAAACATAAAATTTTTGCAACATTCCATAATTCTCACTTGGAAAGGCTTGAAAGAGGATGTATTGTAACATGCACAAGATTGTAAAGTGTTTCAAATGATGAAACATGAAACCACGTCCTAGTAAGTTTGCTTCAACCCCTCCCCATTCTCTAATGGATATGGAATGCTTGCCTTGAGTAGGGGAATAAATTGTATATTTATGGTTGTTGATTGATTGTTTAACAAAGTTTTCCCACTCCATCTCCATTCCTATTGAGTTCAAGGCTACATAGGTACGAAAATTTTCTTTATGGAAATCTTTCAATTGCATAGAATTCTCTGTAATATGTTAATAATAGGGATGCAAATTTCATGAGTAATGTTTGGTAGGATTTATCTAGATTGACAAGGATAGAGTTGAAACATAGAACCAATTATCACCCCCATAGGGATTGGCAGATGGAGATATTAAACAAGTGGGTTGAGGGGTATGTGAGGATTTTTTGTGAATATTCATTAGACTACTTGGGTATGGTGGTTGCACATAGAGGAGTATTGCTACAATACTACCTACCACATGATACTCCAATATTTGTTGAAGTAACACTTTAAGAGACACAAGAAACCATAGCAAGAGACTTTATTTGGTAGAGTAGATAAGTTTTGATAGGTTCATGCAATCAGCTTAAGAATGCATAAATTAGCAAAAATTTATGCTAACAAGGATTGAATGGAGAGGTATTTAGAGGTAGGAGACATGATTTTCCTCTAGTTGCAGCTTTCAAGTAGTCATCCTTGGAAAAGAGTGGAATTGAAAATTTCACCCCACTTAATGGACCTTACATAATGGTTCACCTTATTGGAAAAGTGACTTATTAGTTGGATCTTTCTCCTAACAGTCAGATCCACAAAAAAATCATTTATCCTATTCAAAAAATGTGGGATAGAAAATAACACTTTTGACTAAGCCTCAACACCTTGATGATGGGGGAAAGTTATTGTCAGTGCTTGAGCAAATACTGGGAACTAGAGAGAAGTGTGTGTTGAATTGAGTATGGACCAAGTTCTTGGTGTGATGGAAAGTTTTACCTTGAGAGGATACTACTTTGGATTTGGCTAATATCCTAGATCACCTAGTATTATCTTGCTTGAGGGTAAGTGAGTTTGGGGAGGGAGAACTTGTTATAATGTCCCCTTTTTAGTCAACAACATTAAGTCTTTGTTGGTAATTATATAGGATCATGTATTTTAGTTAGAGTAGTTGTGTTGTGTTGGTATCACATTTATCCTTACTTGTCAATTAGGGAAAATTGATTAATGGAATAAATCTGTTAACTTGATCTACCACCAAATAATTATCAATTCAGTTTTAGTTCATTTTGAGTTTATAATATGAATCTTCATGTGAATGAGGAACAACATAGTAGTAGGAATTTATTAAATTTGTTGTTGCTATCTATTGTATTATTAACAATGCAAGTAGATGGTTTTATGGGCCTCTAACCTGCCAATTGACTGCCTTAATTTGAGGGATTGAGTTGTTAATTAAATGTTTGGTTACTACCAAGATTTGAGTGATATATTTCCTTTGATTGAGATGCAATGGAAAAGGAGAGATTGATTCATATAATGTACTAGGAAGAGGAGAAGTGATGCACTTGAAATATGAAAAAATAAAAATAATTTATTTTCCCAAGTTATATATTGTGGTTCAACAACTATAGCTTAGAAATGAAAGCCTACAAGTGTAGAGATTGGGATTCTTGAGAATGAAAACTCTTAAGCAGTAATTTGGCATTCAAATTGACATTTGGAATACTAATATTGTCCAATTTTGTATGACAAACTTCAATTTTTATTATTTTGAAGAAATATAAAAAATGCAAAAAAAATAATTGTTGATTAGAATAGTTCTAGTTTTTCCTTTTGGTTCCAATTATTTTTCTAGGTTATTTTATATATCTTATTAGTAGACATCTTTAAAATTTATGTAGCTAGAAATTTGTTGTCTTCTTCTATGTGGCATTCCCTTACACTTGTAGAATTTCCAAGTAAAATCCTTTGCACGTATATGCTTTGCTTCAAGATTGAAACTTCATAACAAAATTGACCATTAATCACTTGTTTCTTAGTACTTATATTCTCTTTTACATTCAAATTCTTTCTAAAAATGTGATTTGATTAGAGGGATGCATGCCAATTTAACTCTTCTTCTCTATGCCATCTTTATAGCATCAAAATATGCTTGCATAACTATCACCATCTCTACAAGATCAACAACATTTGGTGCTTAACGTCCCCTTCTTCTTCCAATATTTATTCATCTTTTGTCTAATCTAACTCTCCTCTTTTATGAAGTTAACACCCAATGACTTCTCTCTCATTGACTTCTCATAGTAGCTCAACTTATTGTGCTAGGATTAATCCAAATATTACTTCCAACTAAAATCAACTCAAGTTAAATTCATTTTTTAAAATTTAACTAAAAAATGGATGATTTGAACCTTCCCTAATACTAATTTGATGGTGGGTTAAGAGGGATGAGCAAATAATAATCAACCTATCAAAGTACATAGAAGTCCAAATTGAACACATGCAAATACAAATATCACTCTTCAATAATTCTCAAAATACTTATATAATTATTTTTCCCAAACCTAATTATCATTGACAATGATTTTCCTTCTATCCTTATACCCCATTCCTTCAACACTTTGTAGATTTGACAAATTCTATTATGCTCTTTGAGCACATTGATATGATTTTTAGATAGAATGCAACTTAGTGATGTCAAATTAATATTAAATGGAAAGGTAAAATACCATTTACATGTGGGAATTTTCATCCTTTTCATATTTGACATGTCTTTATGGCCAAATTATACTTTCACACTCATCCTTTGATTCCTAAACAAACTCAATGTATAATCAACATGCAAAGTTTTACCCTTTTAACTTTGAATTTGTGTTCCAAGTCGTTATCTTTGCATTTCTCATTCTAACTTTTTTAAAGTGTTCTTGATCCCACTTGACGGATTCCTTTTAGTTTGGTGCATGCCAACTTTAATTTCTTTAGGTCATCTATTTTCTCATATATTAAATAACATTTTAATTCTAATCCCATCTATAAAATTAGGGATATCAAAAAAAATTATTTTTCTCTCAATTTTAAAATAGCTTTGATGATATTTTCTCTAGCTTTATACCCTTGTTTTCTAGTTTTCCCAAACATCAATATTTTGTATTCTCTTTTGCAATAGTTCCTCTTTTTATGTTGTCTCCATAGCATCGAATTTGTCTTGCATGAATCCCAACATCTCTCCAAGATCAAGAAATCCACCTTTTCTTCTTCTAATTAGTATCCCTCTTTAAGTTGTATCTCATACTCTTCTTTCACATAATAAAGCCCCAAAATTTCTTCCTTTTGGAGTTGTTATAGAAACTCAACACACTAATAGTAGGATTAAACTCACTTTTACTTATCTACTAAATTCAACTTAACTTTAAATTAAATATTGGAAATTTTTCATCGATTTTTATAAAACTCATTACGTTAGAATTAGCTTGGCACACACATTTCTTCTATCTCTTACCTCTCCTCTAACATCAAACACTCTACATTGAACTTGACTAGTGGACTTCTTTCACCATTTCTTTACGATTTGCACTCACTTTTCAATTTCACTCTCACTATCCTAAAGACAAGATTTCAAAAGCTCGACTCTCTAACAAAAAGTACAAAAGCCACAACCATTTATATGGACAATATATTTATTTCTTATTATATCTAAAACACCACCAAATTTCCATAGACCTCTTTTTCCTTTTAATTCTACTTCTTCCCTGA
>VDFB02193867.1:310931972-310950331 GCA_007258455.2 Sequoia sempervirens
TTATCTCCTCAAGCCCACTGATTGGCTCTCGTGGCAATTCAAACGGAAGCTCTACCACTGGATTCTCTTGAACGACTGGGTGTGCCAGATGTTGCACATATTGGACCAGCACCTTGTGTTCCTTCTTCAATCTTTTGTACTTTCCTTCCTTCTTCACCAGCCTGTCCTTCAATGCCTGGAATGAACTTTTAGCCTCTTCCACCACTTGCACTCCGGAAGGGCGTCCCAATTCAACTGTGGTGATTGTGTAATTTTCTGGCATGGCGTCACTTAAACTATAATCTTCTCTTGGAACAGCAATGTGAAGGCTGCGTGAACCTGCCTCATTAGTTTCCATCCTTGTGTACTTCCTTGCTCTTTTCCTTTTGGGCGACTTGCTAGTCCTGTTTAGAAGCTCTTCCATTTCAACTGCCAGGTCCGCATCATCATCCTGGTCTCTCCTGATTGCTTGTGAGAGCCAATTGCGCTGAATATCATAAATAATGAGGGGCTGCTCCTCAGTTGCCTCCACTTCACGGACCTCCTCTCGAGCAGTATTCCGTTGAGGCTCAATTATTTCAACATTTTGATCACTTTCCTCGTGAGCTCCAACGTCTTCATCTCCGAAGGAATAGTCAAAGTGGGTGTCCGTATCCGTTTCTTCCTCTTCATCTGGTTTACTAGCACCTTCAGGATCATTGACACTTTGGGTATCCAACTCCCTTGGCATTGGTTGGTTAACTTCCCCAACCTCTAGTTCTTCATTTCTTTGAGCTCTTTGATCTGCAAATAGTGAAAGTTCACGCACACTAGAGGAATGGGACACCAACTGAGTCGATGACGTGTCCTCCGATCCCTGAGGCTCTGGCTGAACAGGTTCTTCTTGCCGCGGTTGTGGCTCTTCTTGTGGTGGCTGTGGCTCCGGAGGCTGGGCAATTTGTTTCTTTCTCTTTGCCAATATTGGTGGCCTTTTGTCCCCCATGAGGTCATATGTGAAAGCAACTGACCTCCTCCTTAGTCTGTGAACACGTTCTTCTACCCAAGCCCTTGTGAAAGTCAAGACGGGAATAGACAAGGTGTCCAAATCAGTGATCTCCGGCTCGGCCCAATCTACTGGTGGCATTGGTGTGTTCTTTACTGCTTCATAATCCGGATGAATCAGCCTGGTATCTTCCTCAACTTGATCTGGCACTTGGATCACTTCACATTCTCTAATCATCTTGAGTGGCAACCTCGAGAACGTTCTTTTCCTAATCTCGGCCTCACTTTCAGCATTTTCCCAAAAGTCTTCTAAGTGGGCCCTGTGTCTGTATTCTACACCTTGCACCGTTCCAATCTTTCCCTTAGGATCAAAATCTTGTCGGCTGGTATGAAGAGTCAACTTGTAGAACTTCAATTCGTCTTCAGCCTCCTTGGCTGCCTGCAATGTGGGGCATTCTTCGAGTGAATTTCCCAACACAATGGGAAAATGCAAGCCTCCTTTCTTCTTTCGCCTTATGATTTTGTCATATGCTACCAACTGTCTAGACAACTCAAGTAATATCATCCTGTTGGTGGGGTACCTAGGTAATTTGTAGACATATGAATCATACCCTGGCAGCCTTAAATAGGTAAACTTCAGGAATTGGACGAACCAACACCCATATTCCTCTATCAGCATCTGTGCCTCTTCGGATATCCTCTGCTGTAACCTCTGCTGAAGGGTCCTTGTGATATACATGGTAAAGGCATCATTAACTCTCGTGAAGTCACCTGTGTGCGTAAGATGCAACTGTCTGCAGGATTGGTGAATCTTAAACTGATTGTATCCACAGCCAATTGGCTCCTAGTACGCCAACCCTCTATACTTTTTCATTCGAGCAAGCATGTAAATGACATACGAGCTCATGTAGAATGTTTTTGTTCTCCTGAGACTCCGGAATTGTTCATCAATATTGTCACTTATCATCTGTGCCCAATTTACTCGCTCCTTTCCTTCGAGCACCACACTGATGTAGAAGAACATCCAAGGCTCGAACACAAATGATTGTGGACTACCATTAACCCTGCTGAGCAGCATAATGATATCGCAATACTCCTGCTTCAGCTCTTCTGAAATTATCTGTTTTGGCAGCCTTGTAGCAGGAGGCTTTGGCTTTCGCATCCAAGTAGTGTTTATCCTCTTCATGCACTTTTCAAAGGACGTGGCGTACATCTTGTCAGCCTTTTCCTTGGATTTATACAACATATTGTCGGTAGCAAGTATCCCAAACGCCTCGCCAATCGCGTCAGGAGCGAAGTTGGCCATGATCATACCATCTGGAGAACTGACAGTCCGATCCTCGGAGTTGTAAAAGTTGGTGCATTCCAAGATTAACTTCGGACAACGAACTGCTGGTTGGAACCCAGTTGCTGCATACAATCCACTCTTGACAATGTTGCACGATGCTTCTGTAGGAAGATTGCCACCCTGCCCATACATTCTGCGCATGAACGCCTCGAGGTTGAAAGGCCCAAGGTTGGTGCCTGTCAAGTTGCCAAACTTCGACACGATCTTTGACTCAGGAATGAAGGACTTCTTTAGACCCTTGATAATCGCCTGCCTGGAGGCGTTTTCTTTGCCAACTTCGTTGTTCCCAGCCTTGGCTCCAGCTTTGCTGGTTCCAGCAACATCAACCTTTCGTCCATCAGCCATCTGCAAAACAAAAAGATAACATTACGCTTCGAACTATTTTAAATAAAAAAAACATGAGGTGGTTGGCGGATGAAGTTGGCTGCAAAAATAAACGCAAGTTAATATCTTCAGCATCAAACTTCGACTTCAAACCTCGGTATATTTAAGCTTTGAATTTCAACATCTTGCAGCCAAAAGAAATTTATCTCCAGCAATCTCAACTTCAGCAAAATGTTTCAATATTTCAGCAACGTTTAAATTATCAACTTCAAAAGTTATACATCAGCAACTTCGAAGATCTAAAATCAGCAAGCTTGCAAGTTATAAATCACCAAGTTTCAAATCAGCTCTTCGACAGTTATACATCAGCAACTTCGAAGAATTTAAATAGGTTCGAAAGTTTCAAACAAGCAAGTTTGAATCAGCAAGTTCCAATCAACTTTTCGAGAATTATAAATCAGCAACTTCGAAAAGTTTTAGCAATCTCAAATCAGCACTTCGAAAGTTATACATCAGCAACTTTGAAGGCTTCAACAAATTTAAATCTGATTTGATTCTAACATTCAGCAACTTCAGAAATTTTAAAGCTCAAGTAACTTCGAATTCAAACAACTTTGACCTCCAGCACGTTTAAATGATTTCAGCCTTCTTTAACTTCGAAATCATTTCAACTTTCAGCAAAATATAAAGTCTCAGCAACTTCGAGAAATTCAACTCTCAGCAACTTCGCAAAATTCAAGCCTCAACAATTTCAATCTCTTGCGAAATCGACTTTAACACTTCACACTTTCAGCAACTCTCAAATTGAAAATATTAAATCTCACAACTCAACTCACCAGCATAAATTTCAGCTTCGAATCTTGTGAGATGAGAATGAAAATCCTTAGAGTTTTATAGCCAAAAGCTGGTGCTAATTTTAGCAGATGCCTTTTATTCCCTTCATCATGACTGACGCATTTGCTAAATTTAAAAGGGAATATTCTAGTCGTCATGCAGTTGCTATGACAATTTGCTATTTAGGGAGATTCCTTCCTCGATTTAAATTTAAAATTCCCTCCCGATTGCCAGTTACCTTGAGTAATTTTGAGAAAATCATTTTTACTCCGATTTGAAATGATCTCAATTGCCTTTTTAAAATGGCATATTTAATTTATTAAAATTTAATTTTAAATGCCATTTTAATTTATTTCTCCAACACTTTTTTAAAAGTTCGATATCAACACTTTAAATCGGCTAGGCGTAATTTTATTTCCCATCCATAATTAACTCCGAAATAAATTCCCCATGTTTAAAATCGTCCGATATTTAAAATTTCATGTGTTAAAATTAAAGGGGGAATTTAAATTTAATACTTAGGAAAATAATTAAATTAATTGAATTAATTAATTTCTCCGTCTTTAGGCGAAATTTTTTTTTAAAAAAAAAAAAAAATTAATTGCTTGGAGAAATTATTATATCTTCCAACGCCTTTAATTTTTCACCTTGATTTCTTAAACGCCTTGGTCAATTATTAAATCACTCTTTCTTTGAGGCGTATATAGGCTAAGCTTTTATTTCGTATTTCAGTTCCATTTCTAGCTTAGGCGCATTGGATATCTCACACTTCTAGTCTGGACACTTAACATCTTTTTCCATCCTTACCCAAGGCGCATATAAAGGTAGGCTCTTTCAATTTAATCAAGGTGCCTTTAAAACATTTTCCGGCTTCCAAAGGGCGTAGTTCATGCATTTCCCATTCTCTAGGCGCACTCAAGGGGGGGGGGTCTAACCTTAAATTTATTTCCTTGAATAAATTTCAAATCATCTCCATGTTAAGGCGCATATGGGGTAGGTAGCTTGAAGTTTATACACCATAAAATAAATTCAAGTTTGTCTCCAAGAGAAAGCACATTTTACTCTTCAAGCTTTGAATTTCCAACATTCTCCTAGCAAGGGCGCACTTGGAGTCTTATACTTTTAAATTCTCAACACTTAGGCGTTTTCTTGCTTCTTCTCAAGATCAAGGCGCATATGATGGTCCTTAAGATATTAAATTTCCCCTCTCACTTTGATTTCGATGCCTTAAAGAAATTTCAAATCTTTCCCTTCTAGCTGGGCGCACATAAGAATCTAACTTTCAGTTTGCCTGCCTTGGAAATATTTTCCAAAACCCCCCCTTTCTCATCAAGGCGCATTTGAGAGTAGTAACTTTCAGTTTTGAATTACACGCCTTAGAATCTATCCAATCTCAACCATTGAGTTAGGCACACATGGGCCCTCCTCCTCTCTCCCTGGGCGCAAATGAGGTAGGGAGCTTCTACTTTTGTTGCCTTAGAAAATTTACCAATTCCACTCCATAAGCTTGGCGCATTTGGCACTATATGCTTTCATTTCTTTACTTTAGAAAATTTCCTAGCCCACATATTATTCTCTTCTTACTTGGGCGCATATGAGTGTTGAAGCTCTGACTTTCAATGCCTTAGAAAATCTTTTGATTGCTTTATCTTGGCTGGGCGCATATGAGGGGGTCCTCTTTCAATTTACTACGCCTTAGAAAATTTTCTTAACTCATCTCAAAGCTAGCGCATTTAACCCCTGGAGCCTTCACTTTCTGAGACTTAGAATATTTTTCTCATCTTCTCCTTCAAGGCGCAAACTATAGGGTCAACTTTCACTTTAGCAATTAGCAATTTCTAAGTTCACTTTGGGCGCATTTGTCCTGGGAAGCATTCAGTTTGGGGCGCATTTAGCATAGCCTACTTTTAGTTCTAATTCCCACGCTTTAGCCAAATTTTTCATCCAACATCAAGGGCGCATTTTAGCCTTGCAACTTTCATTCTCAATGCCTTAGTGAAATTTTAGCTATTCCCTTCCAAGCGCATTTGACACTGGCAACTTTTAATCTTATCATTAAGGCGAGACTTCTAAGTCCCCAAAGAGGGGCGCTAATAGACCCATGAGCTTTCAATTTTAGCAACTTAGATTATTTCAAACTTCTAACCTTGGTGGGCGCAGATCACTTGTTAAGCTTCCAATTTATCATGGGCACATTTTAATGGGTCAACTTAGTTTCCATGCCTTAGAAACTTCCCTAACACCTTTACACACTTAGGCGCATTCTACTTGTCAAGCTTCCAGTTTGTGCCTTGGGCGCATTTGAACCCTGCTACTTCCAATTTCGACACTTCGGAAAATTTCACTTTCAGCATCTTTGAAGAGGGGCCCATTTTGATGGGTCAACATCCAATTCCAACATCTTTATACACTTAGGTGCATTTGACCCTTGGAGGTTCCAATTTAAAAGTCTTTGAAGAATTTTGAACCTCCTAGGCGCATTTAGCTAGTAGAGCTTCCAACTTCCCAGACTTAGTCAATTTTCTGCCTCTCTTCAGCTTCTCAAGGTGGACTTCAAATTTTATTCGTTTTAGTGAATTTTATGCCCACTGCCAGATTTAAGTTGATTTTCCTCTGGTCAACCCTAATTCGCCTTGAGTTTCTATTTTTAGAAAGTTCTCTGAATTTTGCGCCGTCAACTGAATTTCAAATGATTCGTGCTGTCGATGCCTGATTCCCATTTGTACCTGCTATTTTTAGCAACCTGCTAAAAATAGAAACTGCTCAGAAAGTCTCCAGATTTCATGTGTCAATTGCCTGAAGCTTGGTGATCACAACTGGATGCTGTTTTTGCTTGACTATCTAGTTCTGCCCTCGATTTTAGGAAACCCTAATTTCTCTGTCTTGGCCTGCTAAAAATAGCAATTATTTGATTTCCCATTCTCTGCAACTCTGTTAGCCTTGAAATTCGCGCCATGGATCTCTTGTCACATGTTTGACTTGTTCTTGCCGAGATTTGATGTTGACCTGCCAATTATAGCTGCTTTTAAAGTGACTTACTATTTATAGTAAGTGCTTGTTTCTGAGACTTCCCTAGCTCCGTTCGAGTTGAAATTTGGACAGTACGCTCCTCGTTGGTGAACTTTCCTGTCTGTGCTGACGCCGAGATCAACTTTCTATTTATAGCCTGCGTTTGGAACACCTTACTAAAAATAGCAAGTTCTTTGATTGTCTTCAAATTTTGCTAGCAGACTCCCTGAAAGATGCTGACCATGATGGACATTTCGGTTTTGGAGATTTTGTCATTTAACTCCTCATTTTTAGCCTCCAAGCTCAAAACCCTAATTTTATGCATGTTCCTCAGATGCGCTCCGTTTGACCTCGTTTCAGTTGCATGATGATCAGTTTGCAGTTCTGAAGTGTCGAGCTGCTGCCTAAGTGGTACTTGCTAAAAATAGAAAGTGGCTGAAAAAGTAACCATCCGGCTGCTGGATGATTTTGCATGTCACACTACCTGAAAAATCTCGAAAAACCCAGAAAAAACCAGAAAAATCTTTAACATGCACGCACTGGCTAAAAATAGCAAGTTTCCAAAAAGTGATCAGTTCCATTTGCATGTTACACCATCGCGAAACTCTTGGAAAACCCAGAAAGAATATGTCGACATGCACCGAGAACGTCTGTATGCAAACCCTAATACCGGCCTCTGAAGGCTGAATGCTGAAAGTTGTCGTCCTGCATTGCATGTCACATCACTGCGGAGGTCTTGAAAAACCCAGAAAGAATCTCCGGACATGCATCAGAAAATATAACTTGTAGACCTTGAAATCTGCTCTAGAAGCTGGACTGCTAAAAATAGCAAGTCATCCGTTTTTGCTCAAATTCTGTCAGAAATGGACTCGAAGCGCTCAAAATGTAATGAAGTTGTCAGAACGTGAAAATATCGAGAAAATCAACCCTAAACTGACACTTACTAAAAATAGAAGGTTGGCAGAACTCAATGAAAATTTAGGGGGTTACTTGCTGAAAGCGTGGTGATAGCATTGCTAGGCTCGAAAGCTGACCAACTGACTCAGTTTGACCTCAAAATGACCTAAAGATGTGAGACCCTAATTTCAGTATTCGGCCAAATTTTACATTCAAGCTTGCAAACGAGAGCGTCCCCCGGAAAGCAGATAGCGGAAAAGAAGCAGAACGAGAGAGAAAGACGAAAACCAAAGCAAAAAGACCAGAATGGAGCAAAAATTTAGGGGTCCCCATTTTGAATGGGGCGATGTGTGAAAAGGTCACAACAAGTCCTATGTACAAGGAGGAAGCAATTAAATTTTTGATCCTTCACTTCAAGGGATTTGCACATGAATTATGGTATCATAGTTTGGAGATTCAAGGGTACAACCCTAATTTATCAAGTACACCACTTTGAGGTCTTGCTCTTGTATCAAACAGGTGCGGGTATGGGTCCTACAATGGAAGTGTCTTGGGTCCATCCAAGAACCTTGGGTTTGCTGTGGGTCCTTGATAAAACAGGTGTGGGTATGGGTCCTACAATGGAAGTGTCTTGGGTCCGTCCAAGGTCCCACCAGAGAACTTTGGGTTTGTTGTGGGTCCTTTGTATCAAGGACCCATAGTAAATCCAGGATGCTCCTAGGTGAACCCAAGGAGACTCAAGGATCTCCCAAACAAAAAATAAAATAAAAAATCGTTTTTTAAATATATTTTTATAAACAAAAATATCTCAAATACGTAGTTTCACCTTTAAGTGATAAAATTGTGAAAATCGTGTGCACCATGAAGGTTTGTGTGGTTTCAAAAGCCTTAATTTGGACTTGGTGGAAAGGACTCTTGCCCTCAATCTTGCCCTATATTACGACAAGGAACGCACTAGGGACATTGCCCTCAGACCTCGTGAGAGGTGCTACCCCTCAATCCCATTGGGGGTGTTTCCCTTCGACCCCTATGAGGAGTGTCATCCCTCAACCCCTTTAGGGTCTCCATCCCAGCCCCTACTAGTTATTGGGATCTCTTTGTCACATAAGAAACTTGATTTCAGTCACCTACATTTTCATTGACAATTTTAATCTACTTTTTTAAACATTTATGGCGCAACATTGAATTTATGGCCCGTAGAAGAGGCAAGACATTTCCAATAACTATAGAAAACTCTTATATCAACCTTGTTATCACGGAATCTAGCAGCGCTCATTCCACGGATAACCCCCTACGAAACTTGTCCGTTTCCTAGGATTCGTGAAGTTCAAGTACGCATAATGAAGTGATTTTCAAGCCACCTTGAAATGCGTTCCAAAGTCTCGAATAGTCAATTCGAGCATTCCGCCATGTTCGCCTCGCGAAGACCTTCGAAACGAGCTCCTTCGCGAAGTTTCACTGTTCGTACTTAGCGAATTGTGAAAAATGCAGTGGCATTGAAAAAGTGCGCTCCTGCCCTGAAGCCAAAATTGGCTAAGTCTGGAAAATGCAAGGGCGCTAAAATTTAGCGCCTCTGCATGAAAGTGACTTTTTCCAAAATGTAATAGCTCTAAATTTTAGCGCCATTACACTTTTTCCTGACACTTAAACTTTTTCTGGCCCTGGCGCGTTTCTTCATCTTTTTCGCGTTTTTCGTCAATCGTGCCACTTTTCGTGCCTAAATTTATTGCTCGACTTGAGTTAGGTTTTCGATTTTCTCTTTCACTTAAAAGTGTTTTAGTTCGCCATTTTCATTGTTTATGATTTTAGTTCTTCCTCTCTTCATGCTGAGCGAGTTTTCTTCAAAATGCAAATACGTTTTTTGAGTTTTTCGACATCCCTCTCCAGCATTTTTCGCGTTTCATCTTTGTAATTTGTTACCCTTGCTTTCTCTTTATTCTCCAATTTCGATTGCAACTCTATGCATACAAACACTTTGCAAACCCCGAGCGTCGTTTTCATTCACCATTACATCCGTTTTCCAAAATGTGCTCAAGATGCTGAAGCGCTAAAATTTAGCGCCATGACATGTTGAAAATGCCAGAATAAATTCTAACTCTGAAAAGTGCAAGGGCGCTAAAATTTAGCGCCCCTGCATCAAAGACTGAAATCTCCAAAAATGTAAGGGCGCTGAATTTTGGCGCCCTTACACTTTTCACAATCTTTTTTCAGACTTAGTCATTTTTTGTGCAATGGAGCAGAATTTTAGCACCTTTGCACTTTTCTTCCAGACTTAGTCATTTTTTGTGCAATGGTGCTGAATTTTAGCACCTTTGCATTTTTGGCAGTTTTTATCTTAGTCTCTTCAAACTTGCTCTGTTTCCATTCCGAACCCCATTTCTTCGCTCCTACATCGTTTTTCGTGCCTAGTTGCTCGTTTCACGCTTCCCAATGCTGCTTTTTCTGCTAACGCATGTTGATTCACCATCCTTGCAGTTTCTCTCCAGATCTCGTCAAGTGATCCCGAAGGTGATGTCCTTTGATCTTGGTTCTTCCAAATAAAAGTTCATGCAGGAGACCAGGAAGAAGTATGAAGACTCCGCGCCCAAGCAAAGAAACATGAAGAAGCTTCCTGTTCTCCAGTGTTAGACATTTCCGGTGCATCCCATTATGCATCTTGTAAATATTTCTCGACATTTTTGAGATGTCATTTTGTAGAGACAATTACACCAAGTCCAAAGATGTAATATTTTCAAAATAAATTACACTTTGACTTTGGTCAAAGTTAGGTAGTTTCCTAAAATCGGCTCACCTAACTTTCTCACGATTTTCTTTCCAATCCTCTTTCCTTCTTTTGCTCATCCCTCTTTCTATATATAATGTGAGGGATTTTTTCATTAACTGGGATCTTTTAACCTTTACCCAGCGAAAGTGCTGCCTTTTGTAAACAAACTTGTGAAACTGTGCGTTCATATTTTGTGAATGAGATTCAATCAATAAAGGAAAGGATTGCAAGCCAAACTTTGTGTTGGATTCGATACTTTTGTAAGTTGATTCGATTTGGTGGTGATTAGTTCGAGGAATCTGAAAGACTCTAAGTGGTTGATGTAAACTTTGTGTTACATCTATTATTTAGATTGCATTGTTATTTTGTTTATCATTGGTTGAGTGATCTATAAGACTTTGCGCTTATAATCATTCATGCTCTTACATGTTCTTGTTGAATAATCTACAAGACTTTGTGCTTATAATTGTTAGTGCTAATTGATACTCTTGTTGGATGATCTACAAGACTTTGTGCTTATGTCGTTCATCATCTTTATTCGAAAGGAATGACTAGCGTCTAAGAAGACTTTGTGCGCCTTCCTAGCGTAGCAAGCAGTGCGTCTACAAAGATTTAACCTTGATAAAGCCCTGTAGACGACTTTGTTAGCAACCGGTGAGCTTTCCCTTTTAATTTATTTGTTTTGTTATTAATCATACGGTATCTCACGGCAGCTTTTGTGAGATAGAGATATTGGCATTGCTAGTTGTTAGTTTGGTTATCAAGAATTCGGAACTTCCAACACGTGAAGCATTGTAAACATCTTCTCTGAAAAAAGAGAGAAGGATGAATGTAACACACCCCCCCACTCCGTGAATTTCGTGTACATTGTGTAATTACTTTTTGTGATTTACTTTTGTTTCTCTTAGCAGTAAGAAGGGCGCCTCCCCTTTCCGAGAGGAGAGATTCATATCTCACATAGCTGTGGCTGAAGTCCAAGTTGTGTAATCTGTCGAAAGTTGATTACATAATTTTCACCCAACAAACCTCCAATTTCAAGTAGATTTTTTTGTCTATTTTGAACTTTTGTTTTTTTCCTTATAAAAAGTTAACCAATGAGTTTTTGGGTTGACCATTCGTGAATTAAAGAAAAAATAATCTAAAAGCCTTAAGCACTCTTGGATGAAGGTATGAACATATCAATCTGCAAAAGAGAGTAACACAGGGCCAATATAGAGAGTTCATTCTTCAAGTTTTTCCCAACTAAAAGTGTGTTTCCTCAAATTTGTAATATGGGCAAGCAATCAAAAATTTGAAGTTATTCTACTCATGATTTTGTTTTTGAATAATTGTTGTTTACTATTTTTGAGTGCTTTCTCTATTTAACCTTTCTTTTCATTTTCTTTTGAGGTTTATTGTATATTTTAATCTAATAGTATGCTTGTTTTTAAGGTAACCTTGGGCTTGCATTTAGCCTTGCCAGTTAGACTATATTGTGTCAGATTACATATTTGTCCAATTTCAATATATTATTATGTATGCGTTGTGGAAAACTTATTTTAAATTACAAAGTAAATAATCTCAATACAATGTGACAACCTTTAGATAGATGTACTTCCCCTTGGACCCAAGGAAGGAGAGCAAGCATATATTGTTGAGGACTTAATATATGTTGACACAAATTAAGGACCTAAGTTGCTAAATTCTAAAAACTAATTCTATAATTTTCTTTCTTACCACCTGTTGACGTGGTTTTTGCGACCGCACTAATGCAGAATAAAGTTTCCCAACGGATACCCTATCCTCTCTTGAACAAAGTTTCCTATATGCTAAGATTGCGAGATAGATCATACATTTAACTCCAAGGTTCCTTAAATGCGAATAGTCTCAGTTGGCTTGATGTGATTTGCTGGTATTTCAAGGGGACTTACACAATTGTTCAACAGTTGACAACAGACAATAGATTAAGGGCTTTCACGTGGTTCGAATGATTTGGCAAGTGAGCACAAGTTTCCTAATTCTACCCAAGAATGAACTGAATTTAAAAGAGTGTAGGGCCTAAGAATTTTACGTTCTATCTAAGGACGGGACGTGGGATCAATCTTGACAGACTTTGACCAGACTTTGCTTCGCCTCACGTTGGACAACTTACACAAAGTTGGTGCAATCTTCAAGGGAGTGACAAGAGGTTTTCAAATTATAATTCAACATATAAGTACCATCAGAACGACGCATACACATACATGAATCACAATCGAAGTTAAGTTTATAAAGTTTTCCAGTCGACCACACAAAGCAAACTTGCCGTCAACAAGCTGCTAGTGGTATGGATAAAAATGAAGTTGCCTCGATTAACTCCACAAGTCCACAACTAACATCTACTTGCATGAAAATGAAAACTACTCTACTTTACGCTACTTGAAATTGAAGGGATGAAGAAACCTCGCTAGCTACTTATAACAAAGATGAATTCACCATTCAATGAAAGATCTTTTATTACAATAGTTTTCGCAACAATCTCTTACAAAGTTTTCAAAGGAAAACTTTCCTTCTCCTTCAAACTACGCTATGCTAAGATGTTACAACTAAAGTGTGTCTGCTCTACTCTCTACTCTGATCTCTAAGCTCTGCCTCTACTAAAGTACAAATGAGGGGGACTCCCCCTTTTATAGATGGCCAAGTCCAATGAACGGCTCAGATTACAATTGGCTGGATGGCCCAGATTGTGCCACCTCAGCCCTAAACAAGATTCACCCTGAAAACCGCCATAATGGAGAGTGGGGCAATAAATGAGCAATTAATGGCCACCATCTTCTAGAAGATTCCCGCTTGTAGACGCGTTCACACTATTCTCGATCTTCTTCTGGACGTTGTTCTTCAACTTCTTCTTTGTCACTTGAGTTATACTAAGTCTCAACACTAAGCCATTTTTTGCAACTTTTCCTCCCTCATGATTTATCATCTTGGACTATTTGCTTCATCACTTTAAATCATCATCGTTTGGTCTCGACGTTTCTCCTGCAAAACAAGCAAGGAGAAGAGCATTAGAACACTTCATAATATAAATTCACTTTACTTACTTGATTTTCATGCTCTAACTTCCAAGCATTCATCTTTCACCAACCAACTTTGCGTTCAAATTCTTCATGCCTTAGCCAAATTTCCAAGCCATCTTGCATTCTGCTCGGCGCACTTTTACTTTGATATTTCATCCAACTCAGGCTCGAGAAAGAAAATCCTTCATCAGGAACTCGATCAAAAATTATCTAGGCGATCATTTTCAAATTCATCTACCAAGGTATTTTTAACACACTTTATCCCCTGCCTTAGAATTTTTTTTTTTTAAATTTCCCTTAGGAAAATTCATTGTTCAAGCGCCGATCAAAATTTCTCTTCTTGAAGGCCCCGGCGAAGTGCAAAAAACTTGGAAATCCAATTCTCATCGCAGATGTCCGATACCCAGAAGAAAATTTTCTTCAGAACTTGTCGAATTCATGGGTACACAACGAACGGGTTCATTTAATTTTCTTGAATTTTTGAACCTTAGAAAATAATTTTTAACAAACTTGTTCCATGTCTTCATCTCTGTGCGTGCTTCGTTGCTTTGACTGGAATTTTTTTATCAACCTGTGTAGCTGGTATCCTTCAACCTCTTCACTGGCAATTTTGTTTGTGTCTCAAGGAAAAAAAATTCATCATCCTCTATTAGACTTAGGCAATTTTTTTCTTAAGGAAGAACATTTTGTGCCTTAGAAAATATTTTAAAATCGTCTTCAAATCCTTCTGCCTGTGGTGAGGAAAATTTCAATTCACTTGAAAAATTTGTCTTGAAAGCACATATCACGCCCAACATGTTTTATTTTTCATCCCCCATAGGCTCAATATTCCCAACGCCTAACATATCATTCACTTATCAACTTTATTTCGCCACCTTATGTCTTGGGTGCATTTGATACTTCATGGGGAATATTCCACTTTCAACGCCTAAGTCACTTTATTTTACCATCTTCGCCCTCAATGCATTAGCAATATTCATCTATAAGCACCCTTCAAGATAGGCGCATTTCAATAGGTGAGGGGAATTAAGTAATTTCAATGCCCAACTTGTGACTTTTGACCTCTAACATGGGCGCATATGACACTTAGAGGAGGATAAAACATTTGCTTTAGAAATTTCTTAACACGCTATTATCTTGAGGGTGTGTTGTACCCAAAACCAAAATTTTTGCTTCACTAAGGCATTTTGCTTAATTGAGTCTTAATCTTATTAAAGTGATCTCAGAAGGTCGTTTTTGGGGTTTTTAAATATGGAGTTGGTGTTTGTGTCAAGTCAGTCTGTTACTGAGGAAATTTGAGAAAAGTGAAAATTTGAAGGAAAATCATCAAAATTTTCTCTGGAGAGGGGAGCACATTCTCAAATGGGCGCTCTATCTTTTAGGGGCTCAGATCCTGTTTTTAGGGTTTGTCACCTCCAGCAGACATTTTTCCGGCATCATGTCAGCTTCGCGATGAGCTATCAAGTTTGTCAAACGGACCTGTTTCGTGCAAGTTACGGGAGATACAGTGCAAAATGAGGAGGAAGCGAGAATTGGCTAACACTGGTAAAAAGCGCAACTTTTGGAAAGGGCGCCCATCTTTTTGAGGTGTCAAATGAAGGTTGTTGACTTAATGCCGCCTTGGATGTTTATCTCACATTTGTTCAAGCTTCGCGACGCATCCGTCAGTGGGTGAATCTGAGTTGCAGAAGTGCCTAAACCGGAGGTCAAACATAGGGTCAAATCTTAGTCAAAATATCAAAGAATGAGCAAAAGAGCACTTTTCAGAAAGGCCCCTGAGCTTTTCAAGCCTTTAATGCCTTCTTTTTGATGATCTCAGATATTCAATTTGTTTGTGTTACGTTCAGCTTTCCCTTGCCTGTCTCCATTAGATCAAAAGATGACTCAGCAGCTTGCAGTTGGGGTTTTAATGTTATTTTGGTCAGTTCCAGAAATGGCTGTCTGGTGGTAAAAAGCGCAACTTTTGAAAAAGGCGCCCTTGATTTTCACCCTTCAGATGATGTTTTCTAGAGAAATGTGCCTTTGCAGCTGTCATGCAGAATGAAGTCAGCTATGCAGTGAACCTGGGATCCAGTCCTGAAAATTGGTAAAACATAAGTTATGAAGGATTTTATTTTTCCTTCGTACGAGATGCAGATGTCAAAATTTGACTAAGAAAAAGCACAGGCACTTGGATTTTTGAGCCTTCAAATGTCAGTTTTATGGTTTCCAGTCTCGAGATACCTTTTGATCAGTTTTTGTTCAGCTCTGTGATGCACCTGTCAGCCAGCCAATCGGAGAAGTCAATTAGCCAGTGTCA
The DNA here is from genome assembly GCA_007258455.2 of Sequoia sempervirens. Classification (NCBI taxonomy): domain Eukaryota; kingdom Viridiplantae; phylum Streptophyta; class Pinopsida; order Cupressales; family Cupressaceae; genus Sequoia; species Sequoia sempervirens. The sequence continues at coordinate 310,947,443 of VDFB02193867.1, forward strand.
GAAGATGAATAGAGGTCCCGGCAGAGGTTTTAGCTTAAATTTTCATGAAATTTGGCTAAGTCTGGAATTCTCCTTAAGAGCTCAAAGTTGAATTTTCGAAAGAGAGTTGAATGGACGCCTTAACTAGAGTTCTGACTGTAGTTAGACTAAATGTTTTCTGGGTTGTCATCTTCAGTTCATATATTGGCATGTTGAGTGATCTTTCAGTTCGCATGTCGAGTTAACTAGTTTGCATGTTCAGTTAACAACCTTACATGTTGAGTTAACTTGATTGCATGTTGACTTAACTGAAGATTATTCTTGAAAGCCAACTTAAGTTCACATGCATGGCGAATTTGGTTGCAATTGTGAAGACTTTGTGAAGTTGGCGAATTCACCTTTTGTCAACTGAAGTTCTAAAAGGGATGGCATAAATGATGAAGCATAGTTTTGTGAAGTTGACGCATTTTACAAAGAATGATAACTTAAGTTCCAAAAGAGTTGTTATTTTTAGCATAAATGTGAAGTTGGCGCATTCATTCTATGTCAACTGAAGTCTTGAAAGGGTCACTATATTTGGAATATTTAAGGCATAAAATATGGCGAATTTCTTATTGTCAACTTTAGTTCTCAAAAGGGACGCTTTAGTTCTAAATTGTGAATTTAAAGCAAGTGTGAAGGATGGCGAACTTAATGTGGATTGCTAACTAAAGTCAAAATCGCATGAAGTTGTTAACTGAAGATTGAAAAGGGAAACCCTAAAGCATGGTGATTTATTTAGCTTATCTTAGTTTCAGTTAACTGGAATGAGGTCCAATCATAAGCCAAGCACATTTTTCAAGGTTTAATGTCTTTGTGCGAATTTCAATGATGAAAATCTACTTATTCAAGCATTGGCGTCCATTATTTCTTCATCTCAATCTTCGAAATATACATTCTTCTTGAGCGAGCAGCAAGATAAAGGTGATGCAGGTGTCAGTATTCAGCGTTCTTCATAACAACGGATTCAGATTGTTCAGAGGAAGAAGATTCCAGACTTTATTTTCACTTTGCATGCAGGTTTTATCAAGTTTCAAAAAGAGATTGGTGAATTCTTCAGAAGCAGAGCAAATAAAACCTTCTTTCTTCTGTCTTATTTCTTCTATTTCTCATCTTAGGTACTTTCTTCGCATGTCAAAGAAATTCAACATATATTCAGAATTTGATCATCTAGGTTCACACTCTTCAGTATTTGCAGCAAAACCCACGTCTTAGATTTTCTCGAGAAAATTGCCCCATAGCCTTCATTTTGAAGCTCTGTGCTTTTTTCCGAAGATTTCTTTGCATGTGGGCTAAAATCACATCTTTTTGAAAATCAAATCATTTGGGTTTGTTCAGAATTCTGTTGTGCACAAAACCCATGTTCCAGATTTTTCTCAAGAAAAATTGCCTCGGGAAGCTTTAAAAACCCCTGCAGTTCTCGACTGAAAAGTCTTTGCATGTTAGGCTAAACGGCGTTTTTTCACAATTTTGATGTTGTGGGTTGTCTTAGAATCATTTTTCGGACAAAACCCATGTTTCAAAATTTTTGGTGAAAATTATCCTCCGACAGGTATTTTTAGCCTCACTAGGGGCCATTTTAGCTTTTCGGAGAATGTTGTCAGAACATAGTTGTGTTCACAGTCAACGGGAAATTTTTTCAGAAGGCAGTTCAACTAGACTGAATTCAAGACCAAATCGGTCTTAATTTAGGTTTTCATCAGAGCAGCTGACAATGAAGCGTTAAGTTGCAAAAGGAACAGAGATCACTTCATTTACGGAGCCGCCAAAGTCACTCAGATCTTGTGCCATTATCTTCGTGAAAATGGTACCTACGCTGATCTCGAGGTTGTACAAACTGAGTTTCAGAAGCATGTTTGTGATATCTTGATGGAGGTTCTGATCACATTTTCAGTAATTTCAACTAGTTTCAAGAAAGCGGCTGAAGATGTCAGAGAATGCAATCAAGGAGAGTGACAAAGAATTGAAGAGACGGCGAATTATTGTTTTGGGCCGACATCAAAGTGTCGAGGAAGATAGAGTAATTGATGAGTTCACGAGGCCAAGGTGTTGAGCAAGATGACTTTGATCTACACATTTGGAACCTGATTAATTTCGAGGGTTGAGTCATGACCGGCCGGTTAACTTCGACTTGATCTTGAGTTCACTTGCTGATTCCTGCGATGCTTATCTCTTCCTTGGGATTATCTTCTAAGGGTTTTCGATTAGCGAGGGTAGTGTCGATTAACTACATAGGGCGATGCATGCTTTGTTGTCCATTTAAGGTTAGATAATGCCAGGTTAGCCCGATGGTAGCTTTCCAGTTAACTGTATAGTTTACTTTATTAGGGTTTAGCAATAAATCTTGCATGCATTGCAAGACTGTAGTTGACTCAAGGTGATTTTAGGGTTCCCTACACCTTTTGATGTCCTATAAATAAGAGCTTTTGCTCATTTGTAATTAACTTTTGCACGAGAGAGAAATATATGCTATGCCTACCTTGCCTATAATATTGCTCGTTTTGTATCTGTTCATGAGTATTTACTATTGTGATGAATTGTTATGCCACTCGGGTTTCATGCAATTATTATGGTGAATGCTTGCCTTAGTTAAATATAGTGGCTAGTTGATCATAGATTGTATGCGTGTCTCGCCAATGCAATTTATTATCCTAGTTGGCTATCCTTCATGTTCTATGTTCAATAAACTCGTTCAGATTGAGCTGATAGATGTGCCACCTTGCCTTCAAGTTGAGAATCTGTTCTTGGTTATCATATGATGTGTGTGAATAATAAAATTATTTAGATTGAGCCGATAGTTGTGCCACCTTGCCTTCAAGCTGAGAATCTGTACTTAGTTTATTGTGTATTGTTGTTTCCAATAAGCCTATT